>MU224432.1:4032874-4050388 GCA_018584345.1 Thuja plicata | reverse complement strand
CAAGGAAACCAATATACCACATATGTGGAGTTTTTTTGAAGCTGGACATGGTAAAGGAGAACACGATGGAGCTGGTGCATGTGTGAAGAGAATTTTGGCTAGAGAGCAATTAAAATTTGAGGATGCAACTAAATTTAAAGATGTACATGCTATTGTGGATTGGTCCAATTCAAGATTATCTGTAGTATCAAATGATAATTGTACAATTAAAAGATTTTTTTTCATTAATTGAAGAAAATGACATTCCACGTAAACTTGACTGTCAGACAATTAGTGGATCATCATCATGGAATTCATTTAAAAGTTAAGATGCAAGCACATTTACTTTGTGGACAAGGGAGCTTGCATGATTTTATCAATTTTGTATTTCAGGTGATTGGAATGCTTGCGAGAATAAAGAATGGGTCGAAGAGTGGAAGGAAAGATCACTAACACCTATCAAACATATGAGAAAAATGAAACAACACTTGAAGACAATGATCAAATATTTGCATCAGAGGACTACGATCATCTTCCAGATCTTGTATAAGAAGGTAATTGTATTTTATATATCAATTTATATTTGAATTCAAATATTGGTATAAGTTTGTTTTTGCAATTTAAATATATGATAATTTAAATATTGTCAATTTATATTTCAATTTGCAGGACATGTGTATGTTGTTGTTGCACCTGAGAACAATGAAGAGGAAATAGAGTATTGGTTGGCTAGATGCATTAAGACCAAACATAAGTTAGTACAACCCAGAGAAGATGACAATGGATTTCATTATCCTATTGGTTTAGTGGTGGTTGTTGGCACATGGTTACGAAAATACCTAACAAGGAAGAATGGTTTGCCTGCATTCGAAGACTATGAAAAACATAAGAAGATTATACACTACTCACATTTGCTTTTGGAAACTAATATAAAGCTATCGAGATATCATGAGAGATCATTTAAGAAAGAGTTGTGGTCAATTTCTATGGAAGAACATGAGATGATTATAGATGCACTACAGAAAAGATATGATGCAGATGGTACAATGGAATAAGTATATACAAGTATTTAGATATATGTATACTTCTAGAATTTTTGATAACTTCCTATATAATTTATTTCATTTTTTACATCACCTTAACATGCCATAATCTTATTATGTATGCATTACAGAAAATTGAGGATTGTAATACAATGTAATAAGTTTAAATACAAGTAAGTATACATGTGTATTTTTAATTTTTTTGATAACTTGACATATATTTTATCTATTTAAATACTTGCATTATCATACCCATAAGGCATTCCCTTAAGACATCCCCTTAAGATATCCCCTTAAGTCAACCCAATTTTTGCACCCCTTAATATATCCCCTTAAGAATTCCCCTTAAGATGTCCCCTTAAGATATCCCCATAAGAATTCCCCTTAAGACATCACCTTAAGACGTCCCCTTAACTCAACCCATTTTTTGCTCCCCTTAAGATACCCCCTTAAGACTTCCCCTTAAGACATCCCCTTAAGATAGCACCTTAAGACATCCCCTTAAGTCAACCCATTTTTTTGCTCCCCTTAAGATATCCCCTTAAGACTTCCCCTTAAGACGTCCCCTTAAGATATCCCCTTAAGACTTCCCCTTAAGACATCCCCTTAAGTCAACCTAGTTTTTTTCTCCCCTTAAGATATCTCCTTAAGACATCCCATTAAAAATTCCCCTTAAGACATCCCCTTAAGACGTCCCCTTAAGACTTCCCCTTAAGATATCCTTGGAAGCCATCATCCTATCTATCCCCTTAAGTACATGTTCTTGATTTCATAATTACGTTTTCTAAAAGATTGTAGTTACTTATTAAATTGTTTTCCTATTATTGCATGTTGCTAGTTGAATTTTGCTTCAGGTCCATAGCGACACCATTTTGTTTAAAGAACTTATAATGAACTAAATATGGTAAGTATGATGGTATTACATTTACATACTCACAAACATTAATTTGTAGTTGATTTTTGCTTCGTATTTACTATGTTCACAAACTTTTAGTTAAGTTTATTAAATTGTTTTCCTATTATTGCATGTTGCTAGTTGAATTTTTCTTCAGGTCCATAGCGAAACCATTTTGTTTGAAGAACTTTTAATGAACGTTGTTTTTAAATATGGTAAGTATGATGCTATTAGATTTACATACTCACAAACATTAATTTGTAGTTGAAGTTTGCTTCGTATTTACTATGTTCACAAAATTTTAGTTAAGTTTATTAATTTTTTTTTCTATTTTGCTTCAGGTCCATAGCGAAACCATTTTGTTTGAAGAAATTATAATGAACGTTGTTTCTAAATACATGGTAAGTATGCTGGTATTACATCTGTACTCACAAACGTTAATTTGTACATGCTTTTGGCTTCATATTTACTATGTCCACATAATTTTAGTTACTTATTAAATATTTTTCTATTGTTGCAGGTTGCTAGTTCAATTTTAGTTTAGGTCTATAATGATGTCATTTTGTTGATGACCTGAATCTTTTTATTATTGCACAGAACTATATTGTTATATTATTAAAAGTACCAAGGACATGTTCATTCATTCTATCTTGAAAATCTAGAAGCTTTTAATTTTCACATTGTCTTATATCTTGATTTTTATTTCATTTTCTTTTAATTTCCAAATTGTGTACAATAGATATATACATAAATTGACCATCAAATAAAGCATGCAAATAAAACCCATGTAAATATCAAGTGTCTAAAATCAAGTGTCCATAACATAAAATATCAAGTGTTCATAACATAAAACATCAAGTGTATATAATATAAAATATCAAGTGTCCATAACATATAATATCAAGTGTCCTAGTATTAAGTGTTCGTAACATAAAACATCAAGTGTATATAATATAAAATATGCATGAAATCAAGCATCCCTGAAGTCCAAAGTCCTCTTCAGTCCATGTGAATCAAGACCATGTGAATGACTCTGTTAAAAAAGAACCATAGTTTAAAAATTTAATGGCTCTAATATATATATATGTGAATTCAATGTTTAAACTACTCAAAATTATCTTAAAAAATAACTTTAATAACATTTATAAAAATTAACTCTTGAGAAGAACTTATTACCATGTCATTTTGTGTGTCTCCTCCAATGTCCTGGTGGACATCATAACCTGTCTCATGGTGTTGTCCCTCTTGGGACTCTATCTGTGTGAAATGATCAACACCAATACTATAAAAATGATTTTAAATATTTTAATACAATTTATTTAAAATTGAGAAGAACAATTTAAAATTACCACCTGGACATCCATTTCTTGTCTTGGTCCCTCTTGGGAATCAATCTATGTGGTATCACCAACAACGACCTACATAGACAAAGATTCACAGATTTTATTATGTAGGAAATTGCACTAATTTGTACTAAGGGGTTAAATTGTGCTTTAATACATGGAAAGTCATTGATAAATTTTGAATTTAAATATTAAAAAATATTATTGATACTAAATTACCTCTGGTGGCTCGACATCTAGTACAAAGGAAAGTGGTGGACCACTGGGCATATTGTGTCTCAGTGGATCATGACCCCCTGTTTTACAACACAATTGTTTTTAGTTCAATGTACAAGTTTAAGACTTAATTGAAGGAAAAATAAAAAATTACTTCACTAATCTCTTGATTTCTATAATTATACCCCATGAGATGTGCCAACAAGCATCGAGGAAATTTTTTATCCCATCTAGTGTTGAGCTCGATGGCTCTCTGCCCATAGTCTGTTCACAAGCACATACATACATGTATTTTCAATAAATTAAATTCATGCTGCACAAATCTAAAAAAATAAAAAGTGTACATGTGTTCAAATTAAATTATAAATAAATATAGGTGAGAACGTATATGTACATGTGGATCTTGGTGATGAGAGGATGGTCTCTAGCAGTGAGGATGTCCACATATAATCCAAATTGATATGATGCTCCATGTGCTAAAGAAGTAACCTAGCTCTCCTGAGACATAGGACCATAACACATCTCATTGCAATTCGTGCAGAGATGAGGCTCTATTGTAGGACTTGGAATCTGTGTGGACTCCTCCTTGAGGCTAGTAGTCAACTGGCTCAATGATCCAAGTGATGAGACCATGAATTGATGATAAAATGGAATAGTAAATATAGAGGCGGGAGGATCCAAGAGAGGCGCGGGTGGCACGGGTCTCCTAGGGTCAATCCTGGCTCCTTGCCTATTTTGAGGCATGCCAAGAATGACCCCTTGGAAATATCTAATATCAAAGTAGTTGGGTTTTCTACCCAACACAAACTCAACATATAATTTAAAAAAAAAAAAAATGGCACTTCTTGGTTTGCATGAGGGGTGATCCAAACACATCCACCAATGACTCCAAAAAATTGTTGACCATTCCGTCATGTCTACACCACCTCATGGATATGCATTTTTTTTTAAATTATGGATGGGATTATGTATTTTTGGGTGAATGAAATAAGGAGCAATTGTGTCCTTTGTGATTTTTAACTCATTGATTTGTTGGTAGGAGAGGCCATCATCATAATATTTCCTCATATCCTCTCTCCAAGCATTATGCCCATTAAGATCCTCATCAATGGATCTCACATCATCTACAATGTGTTGCATTGTAGCAATGTATCGGTGCACATGTGGGGGAATAAATGGTTGGTTTATGAGAGAATCAATGTGTCCAAAAATAGAATTTACATTCTCATCAACTAACGCTTTGAAGCGTTCTAAATCATTGGGATTGGGTTGTGTTGGAGGTGGGGATGGGGTGGGGATGGGGATGGGGGTGGAGGATCTGGACCATGATTAATCAAATCATGGATATTAAATTCATCCATGATGATGTGCATAAAATATATCCTGCGCATATAATTGAAATATTTAAATTTCAAACATATAATGACCATAATTGTAAAGAATAAATAACAAGATCATAATTGTAATAAAATCTACTCTATCCAACTCATATTTAACACTTTCACATATTAGATTGAAAACATCATTGCATTAATGCATGATAATAATTACATACATTAACCATTGACACAATGTATCCATCTAAACATCCATACATAAATATCTAAGAAACATCGCAAATGCATCCATCTACATCATGTATATCTAGTACATTTTCATAAATTAAGGCCATTACACTAGTAATTAACACCATTTCATTAATGCATGATAATAATTACATACATTAACCATCTAAACAATGCATCCATCTAAACATCCATACATAAATATCTAAGAAACATCGCACATGCATCCATCTACATCATGTATATCTAGTACATTTGCATAAATCAGGGCCATTACATTAATAATTAACACCATTACATTAATGCATGATAATAATTACATACATTAACCATCTAAACAATGCATCCATCTAAACATCCATACATAATCATCTAAGAACCATTACACATGCATCCATCTACATGATGTATATCTAGTACATTTGCATATCCATCTACATGATGTATATCTAGTACATTTGAATATTAGGGACATTACATTAATAATTAACATCATTGCATTAATGCATAATAATAATTACATACATTAACCATCTAAACAATGCATCCATCTAAAGGGTACATAATAGGTCCTAAGAGCTTTTAATGTGGCCAAAGTGGTCTTAAGGGGTGGTAGGACCCATTCATAGGTACTCAGCGGTCATAATGGATCATACCACCCATTAGGACCCATTAAGATACATAATAGGGCCTAAGGGGTCCAAATTGATCCTAAGTGGTCATAAATACGTCGTAGAAACCCTTAGGGTTTGTAATAGGTTGTGGGGCTGACTAGTTAATGTTAAGGGGTCTTAATGGCTATTGTAAGAAACTTGTAGTCTTTAATGGTGGGTCTTATGACCCCTTAGGGTATGTAATAGGTCCTAAGTGCTTTTGATGCGTCTAAAGGGGTCTTAGGGGTGGTAGGATCCATTCATAAGACTAAGGGGTCATAATAGGAGCTAAGTGGTGTGAATTGATCCTAAGGGGTCATAATAGCTTGTATGATACCTTTGGATTCCTTATGCTTCCTAGGGGGTCTTAAGGGGTGGTAGGAATCATTCATAGGTACTAATGGGTCATAATGGATCATACGACCCATTAAGATACATAATAGGGGCTAAGGGGTCCAAATTGATCCTAAGTGCTCATAAATAGGTAATAGAAACCCATAGGGTTTGTAATAGGTCGTGGGGCTGACTAGTTAATGTGAATGGGTAATAAAGAAAATTGTATTCCTTAATGGGTCTTATGACCCCTTATGGTACATAATAGGTCCTAAGGGATTTTAATGTGGCCAAAGTGGTCTTAAGGGGTGGTAGGACCCATTCATAGGTACTAAGGGGTCATAATGGATCATACGACCCATTTGGACCCATTAAGATACATAATAGGGCCTAAGGGGTCCAAATTGATCCTAAGTGGTCATAAATAGGTCGTAAAATATCCTTAGGGTTTGTAATAGGTTGTGGGGCTGACTAGTTAATGTTAAGGGGTCTTAACGGGTATTGTAAGAAACTAGTTAATGTTAAGGGGTCATAATATCTCGTATGATACCTTTGGGTTTCTTATGCTTCCTACGGGGTCTTAAGGGGGGAGGACCCATTCATAGGTACTAAGGGGTCATAATGGATCATACGAGCCATTAGGACCCATTAAGATACATAATATGGCCTAAGGGGTCCAAATTGATCCTAAGTGGTCATAAATAGGTCATAAAAACCCTGAGGGTTTGTAATAGCTTGTGGGACTGACTAGTTAATGTTAAGGGGTAATAAAGAAACTTGTAGTCCTTAATGGGTCTTATGACCCCTTATGGTACATAATAGGTCCTAAGGGCTTTTAATGCAGCCAAAGTGGTCTTAAGGGGTGGTAGGACCCATTCATAGGTACTAAGGGGTCATAATGGATCATACGACCCATTAAGACCCATTAAGATACATAATAGGGCCTAAGGGGTCTAAATTGATCCTAAGTGGTCATAAATAGGTCGTAAAAAAACCCTTAGGGATTGTAATAGGTTGTGGGGTTGACTAGTTAATGTTAAGGGGTCTTAATGGGTATTGTAAGAAACTAGTTAAAGTTAAGGGATCATAATAGCTTGTATGATACCTTTGGGTTCCTTATGCATCCTAGGAGGTCTTAAGGGTTGGGAGGACCCATTCATAGGTACTAAGGAGTCATAATGGATCATACAACCCATTAATTCCCATTAAGATACATATTAGGGCCTAAGGGTTCCAAATTGATCCTAAGTGGTCATAAATAGGTCGTAGAAACCCTTAGGGTTTTGGAATAGGTTGTGGGGTTGACTAGTTAATGTTAAGGGGTCTTAATGTGTATTGTAAGAAACTTGTAGTAATTAATGGTGGGTCTTATGACCCCTTATGGTACGTAATAGGTCCTAAGGGCTTTTAATGCATCTAAAGGGGTCTTAGGGGTGGTAGGACCCATTCATAAGACTAAGGGGTCATAATAGGAGCTAAGTTGTGTGAATTGATCCTAAGGGGTCACAATAACTTGTATGATACCTTTGGGTTCCTTATGCTTCCTAGGGGGTCTTAAGGGGTGGGATGACCCATTCATAGGTACTAAGGGGTCATAATGGATCATACAACCCATTAAGACCCATTAAGATACATAATAGGGCCTAAGGGGTCCAAATTGATCCTAAGCAGTCATAAATAGGTCGTAGAAACCCTTAGGGTTTGTAATAGGTTGTGGGACTGACTAGTTAATGTTAAGGGGTCATAAAGAAACTTGTAGTCCTTAATGGGTCTTATGAACCCTTATGGTACGTAATAGGTCCTAAGGGCTTTTAATGCGGCCAAAGTGGTCTTAAGGGGTGGTAGGACCCATTCGTAAGTACTAAGGGGTCATAATAGATCCTGCAACCCCTTAAGACTCGTTAAAATACATACTAGGGTTACAGTCTAGAGTCTCTAGGATGTAAATATTTTGTCTTAAGATCTAGTGGAACTGGTTTAATGAAGATTACCTACTATTTCTACAAAATGTCTTAACTAGGGTTTCTATTATGTGTTAAACATTTAAGGTTATAATTAAAAGTTATGTGTTTCGGGTATGTGGTGTGGGTTTCTCATTTGTTTTAATTTTCTATTGTACATGTGTGGTTTATACATTTTCAGAAAAAATACAAACAAAATTACATTTATATATACTAAATACAAGAAAAAATTAAATATATTTATTAAACTAATTTTAACATTTATGTATAATAATTTACTAAATAATTTTGACATACATTTTTCATAATAAAAATAACAATAAATACTATTAAAAAATAATAAAAACAAAAATTATATTGAATATATTAAAAAAAAGACCTATGTGAAGGTGGTGTAGACGGTGAGCAAAGAGGTGCAGGTGGTGTAGACAAAAAGTCAAGAGGTGCAGCTCTAAAGGAAAAAACAACAAATTTTATTAGAAAAATAGTTAAAAATAGTAAATAATACTAAAAAATTAAAAAAAATGACGATAAAAGTAAAAAATGAAAACATCATCACCTGAAGCGATTTAGCCTAAAACAGAATGGGGTAGAGCTCTAGAGCGGGATTGCGCTTGGTGAAAATGACAAGAATAGTTCCAAAATAAAATTTATAGTTTTCAAAATGGGGCCACGTTTGAAACGTCACCCCATTCTGAAATGGGGTAGCGTTTCAAACGTCACCCCATTTTGAGCGGGACCCCGTTTAGCCTCGGGTCCCCGTCTCCTAAGGGGTGATGATTTGAATTATGGATTGGGGTCCCAAAGCGGAATGTAACCCCTCTTTTTGAAAATGTCACCCTGTTTCCTGAAGTACGATTTCAGGAAAATGACTAAGTTAAAAAGTTCCACCTCAAGTGGACTCATCTTCTTGCTTGCACCCTCTCAAATGATATCAATTTTAATCTCTAAAGTAATAGTTTTGGATGACCTCATTGGTTTTATCCACAAATTAATAAATGCATTTATGAAGTTTGGCTTCTCATCCAAGTGTAAAACTCTCATTAAAGGTCCCAACATTTATTAATAACTAAAACTAAAATAAATGTTCAAAATATTAAATGATTCAACTCAAAACTGAAATTAAAGTTTGAAGTTACCTTGATGATCTTTATACCCAAAAAAATTATCTTGATAATGTTGATCTTTATATCCATTAAAAAAAAATTATCAAAAAATTTATTTGAATTTCTCTTTCAATCTTATTTGAATATAGAAAATTTAGCTATATTGGAATCACAAATATTTATTTGAAAAGAGGTAATAAACTATAATATTTTACAACAAGAAGTTAGGTGCAAGCGACATCCCACTAGCTTACACGCTTTTTCCCTACAGTGCAATATTTCTCAGAATAAGAACCCATTAATGATTATAAATGTATTTTGTGATTTTTGCAACTTCTTCTACAACTAGTCTTAATTAGTTTCTTACATGTCCTTTAAAATAAATTGAAGGTAAAACAATGCAAGTGGTCAACATAAGTGATGTGTATCTTTTTAAAGCAGTTTCCTTGTCACTACATTTGTTATTGCATTATTGATTACATCTTGCACAACATTTTCAATGCCACCTCTAATAGCATGTCCCCATTTTGCTGCTAAGCTTATTTTTGCTAGCAGTAGCTTCTCAACCTTTCATGGCACTATTTGTGGAGGTGGTGGCTCCATTGATAGTAATGTTTGCTACTTAATTTTAAGTGGCCTTTTAATTTTTTTTAAAAATAAAATTTTTAGTTATTTTTGTTGCAAATAAATCTGAAACCAAAATTGTAGGCAAATAAAAAGGAGATGGAAAAAAAATGATGAAGACATGTGTCACTTTTTTTAATAAGTAGTTGCTACTTATTTCTAATCCCCCTTTTGACAACAACTATCCAACCATCAGGATGCACCATGGTATCCGATGGTTGAATGACACATAACTACAGTTGATCATCGTGTGCCTATTGAACTACTATTGAACTTCAGTTCCAGAGGTAACCGCTCACTGTCACAGTCAAATTACGGCAGTGGAAGACACATATCCGACAATGAAAGACACTATCAGTAAACTCACCATTACAATAATAATCCTAAGCAAAAAGCAGAAAGACATTGTTGGATTTTTTTTGGGTGGTTATTTCCACCTTTGTCATTTGAAACGCTACATTTAAATAGTAAAAAAATGATTTATAATTGTATGTATGCCTGCATCATCAGGATTTCAATGAAGAAATTCATATTGTCTCGTCTCTTGACTGGAAGATGCCTGTGTAATTTTTATTATTATTATTAAATTTCTGTCTTGTTTCATGCTCTAAGGAATTCACGAGTAGGTAAAAATAATTAGTGCAAAATATTAAAATGTTGGCAAAACATGATTACTGTAGAGAAGACCATATAGATCCTAAACACATAGACCCAATAATAAGCCAAGTCATTGGGTCAAGTCAAAATTTTGACATTGTTTTAAAATTTTCAATGTGTGGTTATGAGCGATGAGCAATCGTAATTTTGAAAGTTTTCATAAATATTGGTCTCCCCGTCATGTTAGTTTCTTTGCTGCTCAAACCATATTCATCACAGGAAGTTGAATCAAAAATTCATTCTATATCGTCTCTGGAAGATGCTTGTGTGATTTTCTTTTTTACTATTAATTGTTTCATGCTCTTTTTTAACTTTCCAAATATGGGTAAATGTTATCAATACACTTTTTTAAATTTTTTTTCCAAAGATGGGTAAATATAATCAATACAAAAAGACAGGTAAATGTAATCGATAAAAAATAAAATTGCCTCAGTTAGAAATAATGCAAATAATTTTACTTTTTTTTTAATAAAAAACAAAATACATTTTAAGATTTTTGCACTGATTATTTTTACCTTCTCGTGAATTCCTTAGAACATGAAACAAGAAGGAAATTTAATAGTAATAAAAAATACACATGCATCTTCTAGTCGAGAGACGAGACAAAATTAATTTATCGATTCAACTCCTGATGATACAAGTATACATGCAATTATAAATCATTTTTTAGTCTATAAGAATGTAGCAGAAAATGACAAAGGTGGAAACAACCACCCCCAAAAAATCCAGCAACGTCTTTCTGGTTTTTGCTTAGGATTACTGCTGTAATGGTGAGTTTATTGATAATGTCTTTTGCTGCTGGATGTGTGTCTTCCGCTGCCAGTATTTGAGTGCGACGGTGAGCGGCTACTTGTGGAATTAAAGTTCAATAATAGTTCGATAGGCACACACCGATCAAATACAATTATGTGTCATCCAGCCATCAAATTCCATGGTGCATTTTGATGGTTGGTTAGCCTTTACCTCCTTTTTTTTCCATATCTTATTTTCATTTGCTAAAAATAACTGCTCTACAAAAATAGGGAAAAATTCTAAATTTTCCTCTTCCCACAAATTTTATTTTGCATGGGAACACTCTATTGCATAAATTTAAGTAGAAAATGTTAATCCCTAAGTTTTGTTGATGATTAGTGACCAACACTTAGTCATTTACTTAGGCAGTTTTAGTTGGTTATTACTGTGGCCGAGCTAAACATTAAAGGCCGAGCAACATTGTCAAACAAGTTTTAGGTTGCCGAGTTACATCATGCCGAGCCGAGTAGAATATTAAGTGCCGAGCGACAGAGATGTTAAGTGCCGAGCAGAACAATTTTTGCATACATGTCAGGATTGATTCAAACTTTGATGTAAAATGTTTAGGCCGAATTGTATGAGATTTGGGCCGACATTTGTACACATTTAATATTTGTCTACTGAGTTAATTACACATTTAATTGTTTTATACTATGCATGGCATGGAGCCAATCAGGAAATCATAATGCATTTGAAGCATACATTATAGATCTTGATTGTTGATCTAGATCTCGCTGCTAGATCCGTAAAGACATATAAGATTGCTTCCAACCCTAGAAAACAAGTGTGTGAGAGATATACAGTTTGGAAGAGAAGGGTTGTTGTTCTTGAGAGATGAACAGTAAGTCATTTTGAGAAGAAGTCTAGATCAAGCAGAATGACAGAGTAGTGAAAAACAGAGTAAAAGACATATTAGATTGTGAGATCACATAAGGTATTGGAAAGCGTAGATTTGTCATTAGCATCTGAGTGCATAACGAAGGATCACTACTTGAAACATTCTAACAGGTGTATCAGGTGAAATATCTTAACAGAGCAGTTCTAGCAGACCATTTTAAATCTCTTAACCGAGTGCTTAGTTTACTGTAAGTTGAAATCCTTTAACCAAGTAGATTGTAATGATCTTTAGTTCTTAACCGAACAGACCTTTAACCAGGTAGATTACATGTTGCAATAAAACTCTTGTATCCCTAACAGGCACACTTTATTACTGTAGTAGTGAATATTTTGTGGGTGTCATCCCCACCCCAATTTTACCTATTTGGGTTTCTGGGTTACCAAAATTCTGTGTTATGAGCTATACATTTCATGTTCCTGATGCTACCTGATGTTAGGTTAAATTCATATATGTATGAATGTGGATCAATTTTTTTTAAGTGGTTAAGTTTTAAGATCTGATTCACCCCCCTCTCAACATCTTGATTTCCCCATTATTGTACTTCCAACAATTGGTATCAGAGCGTAGTTCACCTACAAAAAGATTTTAATTAGCTTGTGAGTACGGATCTTGAGATGGAGGTTTACAAGTTTGGTAAAGTCATTGAGAATTAGAAGATCAAGATTCAGCTAGCATTACATCAGCTTGAGATAGCAAGAAAGAAATTGAAGAAATCATTGACAGCTAGGAAAGATTTGGTCAAACAAATGAATGATACTCATTACCAGGAAGATGACACTGCAAATCTATTTCAGAATGGAGATTCTACTGAGAGTGATGCAGCAATTGTAGATCTACTGGAAAAGAACAATGCACTGTGTGAAGAAGTCAGAAACTCAAAAAGAGAACACGAAATGCAGACAGTGAGACTATGTGAAGTAGTGGAACAAAAGAAGAAAGCTGAAGATGATAAAGCTATGGCAGAAGAAGATAAAAGAGTGATAACTGTCAAACTTGATGAAAGGACACATGATGTGCAAATGATGACAATCAATCAGGTTGAAATAGAAAATCAACTGCTACTTGCAAATCAGGAGATTAGTAGGAAAGATATGGAAATGATGAATCTGAGATTTGAGAACAATCAATTGAAAGATGACTTGAGATCTGAGAAGGAACTGAATGAAAGGTTGAATAAACCTAATGAAGCCTTGACTCATTTGGAGAATCTGATGGAAGCATCAAGGAGGCCAAAGGATTCTTCTAGATTAGGTCACATTGAACCAAAGACATCTGTTGAGAAAGGAGAATCATCTAAGAATGGTGAAAGGAAGAATGCAAAGACAAATCACAACAAGCCTGTTTGCCATCACTGTGGAAAACCAGGTCATACAAAAAACATTTGCCAAAGAAAGAAAGGTAAGTCCAATCCTAAACCTAAGTTCAATGGTTACTGTTTTAATTGCAATAAATTTGGACATAAAGCACATGAATGTTGGGCTGAAGTAAGTGATGCACCTCCCAAACCAAGATTTAATGGTTATTGTTACAAGTGTCAGAAACATGGTCATAAAGCACAAGACTGTAGATCCAATGCTAAACAACAATGGACATCAAAGACACAAACAAAAGCATCTAGGAAAGGCAACACTTACAACTAGGATTATAGTACAAGACAAAGTTGTCATTACTGTGAAGAATATGGACATGCACCTGAAGATTGCTTAAAGACACATTTTAGAGGGAAATCTAAGAGTTGGATGAATGGAAGCCTAGTCTTTTTTAGTTGTTTAAAGATAGGTCACACTAAGAGAGAGTGTAGGACAAGAGTTCCTGATTGTATTGTTGAAAAAATAAGAGCACAAATGAACCAGACATGGGTAAGGAAAGTAGAGCCGAGAAGCAATGAATCCACTGAAGCTGAGGTCACCCAATCCAATGAATCAGGTGATCACACCATTTCTAACTGAGAAATAGTGGTATGTAAGGAGCTGCATTTAAGTTTCAAATATTACATCAGTTCCTAATATGTAAATGTGTCAAAGTCCATATCTGCATATGTTAATATGCACCTGGACATGTTTGTGACAAGTGTCGAGAAGAGTTAACTGCATTATAGGTGCCGAGTTGGTTGGCCGAGTAAGTTGTGTGATGGCTGAGTATGGTAAGATGAGTGGTATGCAAGTTGTGTTAGTCGGCCAATGACAGCTGACTTGCACTAACCCAATGGACAAAATATTTATTGCTTACCTATCTTGACCTTTCAAGTCTATATAAGGATGAACAGTCTATTCTTCATTTTACCTTGTGATTTTTAGCATTCACAGAGAAATCGAAGAAGTTGTAGAATTGATCTTAGTAAAGTTTGTTTCAAAAATCTCATCAGCGTGCCGTCGGCAACCCTAAGTTGAACAGTGCAAAGTGTTACTTGCCGAGGTACCCTGTTCTTCATTCTCGAACCCTAATTTTAGAGATTATGGCTACAAGTTATTTTGCACCAGTCAAAGGAATGGAGGAGGAGCTAAAACAAATTAAGCTAGTAACAAGTGATGCATGTGCACCACCTAACTTTCGAGCTGTTCCCAAAAGTGCAATTTTAGGTGATCTGAACGGAGCCCTCTCATCAATCCCACCAAAGGTACTTATGATCCACGATGTTAGATCCTTTTACATGGTTAAGATTGGTGAAGTAGGTGATAGTGAATTGAGGAAATCCTACAAGTTATGCAAAAATGGTTTTGTGAAAGACAAAATTAAGCATTTAGCTGACAAAGGGTTAACTCGTGCCCTAGATTTTCTGCCAGACTTCAAGGATGAATGGATCAAGGTTGTTCTAAGCCGAGTTCATAATATGCATATGTGGCTGGACAATGGACCAGTTAGGATCACAAAAGATATTATTCATCAAGTAACTAGATATCCTGTTATTAGTGGTAAACAAATAATGAGAGATCAAAGTAAAGAAGAGATAACATCTAACACTGGAGCTATCTAGAATAACAGAGGTATGACTATCTCTATAATTGAAGATTTAGAACTTGAATTTGGAGTGAGAGTGATTGCACATAAGTTCTATTAGTCGAGCTGACTGGATAGTGTTCCCTACACAGCTGTGGACCAAACATGGAAGATAGTCAAGAAGAATCACACCTACGACCTTGCCGAGATGCAATTGACACAACTAGCTGAGAAATTACTATCGATTAGAAAAGCTAAAAGCTCATCATGTAAGTTTGGCTCTTTACTAGTTTGCATATTCTTCTATGTACATAAGTCATTTTCTACACTGGAAAATATTTTTTGGAAGAAGGATAGACCTATTACTGTACAAATTAGTGAAAGTATTCAACAATTAGGCAATAATTTCAATAGTATTATGGGAAAATACTTTGTTGAATTCAAAAAGAGGATGAGGTTGAGGACTAGAATTCCTAGTTCACTTGTGGAAAAGCACTATGAAGATATATGTTTCCTAGTCGATACAGATTACACTTACATTAAGGGTGTGACATCTAGGGTATCATGGCTGGAGCCATTTCCCTATGAAGTTAACATTGATGAAACATCAACAGCTATCACAACACTCCTAGAAGAGGATATTGATACAAAAGAAAAGAGATTTGGAAATTATCATGGAGCTAAGGCAAAGATATCCATGAATCTTAAGGCAGAAACCATGGAGAGAAAGAGGAAAAAGATTGTGAAAAACTTGAAAAAGATGGTTCGATTGCCGAGTGATGAGGAGCTAGAGGATGCACCTCTAGACATATCTATTGGAAAAGGAGAAGATGTATCTGAAGAATAAGAAGTAGAAGTTAGTGAATCTGAAGAAGAGATTACTGTTAAGACAAAAGGAAAGAAACCAGCAGTAGCCAAGGTAACCAAGCCAAGTAAAGAAAAACCTAAAGTTACCCCTCCCATTGCAAATCATCCAAGGACAAGGGCATCTACTGCCACATCACCAGTAGAGAAAACAAAATTTTATGTAAAGAAGGTTGGAGAGAGTAGTTCTAGATCGAATACAAAATTTGCAACAAAGGCTGTGCCGAGCCTACAAGTAAAGAGACCAAGAAGGGAATTGCATTTGGATCCAGAAAGTGATGAAGACAAGACTGAAACTGATGAGCCCAACAACATACCAACAACACCATTCAAGAGACCCACTGATATTAATGAGGTATGTGAGAATTCGAGAAATTCTGCAGGGTTATCTGGCTTTAAGTTTATCAAGTATGAAAAATTGAAGGTAGAAGATAAGCATAAAGTTCAGGAAGCTCTACTAGATATGATGTGCAACTTCAAGATAACTCCTATAGAGATAGGGAACAATGTGCCAAGTGAGTTATATGAGTTTCTATCTGGAAAATAAGAAATTTCACTCACAACTGAGAGACAGATAAGAGAAGGAACATTAGCTCAAGTCATTCCTGAGCTGACTAAGAAACAAAGAGAAAAATTTGTTGAAGAGTATAATCATAAATTCATACCTAAACAGAGAGGTTATGCTATTTTGAAAAATGATATTGAAGGTATAGTACAACAGAGTACTAGGATCTAAAAGGAAATCTTTGGATTGATTGATCCAAAAGAGAAGAAGACTGATGAAGGAACATCTGAGCCTGACAAGACTGGAGTAGAACTAATAGAACAAACAGAGACAGTAAACACTGTTGATCTGACAATTGATAGTCCAATTGATGTGACAATTGATGACTCTAGCAATTCAAATGCCGAGGGTCAGAATGAGCCAAGAGACTCAACTATAGAATCACCTATTAAGGCAACTGAGGCTGAAGAAGAGAAGAGTAGAGAGGAAGATGAAGAGAGAACGCAATAGGAATCTGAGGATAAAGATGCTCAAAAAAGAAGCAGAAAAGGAGAAAACAAATGAACAAGAGGTAATTACACAACATTCACCTATTTTAGAGGTTGTGAAATTAGTTCTAGATAGTAGAGAGGAAATAAGGGGTACTAACAATGAGCCTAAATAACAAGAGGCAATGAAAGTGTTTTTTGATCTACCACATTCTGCATCATCAACTCCCATTGGAATTAAAGAAGGAGGCATGTCTGATCAATAGGAAATTTTGACTAAATTTAAATGTGCAATGGTGACTACTACTAAAACTGGAAAAAGTATTGTAGAAACAAAGCCGAGCAGTAGCTCACCTAAATTTAAGAGGAGGAAAGTTATGAGGAAGAAGCCTCCGATTCTTGATGTCACATTAGAAGAAGTTATTGTGATTCCACCATGGGATCCCAATGTTTTGTCTTATGAAAAGATTGAGACTCTTCAAGAACTACTCAAGAGGAAGAAAAGACAGGAGGAAATGAAAAGATAGAAGAAGCAAAAGCAAGTGTTACATGACATCAAGGACATATTTGTAAAAGCTTTTGACATGGAAGATGAAAATCCTCAAGCTCCTATTCTTGAACAGTTAGTTCATATTGTGCAAAAGGTAAATGATGA
>MU224432.1:4015356-4032790 GCA_018584345.1 Thuja plicata | reverse complement strand
TCTCTTGTAGAAATTTTGGAGGAAGTTGCAACTAATGTTTATTCTTTGTATAAGAAGTTATGTGATGTTGAATTATTCACAAAGGATAATCTACAGGCCTTAGAGAAATTGCAATTAGACTTAAATTCAACTAGAAGTTCACTGAGTATGGATGCTAGCACTAGCTCCTTACATTTTAATAGATTGACTTATGCACAAAGGAAGATAGCCGAGCTCATGGCTGAAGATGGTCGGATTAGGGCCAAATTGATTACTATCTAGATAAGCATAATAACTCATCTGGAGGTCATTCAGAAAGAACTTTCATCTGCAAATGAATTGGTTAAGAGAGATCCTCATCTCTCCACTGCAGAAAGTTTAGTAAGTCTAGCTGCCGAGCTAGAAGTCAAAATAGAGGTTATGAAGTTTGTTAAGGATAGCTGGGACACTGCATTTGTGTCCACCTTACAACTTCATAAATAGTTTTTGGACAAGTATAACTTGACCCCAACTGCAATCAGTGACAAAAACAAGGGGGAATCTGACAGGACTGACAAGGATACAGCATAAGGAGATTAGTACAGGTATCAATGTGAATATTTTTTGAAGGCATGTATACTATGTAAATTTTTTGTATGTAGCATGATGTACATTCCTAGGGGGAGTACATTGTGTACTTAGGCAACGTTTTGGATGGAATGAATCAAAATGATAAGTGTGTTTTTTCCACTAATATCAAAGGGGGAGATTGGTAATCCCTAAGTTTTGTTGATGATTAGTGACCAACACTTAGTCATTTACTTAGGCAATTTTAGTTGGTTATCACTGTGGCCGAGCTAAACATTAAAGGTCGAGCAACATTGCCGAGAAATTTTTAGGTTTTTGAGTTACATCATGCCGAGCTGAGTAGAATATTAAGTGCCAAGCGACACAGATGTTAAGTGCCGAGCAGAACAATTTTTGCATACATGTCAGGATTGATTCAAACTTTGATGTAAAATGTTTAGGCCAACTTGTATGAGATTTGGACTGAAATTTGTATGCATTTAATATTTGTCTACTGAGTTAATTACACATTTAATTGTTTTATACTTTGCATGACATGGAGCTAATTAGGAAATCAGAATGCATTGGAAGCATAAATTATAGATCTTGATCGTTGATCTAGATCTCACTACCAGATCCGTAAAGACATATAAGATTTATCCTAACCCTAGAATACAAGTGTGTGAGAGATATATAGTTTGGAAGAGAAGGGTTGTTGTTCTTGAGAGATGAATAGTAAGTCATTTTGAGAAGAAGTCTAGATCAAGCAGAATGACAAAGTAGTGAAAAGAAGAGTAAAAGACATATCAGATTGTGAGATCACAAAAGGTATTAGAAAGAGAAGATCCATCATTAGCATCTGAGTGCATAGCGGAGGATCACTACTTGAAACATTCTAACAGTTGTATCAGGTGAAATCTCTTAACAGAGTGGTTCTAGCAGACCATTTTAAATCTCTTAACCGAGTGCTTACTTTACTGTAAGTTGAAATCCTTTAACTAGGTAGATTGTAATGATCTTTAGTTCTTAACTGAATAGAACTTTAACCGGGTAGATTGCATGTTGCAATCAAACTCTTGTAGCCCTAATAGGCACACTTTATTGCTGCAGTTGTGAAGATTTTGTGGGTGTCATCCCCACCCCAGTTTTACCTATTTGGGTTTCTAGGTTACCAAAATTCTGTGTTATGAGCTATACATTTCATGTTGTTGATGCTATCTAATGTTAGGTTAAATTCATATATGTATGAATGTGGATCAATTTGTTTTAAGTGGTTAATTTTTAAGATTTAATTCACCCCCCACTCTCAACATCTTTCTTTCCCAATTATTGTACTTCCAACAGAAAATTCATTTAAGCAACAGGATGAGGACATGAGATAACTCATTCTCCTTTAACATCAGATTATTGTTTTCCAATAATTTTACTTTAGAGATCTACATGGACTTCAAAAACATTATCTTGCCTTTCAAATCTCCTTAAAAATCGATGAGGGTGTGGTTCCTTCCATCTATTTCCATGTTTTAATTCATGGTGCATTCAAACTTGTAGCACTACTATTTTTTGTTCTTAGAAAACTGATTTTGCTTCTATGATAACATTTTAAAACAATCACCAACTTAAGTCATATGGATAGGGTGCATTATACCTTTTCCTTACAATATACAATGTTATGACCAAATACTTTCTCTATGGGCTCTGTTCCATGTTGAAAAGAAGCTGGTTAGATTATTAGAAATTAACGTGTCTTACTATTTCTTCACGCATCTTGTTTCACATTATATATTGAAATGAAGTTTGTGCCACAAGTGTGTTTTCATGAAGGAAATTTTTATGACTATGCTCTGCTTGAACTAGATAAGTTAGATGTTCTACAATCTATACCATACCAAAGTTTTTTATTGTTGGCAAGTTATGATTAAAGGATGTTTCTATGCTCTTGTTTGCCCCAAGGAATTGTTTGGTGGTTATATGTGTTGGCAGTTGGTGTTTTCATTGATGTCAATCCTCTTCTTGTTATGATGTTGCAATTATATAATAGTTGATATGTGTTGTAATGTTGTCATTTATGAATATGATGCCAACCCTCTGCTGATATGGTTGCAAATATGTGGAGAGATTGTTGAAGGAAAATGTGATAGAATTGGTATGATGTCATAGGATGTAGATAATAAAAGATCATATAGGCAATTGATGGATGATGGTATCTTCTTTTGTGGATGCCCACCTACTTGGTATTGATGTCTATATGTTGAGTTTAGTGATGTGGCTGCATTGTATTGTGATATATTTCCATCACCATTGGTTGTTTCTAATGTAATGCTATGAAAATTTGTTGTTCAATTATGTTGAGGATCATATTTGTTGCCATGCTAATGCAATAAGGTTAGATATCAACCATATTCTTTGTTTATAATGACATGTACAAGATCAAAGTTTAAGATGAGGATTATATGCATTGTGACAATAAGCTTTGAGATGAGGATTAGAAGTATTAAAATAAGGATTAGAAGAATGACATTAAATTTTATAGCCATGTGATGCTACACGATGTTGTAGTATCTCTCATATTTCTTTTGGATGAGAAATTTCTTCTACAAAGGTGTTCAGATCATTGAAGAATGTTAAAGGTTGAAAATAAAGAGAAGTGTATGATTGGATTCTCAGAGGAATGCTCTCCATTCCTCAACATTCCTCCACATTTGGTTCTATGGTCTTACAATTTAGAGTCTATATTGTATGTAATGTGCATGTTTAACTACTATCTTATCAAGACCCTGGTGTGGTCGCATAATTATTTGGTTTATATTATTTGTTGGTAGTTTGGGCATCTATCAAAGTTTTCCAAAAAATACTCCATATTTCTTTGGATTGATGTGTTAGGAATAACAATACACAAGACAATTGAGAGGGGGGGGGGGTGAATCAGTTGTGATATAGAATATTAAAATTTAAACTTTATAAACCAAAATTGCAATGAAAATGATAACACAGTAAATGCCAACACAATAACACAATACTTGTTGTCGAGGAAACCCTGTTAAAGGTAAAACCCCGGTGTGAATTAGCACCCAAAAATAATGTACTGAGAGTATAGTATCCCTGTTAGGAGCTTATTACAACATTACAGTACACAGTTCCTGTTAGGAGACAAACCCTATTAGGAGTCAAGAAAAGTAGTAGGCTCACTTCCCAAAGAAGGTTAAAGCCACCCTCAAGGATTCACAATCTGAACAAGTGTTATAGGAAATATACAATCTAGTAACTGTCTGATAGCAATTGTCTTTACTTGGTTAGTTCCAATGAATTATTCTTATCACAAACTCTGCTCTACATCCAGAAACCAAACAAGCCTCACAACTTTCACTTCTCTTCCTTTTAAATCTCTTCCACTACCACATCTTTCCAAAAGAAAAGATCACTCATATATAGCTATTACAATAATTAATTAGGTTGGCCAATTAAGCTTTCCTAATACACAAATAATTAATTAGGTGAGATAATTAGGCTTTCCTAATATAAAAATAATTATGTAACCCCTTGCTAAGATACACATGGTACCTATAAAAAGTAAACATCAAATACAATTCATCAGTTATACTCCTAGATCTGGAATCCACGCTCACAATTGATATTACATGCTACATGTCTGAAGTCAGCCACCAAATAGGTCTCCTCCAGAATACACACCACAACTGATGTCACTAGAATTCTCATGCCAACCAAACACAACCTAATATTCTAAAATATGTCTACAGTCCTCCAATAAGCTCGTTTCATCTGAAATATCTTTGCCAGTAAGATATACCCAAAACGGAGAGACCTTCTTTGTCAAGCATCACAGTCGTAGTCCAGAAACTAATCTACACCAAAAAATGTAACAACCACAATATCTAACATAAAGCCAAGCAACCTTAGGAATAAGGTCAACACACATCCTTCTTCATATAACCAACTTCGATCATTATAAAACATCCGTATAGTATCCTCCATACACTTCTGCTAGTCAAGTAACCAGTCTATCTTCTTCCATAGAAACATACATTGACATCAGTGAAAAAACATAAGTATCAACAACATGATCAGTACCCAAAACTGATATCATCCAACAATCTCCCTCTTTGGCATTGATGACGACATATGGGAAAATCCATCAACCCATAATCAACTCAAAAATAATTTCTCCTCTTAATACAATCTTCTCAATATCCCCAACACAAATCTCCCCAAAATAGTAGGGATTTTCACATAGATTCCTTCCCCCTTTGGCAACAATGGAAAAGGGTGCCATAAATAATCTTTAATCTTATGTAGCTTTTTCAAATCTTCATGTCCAAGAGCCAGGTACAAGATAACCCAAATGTGCTCTAGTTTTCCTTCGATCACTCTCTCTGAGGAGTAGATCCATACATCAAGTCCATAAAATGATATAGCTCTAAAAGCCACCAGATTGATGCATATCTGCATCAATCAATTATCACAGGGAGGGGCTCTAACCCCAAGCATGCTTCTGAGATACTCAAAAGCATCTTTTGGAAAAGGCTTTGTAAATATATATGCTATCTTTTCCTTTGTGCTAATATATTTCAGTTTAATCTCTTTCTCTGCTACCTTCTCCCTCAAGAAATGCTACTTAATGGAAATATATTTAGTCTTTGAATGTATTACAAGATTCTTTGACATATTCATTGTGCTAGTGTTATCACATTGGACAACCACTGGTTCTTCAAAAATTATTCCAATGTCCTTCAGAATTTGTTTCATCCAAACAACTTGTGTCCAATTTATTGCAGTAACAACATACTCTGATTCAGCAATAGATTGAGCAATACAGTTCTGCTTCTTTCTCAATAAAGAAACCAACCTTTTCCCAAGAAAAAATGCACCACCACTAGTACTTTTTATGTTATCCACATTTCCTTCCCAATCAACATAAGTATAATCCTGTAAAATAAAATCATCTAATTTTTCATACAATAATCTATATTCTGTTGTTCCATTCAAATATTTGAAAATTCTTTTCACAGCAACAAGATGTGTCTCTTTGGGATTTGCTTGATACCTTGCCACAATACAAACTGCATTGGTAATATTTGGTATAGTGTGAGTTAGATATTGTAGACCACCAATCATAGATCTATACTTTGTCTGAACAACACTCTGAGTCTCATCATTACTAGTCAGTTTATGTGTAGTCACCATAGGTGTTCCAACAGGTTTACAATCATCCAACAATTCATTAAATGCTTCAAAATTCACTCTATAAAATACAACCTACATCATAATAGAAAGCACAAAGAATGAAATCCATAACAGAACATGAAGTACACTGAACCTTTCACCATAGTATGATCTTGTTCTTGTAGGAACACACAGATCTGTATGCACCAGATCCAACTTCCCTTTTACTAAATAAGTCTTGCTTTTAAAACTGCTTCTGGTCTGCTTCTCCATAACACACTCTCTACACATAGTGTTAGATGGATTTACAATCTTAGGTAGATCTATCACATAGTTATTTTGGAAATGAGTTGAGTAACCTAGAGGGGAGGGGTGAATTAGTTACCACAAAAACAAATCCAAGTCCTTTAGATGTCTAAATCAAACTTATCACTGTTGCTCAGTTAATAAAAATATTCTACTGTCACTCGGTTAACATAGAAATCTTAAGATATTAACTATGATTATCCTTTAGTATTTAATTGTAGAAACATAAATCATAAAGCAAACAACATGTACACAGATAACACCAAGCTTTAATGTGAAAACCCAATTTGGGAAAAACCACCAATTGCAACTAGTTACTAATTTTCACTCTTCTGAAGTGAGCCCTGTTAGGAGCCAACCCTGTTAAAGTTTACAATACACACTGTTAGGTGTGACCCTATTAGAGGATTTAATCACCCTGTGAGGAGTGGCCTTGTTAGAGGTCTTCAAACACTTTAATGTAGAAATGTCACCTTGTGAGAGGATTTACAAAAGACTATTAAGTCTACTCTGTAAAGAGATTTTGATCACTGCTACAATAGTTAGAGAGTAACAATGGATTAACATGTTTGATGAAGGAACTGTCTTTGCTGATTTAGATCTATGTGTCTGGCTTTACTAGATCCTCACTAATCAAATATTCTATTGCAACTCTATATTTTTGGTCCTTAATCAGAATCCCATCTGATTTCACCTTCGCTCTTCATATCACAAACTTATACACATCTTACTCTTTGCACTCATTCAATCCACACTCGACCTTATATATATATGATAAGCCTTGTCAAGTTGGCTTGAATAACCTTCCAAATAATTAATAAAACTTAAGTCTGTCAGTAGCATATAACCAATTAACCATAAAATGTAAAATATTGTTAGTCGACTGACACTAAAAGCATAACTCGGTTAACACTGTAATCCTTCAATGCTCGACCATTACTGTAATGCCCGAGTGAACTCGGGTAGAACTAAAAATCACTTTGGTCTTCTTTAATGGCCAAGAGAACATGGCATGAACAGACTGTGCTCAAATAGGATTAGACATTTCTGTAAACATCACTACATTTGTGTAAACATCAATGACAATACACAATTGAATAATTGTCATCAATACATTAGTCATACTTGCCTTCACAATGTTATCAAAGTTAGCTTGAAAAAATCTTCTATGCCATAGCCAACTGTCATCAACCTTCACAATAAAATAAGTAGCTTTAGATGTATTCAATTCAAATACATTACCTCTATTTTTAGTACTAGATGCGATCAAATCTCTTGATTTACTTCTGATAGAAAATTTCCCATTAATGAATTTCAACTGATAACCTCTGTCAACTAACTATCCAACACTTAATAGATTATGCTTAAGTCCATCAACAAGTAATACATTGTCAGTATTTGTCTTTCCATCCAAAGAAATAGATCCTACTACAATGGTAAGTTTAGGAGTATTGTCACCAAATCTAACAACACCACCATCATATCTTTTTAAACTCACAAATTTGTTTTTATCTCCATTCATATGATGTTAACAACCACTGTTTATAACCCATTCAAATTTATTTTCAACACGAGATACTTAGGATTTTTCCTCATGTATAGGTTCATCATCCTTTATAGGAATAAATCCAATTTCATCATAGTCACCATCATCATCATCATCATCATCATCATCATCATCATCATCATCATCATCATCATCATCAGAAATACCCTCACTAGCATAATAACATTCCTTGTCTTTAGAATACTTTGATTTGTAAAACTTAGGTTTGTGCTTAGGAACCCTTGTAGGACATCTAGATGAAAAATGACCAATCTTGTTACATGAAAAACATTTCAAAGGTAATTTGCCTTCAAATTTACCCTTACCTCTCTTCTCTCTTCTCTCTTCTCACGATCAATGCTACCACTTCATCTATCTTTCTTCCTTCCTTCTATATCTATTCCCATTCCTCAACATAGTCTCCAAGCTCTTCTCTTATGTCACAATTGCTGGTGCTCGCAATTCAAGATAAGGTCTTTTTGTTCTTATTCCTTGAATGCCAACTCAACTTTAGGTAAAGTATCTCCCAATTCTACAGCCTCAAAAGTAGTTAACTTTCCAATCAACATCTCTCTAGTGAAGTTCGGTCTTAAAGGTATAATCTCTTTTATAGCTTGTACTTTGGTTCTATATGCAGGTGTCAAAGATCTTAGTATCTTTGCAATTAATTCTTCCTCACTGTAAGTACATCCAGAGTTTCTAATGCCAGTAACCACTTCATTAATTCTCTGTCCATATGCCCTAATGTTCTCATTTTCTCCCATCTTTAGCGATTCCATATTTGTCTTCCAGTTCTGTAGCTTTGCCTGTTTTGTAAACTTATCTCCTTCTTGTCCAGATCTCATGTGCAAAATCCAAGTCTTTTACTTTTGTGAATTCACCTTTAGAAAGTGCACTGATCAATGATTCCCTTGCAACCATATTACATGAAAATAGTTTCTTTTCATATTCAGTAGCCTTCTCTAGTTCATCCCTAGTTGGTATCTTTTCATCCTTCTTTATGATCATCGAGTAGTCAAGTCCCAAACATAGAAAATGTGTTCTCATCTTGTTCTTCCAACTGTCAAAGTTTTTAGGATTAGATTTCAGACTATCCTTCCTGTAATAAGACATCTTTAGGATCACCTCAAGCTGTTAAGCTTTATCTCTAAGGACCAATAGTTTTGATACCAATTGTTAGGAATAACAGTCCACAAGACAATTGAGAGGGGGTGGGGGGGGTGGTGAACCAGTTGTGATATAGAATATTAAACTTTAAACTTTATAAACCAAAACTACAATGCAAATGATAACACAATAAATGCAAACACAATAACACAATACTTGTTGTCAAGGAAACCCTGTTAAAGGTAAAACCCCAGTGGGAATTAGCACCCACAAATAATGTACTAGGAATATAGTATCCCTGTTAAGAGATTTAGCCATTTTAGGAGCTTATTACAACATTACATTACACAGTCCTTGTTAGGAGTCAAGAAAAGTAGTAGGCTCACTACCCAGAGAAGGTTAAAGCCACCCTCAAGGATTCACAATCCGAACAAGTGTATATAGGAAATATACAATCCAGTGAACTGTTTGATAACAACTGTCTTTTCTTGGTCAGTTCCAATGAAGTATTCTTATCACAAACTTTTCTCTACATCGAGCAGCCTAACAAGCCTCACAACTTTCACTTCTATTCCTTTTCAATCTCTTCCACTACCACATCTTTCCAAAAGAAAATATCACTCATATATACCCTATTACAATAATTCATTAGGTCGGCCAATTAAGCTTTCCTAATACACAAATAATTAATTAGGTCGGCCAATTAGGCTTTCCCAATATACAAATAATTATATAACCCCTTGCTAAGATACACATGGTACCTAGAACAAGTAAACATCAAATATAATTCATCAAGTATACTCCCAAATCTGTAATCCATTCTCACAATTCATATTATACGCTACATGTCTGAAGTCGACCACCAAATAGGTCTCCTCCAGAATACATGCCACAACTGACATCACCAGAATTCTCACACCAATCGAACACAACCCAATATTCCACAATATGTCTACAATCCTCCAATAAGCTCGCTCCATCTAAAATATCTTCGTCAGTAAGATATACCTGAAACACAGAGACCTGCTCTGTCAAGCATCATAGTTATAGTCTAGAAACCAGTCTATACCAAAACAACTTTAATAGCCACAATATGTAACATAAAGCCAAGAAACCTTAGGAATAAGGTCAAAACACATCCTTCTTCATATAACCAACTTAAATTGTTTTGAAACATCTGTACAGTGTCCGTACACTTCTGCCAATCAAGTAGCCAGTCTGTCTTCTTCCATAGAAAAATATGTTGACATCAGTGACAAAACATGAGTATCAACAGCATGATCAGTACCCAAAATTGATATCATCCAACATGATGTTTCGTTTGTTTTAGCTTGGAGGGAAGGCTTATAATTTTTGTGCAGTGTCTAAGGTTAAATTTTTGGATCAGAATGTTGTGCCAACTTCTGTCAACTTGTGAACATCATATATGTTCTTGGGAATGATGTTATATTTTTAATGAACATCTCTATGTGGTCCAAATAATAGTAATTATTTTTGGTGTTGCATTGTGTTTGGAGTTGATTTTTAGGGTTATTTGTGGTTTTTGATGATAAGATTAGCTCTCTCTCTCTCTCTCTCATACCATGTTCCTGATTGCATTGGATGATGCATTAAGTTGTTTTTAGGTACCACCTTTCCATGTGGGGATCCACATTAAGCCTTTCATGTTAAATATGTATTTTGAGTAGACTAATTTATGCTACATGATACCCTTTTCCTAATTTTGGAGGATGTGTTCCAAGTGCGTGTGATGTTTGGGATCACTTTGGATATTGTATTATGATGTTTTAGGTCCTCTATATCTCTTGGATAGGACCTCTTTCACCACAATTGTCTTTTGATGGCTGATTTTTTGGATCACTTTTTATCCCTTATTTTGGATGATCTAATTGATGTTCTGTAATGATCTAGATAGTTTACATAGAATATCAAATCAATGGAAAAAGTGTGGATTAGGGAAGATACAAATCTTAGATAGAAGATGTGTGTTGTGAGAGTGCTTGTACAAAATTGCCAAATGGTTGCTTGAAGCAGTGAATCAAGAACAACTACTGTCAAGGGAGAATATTGGAAGCAATATATGCTAAAGGCATATACAAATAATTTCATGTATCCTTTGTTGACCCAATGAGTCTCCTCTACATGTCTTTGTTGAATATGTAAGACCACCGGGGGGGAGTGAATCACTTGTCCACAAACTTTTAAACCTTCTTAAAGTTTAATCAGTTTTACCAACCAAGATTTTAATCCTTAATTGCATAAAGATATAAACACAAAAATATTAGAACTATCAAACACATGAAACACTTGATTTACGTGGAAAACCATGTTAAGGGAAAAAATACAAAGAAAATTATTCTAAAATATAAGAACACCTATTAGGGTGACATTGGTTAAGGTGATTTTTACAGAGAAATGACCACTGCCCAAAAGGAGGATAAAATATAACAGATCCACCACTGATACACAACATCAACTCAACCAACTGATCTTTGGATCATTGCTTTTGAAAGATAATGCTTGATTATGCATAATATCCTCAATCACATTTCAAATTATCTCAAACATGCATGGAGAAAAATCCTCTTTCATACATCCTCTTTGCATAAGTACACACTTAGACAAAATTCACACAAGTATACATAAATTCCACACACCACACCATCATAGTTTATCTTTATTCATACCAATCCTTTATTTGTGAAGTCTCCCACTATTATCCTGACAATTAGCCAAATAGAATTTGAACTAGGTCAGCACTAAACATTCCTGGAGTGGGGAGGTATGGGAAGTAGACCACAACATGTCATAGCTGGGACCAAAAATAGCATCATACAAGTTACATTCCATATTTCATTCACTAAGACAAATAATTTAAATGTAAACACCCAAGGTCATCCAAACCTAGAGTAGAAACACCATCAAACTTTGAAACTAGTTTTTGAAACCAAAGATCTCGTGCCAACTGAAATGAATGAAGCTAAGGACATTAATAACTCATTTCGAGAAATGCACCATCATAAAATATCATACAGAGAAATGCAAAGCATGCATTTCATGTAGAGTCTATTGTCAGCCATAGTCATATAATGACAAATGCCAATTCAACTGTACTTCATTTCAAACTATAAAATCTTGAACTAAACATCTTCAAGTAGTCTTCAATAATATACCAAAATCTCAGCAATAGATTCTTATCATTAAAAATATGTGAAGCAATATACTCAATATTGGTTCCATAGAAAATAATCACTAGTGACAACAATAGAAAGTCGACATCTATGAAAACCACACTAAATTAACCATACCAACTCCTCAATTACTTATAAAACTAATTCTTCTCAATTTGACAACAATCTTCTCCTTTGTCATTAATGACAACACACCAATGAAAAAAAAGAAAAAAACTTACATACCAAAAATTCTCCCCCTTTGACATTAATCACAAAGGCCAAAGATGAAAACAAATTAATCATTATGCTCAGCTCCCCCTGAGATATACAAATGAGCTCACAACAATTAATAGTTTCTCCAAAGAGGTATCCATAATCATTCGTCCAGACTAAATAATTATGCATGAAGTTCATGAGAGCAATGCACATTTGTATGCATTTAGTTTTGATATGGAGGGGCAATCACCCTCGATTTGTCTCTAAGATAATTGAAAGTATCCTTAGTCAGTGCCTTGGTGAAGATGCCAACAATTTGTTCCTTTGTTGGCACATAGTCAAGTTTCACCTCATTCCCCAAAACCCTTTGTCTCAATAAGTGATACGGGATTGAATTTTTTTTTTCCTTGAATGCAGTACCGAATTCTTTGAAATGTTTATAGAATTGGTATTATCACATAGAATGGAAATAAGTTCATCAACCATTATTCCAATATCTTTCAAATCCCATTTCATCCAAAAATATTAGTGCAACATGAAGCAAAAACAATATATTCTTCTTCAATGATAGATAGGGACACTGAGTCTTGTTTCTTACTTAATCAAGTGACCAACCTATGTCCAAGGAAAAAATGCTCCTCTACTTGTACTTTTCCTCTCATCAAGACATCCAACCCAATCAACATCCATATAAGACATCAAGGTAAAGTATGATTTCCTGGGGTACCATAGTCCAAAATCTTCAATTCCTTTCAAATATCAAAAAATCCTCTTCACAACTACATCATGAGATTCTTTGGGGTCTTGATCAAATCTAGCTACAATAAAAACAACACACATGATATCCGGTTTGGTAGCAGTCAAATGTAAGATTCTGTCAATCATTGATATGTATTTACTTTCATCACCTTTAGGAGATTCATCATATTTAATCAACTTAGAGTCAGTAACCATAGGTGTGCACACTGGTTTAGCATTTCCATTCTAATTTTTTTCAACATTTTCTTTACATACTTTGATTGTGAAATGAAGACACCTTCACTTTTCTGATTAACTTGTAAGCCAAGAAATAAATTCATTTCCCCAATCATGGACATTTCAAACTCTTTTTGAATTTCCTCAACAAACTTATTACACATACCATCATTGCCTCCAAAGATCATGTCATCCACATAAATAACTACAATCAAGATATCTTTGAATCAACTTTAAAGTAGAGATTACTATCAACAATACCTTTTTAAAATCCTTGCCTCAACAAATAACTATCAATCCTTGGATACCAAGCTTTGGGAGCTTGTATCAATCCATATAATGCCTTTTTCAATTTGCATACAATGTCCAGATCATCTGGTAGTTTGAAGCCTTCCGATTATTGTATGTATACTTCTTCTTTTAGTTCTCCATTCAAGAATACATATTTCACATCCATCTAATATACTTTGAAGTCCTTATGTGCTACAAAAGATAAAAATATTCTGATAGCTTCCATTATTTACACAGGAGCATAAGCATCCTCAAAGTCATTTCCCTCCACTTGTGTAATTTCTTTTCATACAAGTCTAGCTTTATTTCTTACTATGTGCCCATCTTCATCTAGTTTATTCTGGAAACCCAATTTGTTCCAATTAAATTATTATTTGTCGGTTTGGGAACCAATTCCCAAGCCTGATTCTTCTCTATATGATCTACCTCTTCTTTCATAGCCTTCAACCAATTTTGATCATTGCAAGCTTCTATTATAGCCTCCAGTTCAACTTTTGAAATTAAACACAGATCGATTTGTTGTCCAATCACTTCTTGTCATCACTCCTTTGTTCTTGTCTCCAGTTATCTAATTTTATTCATGATTCTTATACAGAAATCTGGGAGTCTTAGGAGAAGTTTCTAGAGCAACCTCCACACCATTCTATTCTATATTATCCTCAATCTTCTCTTCTTCTTGTTTTATGGTAGATTCATCTAATTTATATATGTTGGTTAGCAGATTGGTCCTTCAAAGAAAATAGAGAAAATGACTCATGATGCCCAGGAAGAAGGACAATAAACACCAACAGTTAGAGAGATTATCATTGGGATGATAATCTTCCTTTGAATTTTAGAGGTACAACTCCCTCGTATGATAAAACTTGGGTTGTTTAGGGTGTGCTTTTAACTAGAAAGAAGGAAAAAAAACTAGCACCCACTCATCACCATGAGATGGATGTGACTGAAATTCATAACTAGAGATAGACATTGATAAGTATTGCAAAGATCACTACCCAACATCCATAAAAGATAATTAAGAAATCAACGACACCTTTGAACAACATGAAAAGACTTCTGACTCAAAGTTCATATAGCCAATCATATACATGATCTGATATTACAAAGGATTCATATAAGAAATGATTGCATAAACACAAAGGAAGATGATACAAAAGAGCACAAAGACTCGTAAAAATATCTTCATTATTTCCTTAAAGGATCTTAGAAAACACAAAGTCCCTCTTCCCTGTATAACAGAAAATACATTAGAAAAACCCCTCTGCTTCTTCCTTTTATAAAGTTAAATTTAGGTTGTCTTGGACTTTGATCAGTCTCTCTCATGCCTCAAAGGGCAAGGCGGATCAGAATGCAGACCTTTCTCCCAATCTTTTGATTACATATTTAAAGAACTAATTCTGACTATGACTTTTCAGTTGCCTTCTTTTTTTTTTTTTTTTTTGTAGCTTTTCAATTATTTATAACTGATTCTTGAAAACCTTAATAATTAAAGGAAAGAGAACTCTTCTTTTCAAGTCCTTTGGTTTCCACCATGCATAACGTTTGATTCAAAAGACATTATAAAAATAAATTCTCATGACTTCCATACCCCTGTGATAATAATCTACTTGCGCCTTTGAAAGCCATTCACTGATGACTCAATTCTCAATCTCCCAGATGAACTTTTCTCATGCCTTGAATGCTTCTTTCTTTTCTTCCAGTAAGAAAACTCAACCTAATTTTAGTTATGAAGAGAGAGATCATGAAAAGTCTCCCACAATGTATCCCAAAAAAACAACCAATTGGACATCACGTGAGCATCTTTAAACTCTGTGTTCATCATCGAGTTCTCAAGAAATCACGCGAATCATGCCAGGGATGCCACGACTTAAAAAAAACCTTATGACAAATATGTTTTAATATCTTGGTTGGGTCCAAGAGGAATTCTACATCATACAACACGAATTATAGTTTGAGAAAATAAAATCTTTGATTATGAGCATTACTTGGGCATAAAAAACTTTGTTGATGCCATTGAAAGAAGAGGCCCCGTCTCTGTTTTATTTGGAAAATTAGCTTCGCAACTGTTCATACGGAGGGGAGAAATGCTCAAATTGTACATATCCACTGGTCCTATGAAAATCCAATTGCACTTATTTGATCACATTGTTAATACATTGTGTTTTATTCTCTGTTTCCACCACTTATTCGTTGTTCAATTACTGGAGTGGGATCGTCAAGCTCAGGTGTATCACCATCACAAGTTTCCCCTTTGGCTCGATATCCTTGTTGTATACCAGGTTCCAAACATTTCATCTTCAAAATATGCTTGTCGATGCATTGTATATTAAAAACTTCCCTTTTGCATTGATATTGAAAAGTTCATTTTGATTGATGTCCATACTTAATTTTGGCTCTGGCTAAGTTCTAGATAGAATGCACCATTTTCAAATTTACAAAAACACGCTGAATTTTTTACAAATATTTTGTGGTTTTCAACCACAAAATTTGTAGATCATGAAGAACAGATGCTAAAAATTCTGAGAAAATCTGTTATGTTTTTGGATTTTTGAAATTTGGTCAATAGTGCATTTTGTAGAGAGCTTAGCTGCGTCCCTTAATTTTAGCGGTACCACAAGCATTCAAGCTAACTGAATTCCTTGTAAGAGTATTGTAAGGGGATAAACCTTGAATCATTTTAGAGTTTCTAATAAGGTGGTCATCTTTTATCTCAAAAATGCACAAGCTTAAATAATTTTCAAAATCATGTAACTTTCATTGACATCAAATTCAGGATTACAAAAGGGGAAATTATTGGTATTCACTCACATACTATTATTGATGAATTATTCTTCAATCTGAATGGTCATGAATTCTTCTTCAATCTGAATGGTCTTTGAATTGAATCGTAAATTTTGGGGAAGTCTAAATTCAGACAAGTTTTAAAATTGGTCAATGAGGTAAATATTTAAAACTGGGGCATACTAAAGTAGGCCAACAATTAGTTCTGATTGGGGAATGCTTTTTCTTGGAGAAAGTGGAGAACTCAATAATCTTTGGCTAAAACCAGTGCTTAATTCATTGGGCAACATAGTCAAGAAAGATAGTACAAGGTAATGCTTTGCAGAAGGGCGGAGGGGAGCTGGGCAAAAACAAAACAAAAAAAAGAAAACACCAAAATTTAAAACCAAAACCTTATTTACAAAAATGTACAGGGGTGTGAACCCCTTACCTCAATGGATGCACCAGGATACTCAATTAAAACCATTTATTGGTTGGGAGAAATGTCTGCCTATGCAAAAAAGTTGTTGGCGAGCAAAAAATATCCTTCCCAATTGCCAGCCTGTGACCACCGTGAGAAGATCCCCAAAAATAATATCTCGCGAAAGTCTCTCAAATAAAACATTAAGCCCAAAAATCTGCTTTGCACTATAAAATTTGAAGTCAACTGGGATGCTTTGCCATTATGTTGTACATGTTGATTTAAATCTGCATTAAACACATCAGTATATTGTGCTTGATTATCTAGATAATTAACCAAACCTTAGATTGGGCAACCTCTATAAAGATTCTGAAAGCAACATTCATCTTGAATATCATCCAAGCTTCCTTGTATGGAGCATATGCCATTTGATTTCTTTTCTTCATCCGTCAATTCATTCAACTTTTTGGCACTTTCCTTTTTATTGCATAACTCATGCGATAGGTTATTAGACAAAGTTGGTATAGTATTACTTTCAAAATAAAAAGATTCAAGACACTAGTACATTTGAGTCCTTTTTTTGAAGGTCATGTGTCGCAATTCTGACACTACGCTGTCGGCCAAGTGACACAGGCCAATGTTGCAGTTTTGGTGTCAGAACCACTGACGGCTGTTATGTGTGTCGTTATTGCGACGACAATAACTGTCGCAATAAGCACTGGATATGCTATTTTTCATGTCGTCGTTACACTTTAAGACCGTTGCAATCACGACGGGTGTGCGACGGATATGCTGTACATGCGAAGTCGAACTGTCGGCAATTTCTGACATCTGGCCATCACATGTATAGCTTTGGTGTCGGTCATTTTCTAGAATCCGTCGTAATTACGAAGATCTTCTATATTATTAAAAAAAAATATAATGAGCTCAATA
>MU224432.1:3966228-3997166 GCA_018584345.1 Thuja plicata | reverse complement strand
ATTCTACATTTGTATTCCTAGGGTTCTGCCTCTCATCTTGCTACTGTTGTTCTTCATCCTCATCTACCGGGACGTTCTCCTCTATTAGAATATCTTCAGGAGGTGGATGAGGTATCTGGCAAAATTTTTCTTGTGTGGCCTCACAAAATGCTACCTTCTTAGGAGGCGGCATCTGGAGCATGGCAGCTCAGGTTACGGTTGTTCCTATAGGTCTGGTTCCCTCAGTCGATGTCAGTTTCTCATTCTATACTTGCCTATCCTCTGTGGTTCTTATAACCTGTATCTTTGGGATGTTAGAGATGTTATTCTATTCATGCTCCTTTTCTGGTTCTACCTAGACTTCCTGCTCTTGGGTAGCCTCTTTCTCCGGGGTTTTCTTCTCAAGAGGGACCACCACTTCCTCTTGGGAAGCTATTTCTTCTAATACCTTCCCAATATCCCCCTATAAGTTCACCAGTTCATCTATCCCAAATAGGTCATCAAACTCATTGTACGGAGGGGAGGTCTCCGGGGGATCTTCGGGTTGACTTTCTGGCTCTGAGGAGTCCGAGGAGACAATCTTTATTTTAGAGATGCTAGGCATCCCGAGCTCCGGATCCACCTTTGGCTGAGGATCAAATGTCTTTTTCTTTTTCCTCCTTGTTACCAATGGGGGCCTTACATCCAACATGGCTAACCACTCATCCTCCACCCCGGTCCCTGTTGCTTAGACCATTAATGCTGCAAGTGAAGGGGAAGTGGGAGGGCGGACAGGTCTAGTCATAATGGCCGGGGTGCACAACCGGGTGATTAACTTTTCTTTCATTTGCTAGGAGGCTGCCAATGTTTGTTTCATTTGTTCCCCTATGGGCACTGTGGATGGAACTTGGGATGGGGTCCCCATCTGTCTCTTCCGTCTATCCTCTCCTTGCGAGGAGGTTCCAGCCCTGGAAGTTGAACCCTGCACAAATGGGCCAACTTTACGTGTACTTCTTGGGCATGCCTTTTTGAAATACGCATGAGTGTGCTCAATCACGTCATGTATGAGGTCCTCTATTGTTGGACCCTCTTGTGCATCCAAATCCACTAGAGGGAGGGCCATTTTATCTACTCCCTTTTCTTTATATTGCGGGTCCACTGTGGACCAAGTATCTGAAAAGTCATCTGGGAACTTTTGAAGCTTGAGGCTCTTAATCATTCCCATTGTAATCTAGACAAAATATCGGTTCCAGAATTTGAAGTTGTCTTAGCAGTCTTCCCAAAAATCTTCCATGTGATACTCATTGGGTTCTGATGCCCGGGGAAGTTCCATTGCTATTTTCCCTAGCGGATCAAAATTCTTCCGCTCTAGATAAAACTCTACCAGCCCCAAACTTTTGAGTTCATTGTCTGCCTCCTTTTCCATAGAGAGATTGCAAGAGTAGTTCCCATAAGTGACTGGGAACAAGACATTTGTCACCTTTTGCACTGTGAAGAGGGCGTGCAGCTCCAGGATCTGCCTGCAATACTCTAAAAGAATTATTCTATCCCCATAATGTTTGGGCAATAAATAAGGTTTTCTGGAGAAGCCAGTCACCTGAATGTATGTATGCTATTGAAACTGAATGTAATAATGGCCATAAGTTCTGACCAAGTCCATTTCTTCTTTGGAGAGCTAGTATCCAGCGTCTCGAGTAGGTGTGAGGAGGTTGTAGTAAATGAAGGTTTCATTCACTCGGTAGAAGCTGAGGAAACTAGCCTCCAATTGGATATGTGGGAAATAATCCCATGGAGCATTTTGACCCAGGCCAATCTTGAGTACACCCACTGTTAGTAACCCATTTGTGATGGGGCATTGTTGTGCCAGAGCCCACAAAACAAAAGATGTCATTTAGAATTTGGAGGACTTGGTGACCTGGAGAATTTGGGAGTCCACATGATTTGCAATGATGGTAGCCCAATCAAAGTTTTGCTCATCAGAGGGGATACCCAACAAGAAATAGTACATCCATGCTGAGAATTCCTGGGCATGGGGCTGTCCAAAGACCCTGCATAGTGCAATGATCCCCATCTGTATGCTTTCTTTAAATTTGGTCCAGGGGATTTCTAGCTTCATCTTTTTGAAGTGTTTCCTTGGCACCTTAAGCCATTTATTATTGAGATACTGCCAGGCCATGTGTTCTAACTTCTAAAATTATTCCAAGGCTAGAGCTAGGTGAGGATGGCTACATCATCAAATTGGGGAATCCCCAGTCCTACCTAAAAATTCTCATTGTCTAGAGACACCATAGGCGTTGGGTATCCAGTTGGGACTGGGGAGGTGAGCATGACAGCCCGGACGACTGTATTATACTATCCTGCCAGAGTGAGAATGAACTCTGGGGCTTGCATGGAGAAGGGGAAGCAAGCAGCCTTGAGGATCTCGGAGTTGGCCACATTGATGGCCAATGGATCTCCGATTGTCTATTGAATAAACATCATTTTTATCAAGGACTGCATTTCGGTCCACATTCTGATACTGGTGTCGATAATTAGCTGAAGTTTGGAATCAATCTTTGATCCCGCAATGGTGTCTCCCTTCAGATGCTTCATTGTTAATGGGATTTTTTCCAGGGCCTTCTCAGCCTTCATCCTAACAGCTGCCTAGGTGGCAGTAGTGGTTGGGAGATCTGGACTCCTGGGTGGAGATGATGCAGATGCTTTTGACATGATTGATGAGTGGTATTTTGGCAACCTGCAAGGCAAGATGACTGTCAGCACATATATATAAACATTGCATTATTCTAGATCCTGGATATTTTCACCACCGCTTCACATCTGTTCCTAAAAGAATTGTTAGTTCACATCAAATTCCAAAAAAGATATACATATAATAAGAAAGAGTTATGAGTAACCTCTACTTGGGCTTTCAGGGATTTTAGCTCAGGTGATAAAAATGGAACAAAGGCCAAATGAAGACCTGGGACCCGGAGTCTAGAAAAATAACCATTACTGACATGACTGAAAATGAGCCGTATTAGGTTGATGTGGTAGTCACATGGCCGCACAGTAATGGGAGTAATGGTATTAACACCAAAAACTATTTGAACATGCGAGGAAATGAATACCACTTGGGCCGGACTTGAATGCTCATGTGGGAAACTCAACTCATCATTAAGACTGACTTGACAGAGGAGAGAGAAAATTGCCATGGCCAAATTAGCGAGGTGCCGAGTTCAAACTAGGCAGCCATCTTTCTCGGATGAGCTCCACATTTGGGGTTTCTGACACATGGAGCACGATGAGCTCGCCACTAGGTAGAGTGTAGATTATATAAAGAAACATATATAGAGCCAAAGCACAAGCAAGGGCTAAGGCATGACTCGTAGACTTGGCCAAAAAAAGGCATATATACAGACGCAAACATACATTTACATAATGTACAATATATATAATATACAGAGGTATTTACATAGAAACCTACTAAAATATACAAAGCATACATACTATTACAGCTGCACAGAGGGCGGACAACCTTCTAGCAGTTCCAACCCACCAACGGGAGGCGACATAAAGAAAAAGAAGAGATGGAAACAAAAGAAAAACAAAAAAGAAAAGAAAACAAAAACAAGCGAGAACCAAAAAACTAGAAACCAGAGAAAGAAGAGCCGAAGGCTTACCTAGAAGCACAGGGGATGTGGGAAAGATGAGCATGGGAGGCAGTCTGCAATAAGTTAGCCTTCAAGTGACCATGAACAAGCACTGCAAATCACTGTTTAATTAACCACTAAGCACAGGGAGCAATTTTCTATTTAATAGCCTTAATCACCTTAAAATCGATCTGAGTGCTCTAAGTGTTTGATCGTGGTAAATGTGAAAATGAAAGGTAAATTCTATTTATACCCCTAGGGTAAAAATGTGTTGCATTATTTCCACAAACTCTAGGACAAACGAACCCCTGGACTACGGGCCTGGGGATTCCATGCAACCGCACCTTCCAACAAAATAAGACATGGTGGCAGAGAATCCAGGAGTCCGAGATTCGGCTGACTCAAAATAACAAACAGACTCTAGGAATGGGTCCTAGAGACAAAAGAAGAGAAAATAAAAAGAAAGAAAAACCTCACGAAAGAAAATCCTGGAGGGAAAACAAAGGAAACAAAAGAAACCAAAGGAAAGAGCAAAAGCGAAAAGGGGGACCCAACATTTTTCCTATAAAAATGTAGGGATGGGTATGCAGGGCATAAATAATGGTGACTATCTGGGATGAATGTCTTAGCATGTTCGAGAACTTTAGAATCTCTAGTTAGCAAAACTAGAATTAATCGTTACCTAGAGCATTCTTCTTGCAAAATGCGAGGTGTCTGAGAAAATGGGAACTCATCCTTGATTCAATCTTTCGGTATTTTTTCAGTTGTGAAGTGTGTTCTTGGAAAGAAAACCAAGCCTATGAGCTCCAGAAGGAGCAAAGAGGAGGCACTAAGAAAATCAAACCAAATTCATTATATCTTGCATGTTTCTCCTAGATACCAGAATTCTCCATTCTTCAGTTCTTTCTTTTCTTTTTCTTTTCTGGATGGAAAGGCGGTACTTCTTTCACCGTGAACCTTAAGCTTAGCTAATTTAAATGGTGGTACTTATTTCACCTTGCCATCCACATTTAAATTACTAAATAGGAGATAATGTTCTAGACCTGGGATATTTTAATGATTTTCAGACTTGGCTAATAACCAGTATAATTGATCTGCTCTCAGGTGTCCACTTACTTGCTTCTTAGATTTTCTTTTAACTGATGTCCAGACTGTCAAGATGTGAATCTGATGAATATTACCCATAACCTTTTACCATACTTACAAAATAACTCTGGAGTGTGGACCAATTACACCATGCTAATAATAGATTCTAAATTTACCAGAACACAAAAGGTACCGTTCCAAAGACTAGATGTTATGCGAAGCATACCTGTCTATAAAAAGAAGACAACATGTTGGGAGCCTAGAGAACAAAGGGAAACAAAATTAAACCAAAAATAGGGGAAAACACAAAAAGGAAATGTGGTCTCATAGGATGGCTAAAAAAACTATTTACAAGGTGAAGGCACTCTAAACGGGGCACTGGGAAAGATATTTACAAGCAGAAATTTTTTACATATAATACAACTTTGGAAAAACTTACCACCTACCTTATTTGAAATAGTGCTTGAGAAACTGCCCATTGATAGGAAATGGGATGGATTCTTCGAGCATAATGTTGAGGTGATAAGTATTTTCCCTACAGATCTCAGATATTAGGTATGGTCCAAGCCTGAGCCGCTGAAACTTAGTGTGCTTTCCTTTCTTTTCCTGGGCCTTGTCCCACAAGAGGACCAAGTCCAAAATTTGAAAGGCCTTATACTAGGATCTTTGGTCAAACCATCATTTTAATACTTCTTGGTGATGTGTGAAGTTTTCAAGGGCTGCATCTCTTTGTTCCTCCATCCGCACTAGGTTCAGAAGTCGAACCTCCACAATATTGTCCCGGTTGCTGAATTCTTGCATAAACTGTAAAACTGGGATCTATAAGTTGATAGGGAATACTGGATTTTGGCCATAAACCAGATGGAATGGGGATGTCCCTAGTGCTACCTTTATTCAGATGCAATCTACCTAGAGGGAAAATTTAAGCTTTTGATGCCAGTCCCGGAGATTTTGTTCTAACAGATGTTTGATCACCTCAAGTAGATTTTTATTGGTCGATTTAGCAACACCATTACCCTGGGGGTAGTAGTTGCTGGAGAACATCAGGGTGATCTTTCTTTCATAGGTCCATTCAAGTAATTGTACTGAAGAAAATGCCAGACCATTATCACATACTATAGCAAATGGCATTCCAAATCGGGTGACTATGTTTTCTTCCAAGAATTTAATAACTACGTCTACCGCATTGTTTTTGCAAGGAGTCACTTCAGACCACCAGGTGTAGTAATCGGTAGCAGTCAGGATGTACCGGTGGTTGGAAGACAAGTTGGAGTTGATTTCTCCAATAAAGTCAAATACCCATTGGGCGAAGGGTTTAGGTACGAAGACTGGCTACAATGGCATGGCCGAGCTCCACTCATGTTGTGCCACTATTTGGCAAGTATGAGATCTCCTAACGTGGGTGTAGACATCCTTAAAGATACAGGGCTAATAATATCCCACCTAGAGGATCTAGTGGGTAGTGGCATCCACTAAGCCATGCCCAGTTCCAAACTTCCCATGAAATTATTCAATAATTCTTGCAGCTTGGTCCCTATCAATACACCAGAGGTATACCCCTTCATAATTCCTATGAAAAAGTGTTCCATTTTTTTATCATGAAGTGTGCACTTTTCAACCACAGGGAACGACATTTTTTTGGGGGTAGCCCCTCGGGCATCTTTTGTTCAACAATAAGTATACTAGATTGGTATACCACAGATCTTGAGTGATGGAATCCACTATGTAAGTCTGGCATTCGATGTCGAGAGTTCCTTCTACCATCACTCTACATAGTCCCTAGACTCAGACTATCTTCATGGGTTGCATTTCCAAATCATAATCTTGGAGGATGGCCATCCATTTACCCCGTTGTTCACCCAATTCACTCTGCAAGAATAGAGACTTAACAACCTAGTCTAGGATGATAGCATGCACTTTGCTCCAAAGAATGTAATGCCACAATTTCTTCATGGCGCAGATGAGAGCAAAGGCCTACTTTTCCAAAGGTGAATACTGAACTTTGACGTTCTTAAAAGGGGAGCTCATAAAAGCTATTGGTCCTTCTTCCCCTTCAACCTTCTGGGTCAAAACTGCCATGGAAGAATGTGACGAAGCAAAGGAGTATATGTTAAAAGAGAGGAAATAGTCCAGACTAGCCAGGATGGGTGCCTCCATAATTGTTTGTTTAATCTGGGTGAATGCCCTCTTTGCTTCAGGACTCCACTCAATATTTATATCTTTCTTCATCATCCCATTGAGTGGTTTCACTATCTCAGCAAATCCAGTAATGAACCGCCAGACAAAATTTATCTTTCCAAAGAAAGATCTCATTTCCTTCTTGCTGTCGGGCATCTATAGATTTAGCAGCGCTTCAACTCTCTCAGGGTCAATAGATATACCCTTCTCAGAGATGATATGCCTAAGAAGCTTCCCTTCAATGACCCCAAATATACATTTCTTAGGGTTGAGGGGTATTCCATACCGGTGACATCTCTCACAAATTTGGGCAAGGTGGTCAGAATGATCATGCCTATCCTGGGAAAAGATGGTCAAATCATCCATATAGATGATTATGGACTAGTTTACTAGGCCTTCAAATGCGATGTTCATATCCTTTTGAAATGTGGCCCCTGCATTGATCAGACCAAAGGGCATCCTCCAGTATGAAAATGTCCCCCACTTGGTGGTGAATGCCATTTTGTCTCTATCTTCATACTTAACCATGACTTGGTTATACCTGGAGTACCCATCCAGGAAGGACATCATTTGTGATCCATTCACAATTTTCAATACCTCATCCAGCTTGGGGAGAGGGTGATTATCCTTCTTAGATTCCTTGTTCAAATTTTGAAAATCCATGCAAAGGTAGATTTTTCCGCTTTTCTTTCTCATAGGAACGAGGTTGGAAACCCAAGTAGTGTGCCGGATCGAAAAGATAATCTGGGATGACATTAGTTTCTGAACCTCTTGATGAATTAGAGGCTCGATTAGTGGGTTTACCAGTCTTTTCTTTTGCCAGAAGGGCTTAGAATTGGGTTTCAGTGGGATTGTATGGGTCATGATGGATGTGTCATATGTTTTCAAATCCTCATACCCCCATACAATTACATTAATGTATTCTCAGAGAATTGAGAGAATCTTCTCCTTCTCCTCTGGGGAGCAGGAGGTGCCAATGTGTACCCATTTTTCTTCACCAGCTTGGTTGATGTTAAATTTTTCAAATTTTCCTCCCTCTAAGGAGGCTGATATCTTTTCCCGACCCCAAGGGTTTGAGTCAAAGATTCATTTTAGTGCTACCATCCCATTAGGGATGGTGTTGGTTAGCAAGTCTATGATCCCATCATCCTCTTCACCTAGCCCAGTATCTTCATGATCTCTTTCTTCCACTATCTGGTCTTCAAAGACATAAACATTGGCCATGAAGGCTAGAATATGTTGATCATCCTCAAAAACCTGAAAGTGGGTGACATTTTCTAGAATGGACAGGGTGGAGACCATGTCGATGGAAAAATTCTAGAGCTGGGAGCCAGCCATTGGCTCAAGAGTGCTGCAAGATACAGCCAGGGCATCCAGAACATAGTTTTTTTCTTCTGGGGAATGAGTTCAATGCCAAAGGTATCAAAATATTTGATGAGGCTCCATGTTAGATTGTGGTACGCAGCTAGCCCTTTATTGTGACAAGTGTATTGGCTCCGGACCTGCTTGACAATCAAATCTGAATCACCCAGCGCCCAGAGGTGAGTGATTCCCTTTCTTAGTGAAAACAAGAGTCCAAGGACCAAGGCCTCATACTCCATGACATTGTTTGTGTAGTACTATAGCCTGTAAGATGTGAGGAAGAATTTCCCTCGTAGGTTGATCAATTCCACTCTGGCCCCGCAGCCTTGTTTAGACCAAGACCCGTCGAACTTCAGGGTCCACAGATCGTTGTTCATCATGTGGGGATGGTGAGGCAAAGTGGCCTTTGGATTATTTATGGGAAGGTTAAGAGGAGTTTCCTCTGGCTCTGATGTCATGTGGCTGAGGCTTTCCTCTGGAGAAGCTTGTGGTTGGGATTCCTGGACAAGTGGCACCATTGGGGTACCACTGGAATGGTTTTTAGGTCCAGGCAGATCAACTTCATGTTTCTTCTCTTAGAGGGCATTGATATCGAGGGTAGCAATGGAAATACAAGGATCAAAGTCTAGTTCTGAATGTTTCTAATAATGCACCCGACACCAAGTGCTAGATAAGAGTGTAGTGGGGGTTGCTGTGATACCCTGAGAGTTAACTTCACCCCTTAATTTGTTGTGTAGGTCCTAAATCCTTTGGAAGACTATGGGATCCTCCCCGGGGGTGAAATCAAATGTGAGGATTTTTGGGTGTCGGTACACCCCGGGGAAAGTCTCAGAGAAGAGGACTTCATTCAACCTCCTGACTTTGGTGAGGGCCTGTTTCATCCTGGGTTCACTTTCTACCTAGATCTGGTTAGATTCTCCCTCCCAGGGGAGCCACAAGTGGGAAAAGTTAATGGAGAAATACCCGTTAAGGGACTTAGACCAATTTTGACTTAATAATATCCTGTAAGTCTCCGAAATGTCCACCATGTGGATGTCAATTATGCTTGCTATCTGGTGGTCTTGGATGAGCTAAATCTAGATGTTCTTCAGCTCACCTACCATTTTTACAGTACCTTTGTCTAGCTGGACTACTGCGCCTTTGGATGGAGTGGGATGTAGTTTGAGCTTCTGGCATATGGATAGAGGCATGACGTTGCTCGAAGCACTGGAATCCACCAAACAATTGTATAGGTTCTTCCCTTGTATGTTCAATCCTAGTAAGAAGGGAGGATCCTCAGTGTTTCCCTAAAAGACAACCGCGTTGGCATCATCAAAAGTGATAGCCTTGGGTGGGAGATTGATAGCTTCTAGGTTTCCCAAGAGCTTGAGAAGAGACTTCCTCTACTCAGGATAGTTTAGAAAAACCTCCATCAAGGTCATGGAGGTGGTAGTTCTTTCCAAGACCTTTATGATGTCAAACCTCCCCCTGGGGAATTGTTGGCTTTGCTTGGCCAGATCTTTAGCTTGGTTAGAGTTAAATCCTTTCAGAGGGAAGGAGCGATTAGTTGTATTGTCCTGGGGAGGGATATCTTTTGGAGGTGTAGGCATGTAAACTGGTCCTTTACCAGCCTAACTCTGAGTGTTGTAAGGAGTCCATGGGTTGGTGAAGGCATTGGCCTCAAAGGTCAAAATAGATTCATCAAAGAACCCTTGTAGGTCAGGCTCTTCTTCATCTTCTTCATGATCTAGCTTGAAGAAAATGGCCTCACAAGTGAAGGAATTATGAGTGGGCTCTTGTGTAGATGTTTCTAGGGGAGTAGGATTGACGGGTTGTTGCCTATCCGATTGGGAGATCATGATGACTTTCTCCAAGGTGACATATTTCACCTCAGAATGAGAGCTGGTGTCATGAAATCTACACCAGTTAGTCATGGGGTAGAATTCTGCAACCTATGCAGAGTGGCTAGGTCTAGCACTACCACGAGTGATGTTTTGGTTTGGAGGAGGACCTCTGGTATTTGCGTTGTTATTCCATTATTGTTGGTTGGGCCGAGGCCCATTGTTGTAATTTCTTCCTCCAACATTGGTATTTCATTAGACAGAGAAGATATTCCCTCTCTAGGAATTGGGGTTGTAGGGTGCAAAAGACCATGCCTTCAGCTGTCCCATGTCCATAGTCAGTGAGGACAATAATCATCAGAGGGATTCGACCTTGGTGGATAGCTGGGTGTTCATGTCACAATGTGATGGTTGTTGAGGTGGGTTCTCAGGGAAGGTGGCAGCAACTACTGGAGTTGAGGGTGATAGTCCTCTAGTCGTGGATGACTGGAAGAAAGGCACTACAGAAGGTTGCATTTGTGGTTGTTGCGTTTGCTATGACTGGTTCTAGGGAACAAATTCCAGACCTGATATTATCTGGGTTTGTGATGGGTATATGTACTGGGCCTGTTGGTCTATTGGTGGTGATGGGGGATTCACGAAAATCACTGGGGCACCCATTTCCTAATTAAGGTTATATCCCCTAGTGTGAGAAGTTCCGTCGGGTATCATGTTGAAAGGCATGCTCTGCCCAATCCCACCCAGGGCTTTGTTCAAACCATGGTACAACTCCAAGGATAGGTTGTAAACCTTCGCCAGAGTATCCCAGTTAGTGGGGGTGGTAGTTATCTATAAGAGAGTGGCAATGAAAGGGTCTATTACATTCAGATATGTCTGGATAGTTACATCCACAAATGGGATGAAGGGACCCATGCACCTCTTCAAGGCGCGTTGGAACCGGTGGTTAAATGCTGCAAGGGGTTTGTTTGGTTCCTACCTGATGGAGATGAATTGGCTATGGGACCACACTGGGTCTATGTGTACATGAAAAGAAGACAAGAAAGCATCCTCCATATCTTGCCAACTTTTAATGGAGTTGGCAGGCAGGTTAAGGAACCAGTTCAACTCATTCTATCCCAAGGACAGAGGGAACATCTGGGTCACAACATCTTGATGTTGGATCTAATGTCAGTTCATGGCATCTTTGTATGCCTGTAGATGCTCTTTTGTGATTCATGAGCCTAAGTGCTCATATTGGGGGAATATCTTTTCCGGGTGCGTAGGAAGATCGTTGGTTACACCTGGAAACTATCCCATTCGGGACCCAGTGTTACCAAAGTATGCAGCCATCGTGGGTGTTGGATTTTGGCTGGGTGGAGCATTAGTCCCCAAGGTTTTCTAGGAGACTTGGGTATTCTGAGATGTAGTGGAGCCCTAGAAAAATTTGGATGGCTTGGTTTTTGGGGTCTGTTTCTTTTGAGAAGGAGGCTCAAGTTCAACAAACCTTCCAGGATTGGGGGCTGATCTAAGGATTCTTTCGAATCAGGTGGGTGAAAATGATCCAATCCCACTAAAGGTCTACTTCCTAAAACTATGGCTTAGGGAACCCTTAGGCGGTGTAAAATCTAAATCCTGAGAAGGGGATGAGCTCATGCCCTCCTTCTAGTGCCAGTTTATGTTGACGGGACTTTGTGAATGGGTCTACCAATAGATGTAAGTTGTCACCGGGTATCGGGGTACTAGCCAACTTCACCTATAAAGATTTTCTGGGGAATAAATTCTTCAGGCCTTCAAGCATGTGAGAGTCGGGTCTCGATGGTGTGGGAGCTAAGTTGGGAGTGTGACTATTTTTTTCAAGGGGGATAGCTGGTTTTCTTGGCTCATCTTCTCTGAGGATTTTGTTAGGTTGGGGTTTCCTGCAAGCACTTGGATTATCAAAGAAACTTCAAAAGATACACTAGGGTTAGAAGTATTCCATTCTACCTATAGTTGTGCAAATAAATTTAAAACATCAACCAAGCTCTAACATACTATACTAAATAACTGAATTCATACAGAACCATCAGTTTATACATATTCAATAGTGAGGGGAAAAGAAGGTCATTAATCTATTAAAACATTGGAGCAAGGGACATCAGAAACATACAACACAAAAGAGTATTAACTTAGAGGTCAGAAGACCGACAACAACATTGCAATAATCCTTCCTTCTTCATTAATGGTTTTCTAGCAACACTAGTGTGTACAATAATGGATCCAAGGGAGCATCTATCTACTAAGAACTTATAAGAACTAAGGAGAATTGAGCTCTGCAACTACCAGAAATGAAATGCTGAAATGCTATAGCTATGGACTGGAAAATCATCAATTTTTCTGACCCTTGGAATGAGGTTAGACTTATTATTTACACACATGTTTTCCCTAAAACTAACCTAACTTATCTTTACACTCAACAATAAAATATTATTTTTGGTGGTCGGTACTACCTTCACCACGCTACAACAACCTCAAAGAGAGAAGAGGTCTGACACGTCATAAGAATGAGACAAGAGAAGAGGTATGGAAGAATCATCCTTGAGAGGAGAGCCAGAGGGAGAATAGAAGAAATCTAAACCCCTTGGGATTGAGGCTACATACCTCATCGATATAAAAGCGGCCCACTATCTTCGATGCGCCAGGTGTTATGCTGGAGCGGCGCCTTGGGAAGACCATCTGTCAGAACCATCCCCTGAGTTGATGTGCCTTGCTAGGGTCACCTACTTTCTGGCATCCTTATTAGATGCCTGATAATGATCAGTCAGCTCTAGGGAAATTGGACATGAGTCACAAAAAGAATACAAAATTGTCGGATTTGGGACTCTGGGATCCAGAAGCTTGCACTCAAAGAATAAAGAATGCTCAAAATATGATCTGTTGGTGAAAATCTCTAGAATCCAGAGAACCTTATTGTTATTTCGTGTTTTTGAATGTCTCCAGGAGTTGGGAAATTCCATCCTCATCAATGTCCTTGAGGCTAGCCCAGTGGTATTTGGCCGCCTCCACCTATTCGCCCAGATCTGGAGTACTTGCCTTGAAATCTGCAGCCATCTTTGCCGCATCATGACCCTGGAGCACCATGCATGATATACGTGACATTTTGGCTCCATCTAGTCCCTCTAGGGATTGGTAACAAGACTCCATTAGCTTTTCAAACTTCCCCATGATGTATTCCTTTGGAGTACATGTTTTAGTACTAAAGGGATTGACTCCCAAAACCCTTGAAATAAATGCCTTGTATAAATTTAAAGAATAATCTATCTCCAAAACCTTGTCCCATAGGCCCCCTACCAGTTGCTTGTTTATCTCCAATGTGAGATCAAGTCTGGAGTGCCGGGTTGGGATGAAGTCAAAAGAATCCTCTCCCAAAATTCTGGCCTCGGTGGCAATTTCCTCACTGAGACCCATGAGTTCTCCCAACTCTTCTATCCATGCTTAGTATTTATTGATCTCCCCTTCCCAAATAGAAATGGTGGTTTTGGCTTGATGTAGAACATTATTGGGCATGTACAAGTAAGGGAGAGTGGCCACTAGGAAACGCCAGATGTTTTGCACTTGCTTAGCTACCTAGTCATCAGCTTCCTGTGCTTTCTTTTTCATACTTCTAAGCACGTCAATGTCACTCTATGGGAGTGGCGCTACGGATGTGGAATCTTCCCAAGGAATGGAATTGATGGGTTGGTCAAGATCTGTCAATAGCCCAACAAGATTTGTGTTCTTTTCCTTCTCTTCTCTGAGCTTCTGGGCTTCCTTCTCGTAGCAGGCTTCTACCACCTTGGCTGTTTCTTTTAGCAGGTCCAATTCACCCTAATCTCCCCTTTTCCCTAGAGATATCTCTGTGATTGCATAATCTTTGGCCTTTTCCGTTGTCTCAACTGCATCTAGGGAAGGTGTTGTGACCACCACAACTATATCTCTGCCTGACCCATTCTGGAGGGTATGGACTGTCTGGGATTTCTTTGCCTTGGGGGGATTCTGCACTTGTGCCATCATCTCTACCAAGGAGAGATGATCCTTGGCTAGTGCTGGGGCCTTCATTTTTCTAGAATCCACCAACCATTATGGTGGTAGGGGTGGCCTTGCGGCCAGAGTTTGATCATGTGAGTCCCCTTCGGGGTTCTGTTGTGTATCCTTGATATTCTGAGCCTCTTCAGACTCCTTTCCTGTATCTTCCACATCTTTAGCAGCATCAGATTCTACATTTGTAATCTCGGTGTTCTTCCCCTCATCTTGCTACTATTTTTTTTTGTCCTCATCTGCAGGGATGTTCTCCTCTGTCAGAATATATTCAGGAGGTGGATGAGGTATCTAGCCAAAGTTTTCTTGTGCAACCGCTAAGATCACCTCATCGAATGTTACCTTCTTAGGAGGCGGTGTCTGGAGCATGATAGCTAAGGTTACACTTGTTCTTGTAGGTCTGGTTCCCTTAGCCAATGCCAGTTTCTCATCCTATAATTTACCATCCTTCATGGTGCTTGCAACCTGTATCTCTAGGATGTCAGAGATGTTCATCTATTCAGGCTCCTTTTTTGGTTCTACCCAAACTTCCTGCTCTTGGGAAGCATCTTTCTCTAGGGTTTTCTTCTCAAGAGTGATTACCACTTCCTCTTGGGCAGGTATTTCTTCTACTGCCTTCCCGATATCCCCTTATAAGTTTAGTAGTTCATTTTTCCCAAATAGGTCATCAAACTCATCATGTAGAAGGGAGGTCTCTGAGGGATCTTCAGGTTGATTGTCCGGATCTGGGGAGTCCAAGGAGACAATCTGTATTTTAGGGATGCTAGGAATCCTGAGCTCCGGTTCCACCTTTGGCTAAGGATCAAATATCTTTTTCTTTTTCCTCCTTGTTACCAATGGGGGCTCTGCATCCAACATGGCTTCCCTCTCTTCCTCTACCCCAATCCCTATTGATCGAATAATTAATGTTGCAAATGAAGGGGAAGTGGGAGGGCAGATAGGTCTGGTCATAATGGCCGGGATGGCCAACTGGGTGATTAAATTTTCTTTCATTTTCTGGGAGGCTGCCAACATTTTTTGCATTTGTTCCCCTATGGGTGCTACAGATGGAACTTGGGATGGGGTCCCCATCTTTCTCTTCCCTCTATCCTTTCCTTGTGAGGAGGTTCTAGCCCCGGAAGTTGAACCCCGCACAAATGGCCCAACTTTACAGGTACTTATGGGGCATGCCTTTTTGAAATGCGCATGACTGCGCTCAATCACGTCATGTGTGAGGTCCTCTATTGTTGGACCCTCTTGTGCATCCCAATCCACTGGAGGGAGGGCCATTTTATCTAATCCTTTTTATTTATATTACGGGTCCACTGTGGACCCAGTGTCTGAAAAGTCATCTAGGAACTTTCAAAGCTTGAGCCTCTTCATCATTCCCATTGTCATCCGAATGAAATGTTGGTTCCAGAATTCAAAGTCATCCTGCCAGTCTTTCCAAAAAGCTTCCATGTGATACTCATGGGGTTCTGATGCCCGGGGAAGTGCCATTGCTATTTTTCTTAGCGGATCAAAATTCCTTCGCTCTAGATAAAACTTTGCCAGCCCCAAAATTTTGAGTTCTTTGTCTGCCTCCTTTTCTGTGGCCAGAATATAAGAGTAGTTCCCACAAGTGATTAGGAATGGGAAATTTTTCACATTCTTCACTGTGAAGAGGGCATGATGCTCTAGGATCTACCTGCAATACTCTAAAAGAATTTTTTTATCCCCACAACGTTTGGGCAATAAATAAGGTTTTCCGGAGAAGCCGGTCACCCGAATGTATGTATGCTATTGAAACTGAATGTAATAATGGCCATAAGTTCTGACCAAGTCCATTTCTTCTTTGGAGAGCCGGTATCCAATGTCTCAAGTAGGTGTGAGGAGGTTGTAGTAAATGAAGGTGTCATTCACTCAGCAAAAGCTGAGGAAACTAGCCTCCCATTGGATCTATGGGAAATAATCCCATGGAGCATTCTGACTCATGCCAATCCTGAGTACACCCGCTATTAGTAACCCATTTGTGATGGGGCTTTGTTGTGCCAGAGCCCATAAAAAAAAAGATTTCATGTAGAATTTGGAGGACTTGGCAACCTAGAGAAGTTGGGAGTCCACATGATTTGCAATGATGGTGGCCCAATCAAAGTTTTGCTTCCCAGAGGCAATACCCAACAAGAAATAGTACATCCATGCTAATAATTTCTAGGCATGGGGCTATCTGAAGACCTTGCATAGTGTGATGATCCCCATCTATATGCTTTCTTTAAATTTAGTCTAGGGGATTTCTAGCTTCATCTTTTTGAAGTCTTTCCTTGGCACGTGAAGCCATTTGTTATTGAGATACTGCCGGGCCATGTGTTTTAACTTTAGAAATTCTTCCAAGGCCAGAGCCTGGGTGAGGACGACTGCATCATAAAATTGGGGAATCCCAAGTCCTACTTGAAAATTCACGACGTCCAGAGACACCATAAGCGTTGGGTATCCGGTTAGGACTGGGGCAACGAGCATGACAGCCCAGATGACTATATTATAGTGTCCTGCCAGAGTGAGAATGAGCTCTGGGGCTTGCATGAAGCATGGGAAGCAAGCATCCTTGAGGATCCCAGAGTTGACCACATTGATGGCCAATGGATCTCTAGTCATCTGTTGAATAAACATCATTTTTACCAGGGCCTGCATTTTGGCCCACATTTCAACACTGGTGTTAGTGATCAACTGAAGTTTGGAATCAATATTTTATCCCGCAATGGTGTCTCCCTTCAGATACTTCATTATCAATGGGAGTTTTTATAGGGCCTTCTTGGCCTTCATCCTGACAACTTCCCGGGTGGCAGCAGTGGTGTGGAGATCTGGTCTCCCAAGTGGAGATGATGCAGATGCTTCCTACATGATTGATGAGTGGTATTTCGGTAACCTTCAAGGCAAGACAACCATTAGCATATATATATATATAAACATTGCATTATTCTGAATCCCAGATATTTTCACCACTGCTTCACATATGTTCCTGAAAGAATTTTTAATTCACGTGAAACTCCAAAAAAGATATACATATAATAAGAAAGAGTTAAGAGTGACCTCTACCCGGGCTTCTGGGGATTTTAGCTCATGTGATAAAAATGAAACAAAGGCCAAATGAAGACTTGGGACCCAGAGTCTAGAAAACTAACTATTACTGACATGACCGGAAATGAGCCATATTAGGCTGACATGGTAGTCATGTGGCCGTGCAATAATGGGAGTAATGACATTAACACTGAAAACTATCTGAAGATGTGAGGAAATGAATGCCACTTGGGATGGACTTGAATGCTCACATGGGAAACTCAACCCATCATTAAGACTGACTTGACAAAGGAGAGAGAAAACTACCATGGCCAAATCAGTGAGGTGCTGAGTTTGAACCAGGAAGCCATCTTTCTTAGATGAGCTCCACATTTAGGGTTTCTAATGTATGAAGCATGATGAGATCACCACTAGGTAGAGTGCAGATTATACAAAGAAACATATACAGAGCTGAAGCACAAGCGAGGGCTGAGGCACGAATCATAAACTTGGCCAAAAATAGGCATATATACAGATGCAAACATACATTTACAAAATGTATAATATATACAAAATATACAGAGGTATTTACATAGAAACCTATTAAAATATACAAAGCATACATACTATTACAGCTGCACAGAGGGTGGAAAACCTTCTGGCAGAACCAACCCACCAACGAGAGGCGACAGAAAGAAAAAGAAGAGATGGAAATGAAAGAAAAACAAAAAAGAAAAGAAAACAAAAGCAAGAAAGAACTAGAAAACCATAAACCAGAGAAAGAAGAGCTGAAGGCTGACCTAAAAACATGAGGGATGTGGGAAAGATGAGCATGGGAGGCACTCTGCAACAAGTTAACCTTCGAGTGACCACAAACAAGAACTACAAATCACTATTTAATTAACCACTAAGAACAGGGAGCAATTTGCTATTTAATCACCTTAATCACCTTAAAATCACTCTGAGTGCTCTAAGTGTTTGATCACGGTAAATGTGAAAATGACAGGTAACTTCTATTTATACCCCTAGGGTAAAAATGTTTTGCGTTATTTCCACAAACTCTGGGACAAGTGAACCCCCAGACTCTAGGCCTGGGGATTCCATGCAACCACACCTTCCAACAAAAGAAGACATGGTGGTAGAGAATCCGAGAGTCCCGGATCTGGCTGACTCAAAAGAACAAATAGACTCCGGGACCGGGTCCTAGAGAATAAAGAAGACAAAATAAAAAGAAATAAAATCCTCATGGAAGCAAATCCCATAGGGAAAAAAGGAAACAAAAGAAACCAAAGGAAAGAGAAAAAGTGAAAAGGGGGACCCAACATTTTGCCTACAAAAATGTAGGGATGGATATGCAGGGCATAACAAGTACCACATAGTGAATATCAACAATAAAACAAATAAAGAGAGATCAAACACTTCACACAATTCCTTGAAGGTAATAGCAATGATTCCCTAGCTCTCAAAGTTCGTGGGTCATCAAGCATTCCATATGCAAATATGTAAACAATGCCAATATTAAACAGTGAGCTATTAAATAATGCATGATGCCCTAGCCTGCAGCCCGCGAGCCATCAAGATATTTCCTCATGAAATGATCATAAATAGGGAGTACCACATAGGGAATATCAACAAAAAAACAAATAAAGAGAGATCAAACACTTCACATAGTTCTAGCTTGAAGGTAATAGCAACGATGCCCTAGCTCTCAAAGCTCAGGGGCCATCAAACATTCCAAATGCAAAGATGTAAACAATTACAATATTAACATTCATATTGTGCCATTAAATAAAAAAATGCCATCAAAATGAAAGTGAGTTAATGAGAAGACAAATCTTGAATGCCTACCTCAAGTCATGGCTTCCATATACCAAGATTCCAATCAACTTCCACAGTATGCCCTCTTTGTGCATGATGATATACAATCATGATAAATTAGAAATGAGCCTTTCTTCTTCTTCTTTTTATTTGTTTATAATCACGTGGGTATCGCAATTATGACTCTATCGTCGCTATGACAATAACGTCAAGGGCACTTGAAAAAAAAAATCACATTCAAATGGTGGTGCCATCGCAAATTGGGGTGGAAATTTGACCCCAAATGTTGTAGTGAGACTTGGACCATCAATTGTTTCTTCTTGGCATACCTTATCTTAGTATCTTTCATTGCTGATTTTAAAAATATGGAACTTTGGTTGTATGTGTGGCAGAATATCAATGACTTATTTTTTGTCATTTGCATGATCTTTTAAACACTCAACCTGTAATAGTTCTTCATCAAGAAATTCAAATGACAAAAACTCAGACTGCATATGTGGCATTGTGGCATCATGCAAGGATTTGATTGTTTCATTTCTTTCACATCAACTAAATTTTTGAAATTTTTTTTGGCTCCATCAAGCATTGAATCAAATGTTATCAAACACAAAAATTTCCAAGTTTGAACTATGTTCTAAAAATTCCTTTGCAACATCACTAGAGTTATCCTTTAATTGATTTCTTTCATCAATATTAAAAGTAAAAGTTTCTGAATCAGGGGAAAATGAAGGTAAATGTTCAATACCATTTGCCTCTTCTTTTAATTCACTATAGTCACGATGGGCTTCATTCATTTAAACTTCTATAATATGAACCTCTTTATCCACAACTCCACACAAAAAACCTCATCTAAATTCTTGAGACACCAATTTGGGATACAACAATGTTGGGATTTGTTGATAATACTTATTTATTTTTAGGAGTGAGCGATTGTTCAGTCTCTTGATAATCCATGCAAACTGTTGCAGTTGAAGGAGTCTCACTTCTCTTAATTGAAAAGACTGATTTTATGTATCTTCAGATGAAACATTTTTAGAAAAAATTTCTAAGTTATTTTCATTGCTTTCAACATGGAAATGAAAAATTTCTACAATATTAGTGGTGGAAGTTTCAAGCATAGAAGATGCTACAATATTAGTGGTGGAAGTTTCAAGCATAAAAGATGCTAAATTTTGACAATATCATATATGAGAGGCCATTTTTTTTTGGTTAAAAAGATCCTTTTGTATGAGAGGCTTTCCGCCTATATAAAAATTCTGATTTTGAAAAGGCAATTCAGATTTTGGAACTTTTGGGACACATTTATTCCCACATTTCCGTCCCTTCCAAGAGCCAGATAAAATCAAATCCTCTTCAATTTTAATAGCTAAATTTTGTGAATGAATCCTTCAAATCTTGTACCTTATCTTGCTTTAAATAAAACCTAACCTCTGGGTGCAATGCAACAACAAATACACACAACTGATTTCTTTCATTTGGCTGATCATTTTGAGGAATCCTTTTCAAAGTCCTGTTAAAATTTTCCACAAACCCCCAAATAGATTCACCTTACTCTTTTTGTATTTGGACTAATTGAAGCAATAATGTATATATATCGACTATAGGCTTGTATCTTCCAAGAAAATTCACCTTTAAACTGTCCCATCTTGTGATACATTTTTCTTCCAAATTTGTAAATGAATCTGCAGCGTATCTAGTAAGGCTTTCAAAAAATAATCGCACAAAAACATCTTCTTCTTGAACTCCAAGGGTCCCACATGAAACATTGAACACTTGAATATGATTGTTTGGATCTTTTGAACCTTCACCGGTGAACTTAGGAAACAAATTCTTTGAGCCCTCTGGCAACGTTGTGTATTGCGGGAGAGAAAAAGGTCCAAAGTAAGTTTTAAATAGCTGGGGTGCAACCAAAGCCATCACATAAAAATGAAATTCTTCTACCAAGGATATATTCTAGTACAAAACAAAGTCACCAACCTCCATCCTCGGGAGGTGCCCTCAAATTTCAGAGCGAACAAAGCACCAACTTTTTGCTCCATAAAGGAATCGACAAAAATATCCAACATCTATCTTTGTATTCTTTTTAGTGTGTTCATCAACTTTTACATTTGTGCTTTCAACTATTCTTCTCAATCTTTTGTTGTAACATCTATAAGCTTTTCTTTTTGTTAAAATATCCTAGGAATATGCCTTCATCTACTCCGGTATCAAAATTTTCAAGATTTTATTCATCTCTTCTGATGTAACAATTTCTTCCAAATATTCTAAAATTTTTCACAGAAGCGATTCTTCCATACCATACCTCATATGATGTATTCTCAAGATTCTTCTTGACCTGAACTTAGTTCAATGTGTAAACTATAGTCAATATTGTCTCTTTTCCAATAGATTTTTGGGTAGATTTGCTTCTTTGATCATGGTTCTAGATGCTTCCTAAATTTATCTGTTCATTCTTTCAACTAATCCATTCCATTGCAGTGTTCTAGGAGTAGACAAATGTCTCCTAATTCCATGATTCTAAAAAAATGTTAAGCTCATCTTACGTAAATTCTCCCCCTTTGTTAGATCTAGAATATTTGATTCTTCTATTTGCCTCATTCTCAACCATAGTCTTAAATATCTTGAAATTCTCTAAAGCTTCAAATTTTTCTCTTAAGAAAGAAATCCATTTCATCCCAGAGATATCATCAATCAAAAGCATAAATTACCTTTCAAATTTTAGACTTATTATTGTGGTAGGTTCACATAGATCAATGTGCACTAACTCCAACAATTTAGTAGTAAATTGTTCCTTAGCCTTGAAAGATCTCCTTGTCTATTTTATAGCTTGACATTTTTTGCAAACACTATTAGCAGGCCTTGTAAGGTTCAAAAAATATCTCACAACTTGTAATGAAGTGATATTCATCATGCGGTAAAATTGATATGACACATCCTCCAATGCCACAATGAATTCTCATTGATCTGAGACATCAAGAAGTATCCAATAGTAGTCTTCAATTGGTACATGTTTCCTCTAGTCTTCTTTCCTGTAGTAATCAAAGTTCTAGATTTCTTCCTTATCTCACAACCATCTAGTTGGAATACAAGGTTATATCCAGTATCACACAGCCGTCCAACACTCAAGAGATTATGATTTAGTCCCTTAACATAATAAACATTGTCACTATTGTGCTTTCCATCAAAATTGATAGAAACAATTCCAACTATTTTATCTCCTTGATCACAACCAAATGTAACAAATCCTCCATCATATTTTCCAAGTTATACAAACTTACTTTCATAACCAGTCATATGATTAGAACATAGACTATCAATGAGCCATTCATATTTGTTTCTTCTTACATGTAAAGAAGAATTCACTATATTTGTAACCATTGTCTCTACTTCCAGAGTAATAACATGATTAGTAGGATGAGATTCTTCTTTAATTTCTAAAATAGGCATTGATAATATTCTTCATAATCAGATTCATCACCATAAAATGCTAGCATATTCTCTAACATAATAAGATTTTCTATTGAACTTTTGTTTACTTTCCTTGTTCTTTTGTTCTGTAATTCTGCCAAGACACCTAGAAGAATAATGATCTTTTTTTCCATAGTGAAAATATTTGAAAGGTAACTTACCTCTATATTTCTCAATTCCCTTATTCATTCTTCTTACAAATTAGCCTCAATCTCATCAAAATATTCTTTTCCAGATTCCTTTTCCTTTGCAGGTTTGGTATCCTTGGAAATAGTTTCAGTTCTCTTGTTGGTAGTACCAAATTCTCTCATTTCAAAAGAAAGAAAAGATCCATACATATATTCTCTAGAATACTCATTCAAATTCTTAGTTTCCTCAATAGAAGAGACTTTAGAGATATAAGCTTTAGTAAGAGTTCTGAGTAACTTTTTTACCACATCATTTTTTCAAAAGTGCTTCCAAGACTTCTGATCTAATTTACCACATAATCAAAATTATTTAAGTAGGGTGTTATGGTTTCTTCTTCTTCCACCTGCAAACCTTCATACTTAGCCTTCACATTCTACATCATATCTTGTTTGACCATAACATTTACTTGGTAGGTTCTTTTCAACTTTTCCTAAACATCATGAGCAGTTTCCAAATATACAACTTTTGTCAATTCAATTTTAGTTAGAGTGCTAAAGACTGCATACCTTTCCCTTTCATTATTTTCATAAGATTCAATCTCATCTGAAGTATTATGCCAATTTATTGGTTTCACATACTAAGTTTCCATAGACTTCTAGGTCTTGTAACTAAGAGAAACCAAATATCCTCACATCTGCACTTTCCAATATGCATAGTTTGATCCATCAAAATAAGGGAGTGTCAATTTGTTTTCCATTAGGTTCTTGTTAAATGGTTAAGCTCTTCTCCAAGGAACTACAACTCTGATGCCAATTTTTTAATATGCAAGTCAACTAAGAGGGGGGATAAATAAATTATCCACTAAATTTTAAACCTTCTTAAAACTTTAATTTTTTTTACCAACCAAAGTTTTACCCTTAATTGTAGAAAGATATAAACATAAAAAGAAAAACAACCATCAAACACTTGAAACATCAGATTTACATTGAAAAATATATTGAGGAAAAAACCAAAAAGAATATTATTCTCAAATATAAGAACACCTATTAGGGTGAGATTGGTTAAGGTTATTTTTACAGAGAAAGACTCATTTCCAAAGAGTTACTGGTCAAAGAAGGCTCACTGTTGGAGGGCTCACTTCCTAGAAGAAGAAGGATAAAAGAGAATAGATCCACTACTGATGCACAACATCAACTCAACAAACTAATCTTTTTTTCACTACTTTCAATACCTAACACTTGATTATCCACAATCCTTAATCACATTTCAAATTATCTCAAACATGCAAGGAGACAAATCCTCTTTCATACATTCTCTTCACATAAGTACACACTCGCAAAAAACTTGCACAAGTATATAAAAATGCTACACACCACACCATCATAAATTATCTTTATTTATACCAATTCTTTATTTGCAAAGTCTCCCATTGTTGGCTAGATAATTAGACGAATACAATTTGAATAAGGTTGACATTAAACATTCCTGTGGTGGGGAAGAATGAGACCAAAAACAATATCATACCAAAAAAAATATCATACATGTTACATTACATCTTGCATTCAATGAGACAAATAATTGAAGTGTAAACACCCAAGGTTGGCTAAACCTACAATAGAAAAATCATCAAACTTTAAAACCAAGTCTCCGAAGCCAGAAATCTCATTCCAACTAAAATGAATGAAGCTAAGGACATTAATAAATCATTTTTAGAAATGCACCATAAAAAAATGTCATTTAGAGAAATGTGAAACATGCATTTCACGTAGAGTCCACTGCCCATCATAGTCATACACAAAAAATGCCAATTCCACTGTACTTTGTTCCGAACCAAAAAATCTTGAACTAAAAATCTTCAAATAGTCTTAAGTAACATATCAAAATATCAACAATAGATTCTCATCATAAATAATATGTGAAGAAATATTATACTCAATACTAGTTCCACAAAACATAGTCACTAATGACAACAACAACAAGTTGAAATCAATGATAACCACACTAAATTAATAATACCAACTCCTTAATTACTCAGACAACTCATTCTCCTCAATTTTTCAATAGTCTTTATTTTTATCTTTCTCAGAGATAGCGAGTCTTTGCAACAAGTCATTTGTATCTTTCTTTGAGATAGTGAATTTTTTATGCAAGTCTGACAATGAGCCTCTTTTTAATGGTTTTCATTTATCATGAGATATTCTCACTATGGTTTTTCCACATTGGGTTTTCCACATAAATATGGTGTTCTCTTATGCATTGGTGTTGTTTTATTTATCTTTCAATGCTAGTGATTTAAGATACATGTTTTTATATTAAATTAGAGACATTAAGTTTTGTTAAAGATATACTGACCCTCTTTTCTTAGTATTTGACTATGTTTAACAATTGGTAACAGAGTAAGGTTCCTTTGGAGTAATTTTAATCATTTGAGGAGGGTCTAAGATGGAAAAGATGGATCTCACAAGGCTCATAAGTGTGATGGTTCAAACTTAAATCTCTAGAAAGTAAGAATGGAAGAACACTCATCCTCATTGGGGTTTGGTATTTTGAACTATGTTCTATATTATTATAATACTCTTGCTAGTACCCTACAAGTTCTATAAAGATTAGCACATATGAGAATAATGGAAAAGAAAGAAATATAATTTTGAATTGACTTACAAATCCAGAACTTGTAAATGTGATACATTGTGCTACTATTGAAGAATTTGGGGATAATATTAATAACATATATGAAGGTGACACTAAGGTGAAATAGACAAGGATGAGAAAATATCAGAACTATATTTGAAACTTTGAGGATGGATTAAGATGAAGAATTTTCTAACTATATGCTAAGGGTTGATGAAGTATTAAATGATATCATAGGCATTTTTGGAGAAATAAAATAAGATGAAGTTGTGAAAAATATTCTCAGATCTCTATAAAAAATCTATAGCTTTAAGATTTATCCCATTGAAGAAAGAAATGACTTGAAAAAATATACACTGGATGAATTTTATGGTGCTCTAACTAAATATGAAATGAGAGAGTTTGAAAAGGATGCTCCTAAGAGGGAGGGGACATATAAAGTTGGTAAGAAGGCAGAGAATGATGGTAATAAACTTGATGGATTTTAAGATACTGAAACAAAATTTGTAAGAAGGTTAAAGAAAGGTACTAGAAAATACAAAGGTAATTTACCTTTCAAATGTTTTAATTGTGGTAGAATTGGTCAAATGTGCAGCTCTAAATGTCCTTTTAGAGAGTTAGAAGATATCAATAACAAAGAGAAGTTCAAAACAAGTCTTTATTCAAAATATATTAGTTGTTCCTTAAAATATGGTGGTCAAAATATAAAAAAGATGAAACACTCTTTATGCCCATAAGAGTTGAAGATACAAAAGGTGACATCGAGGATTGTAAGATGACAAGTAACTTGCAAGATTATAAAGTCAATGAACAATTAATTATTGCATGGAATGATTTCCATGAAAAAGAGGACGAAAATGCTTGGATAATTGAATATGGATGATATCATCACATGATTGATGATACAAAAGAGTTTATCAATATTAAGAACTGGGATGGAGGATGGGTCAAATTTGGGGGCGAAGAATTTGCCCCAATCTATGGAAAGGGCACAATAATAATTTATGGGAAGAACACAATAGATGACGTCCTTTATGTCAAGGGATTGAACCATAATATGCTTAGCTTTAGTCAAATGTGCAACAAGAGATAATGTATCACATTTCATGACAAATCTTGTGAAATTAGAGAAGGAGATTTAGGAAAACTAATAGTAGCAGAAGGAACTAGGACTGATGGTAATGTTTATCAACTTAAGGAGGATAAAGGACTGATTTGTTTGATGGAACAAGATAGTTATTGTTGTTCATGGCATAAAAGGATGGGTCACATCAACTTCAAAAATATGGTGAAGATTAGTCTACAAATGAAGTAAGGGGCATGCCAAGGCTAATCAAGACCTTAAAGACTTTGTGCAAGGAATGCCAGATCATAAATAAGACAAAGAGAAAATTAAAGATAAATAAATGTTCCTTTAAAAATCCTTGGAGCTGGTCTATATTGATCTTTGTGGGCCTAACAGAATAAAATGACTCAATGGTGAAAGGTTCCATATGCTTCTTATTAATGATTATTCTAGGATGACTTGGGTTACTTTCTTAAGAGAAAAATTAGAAGCTCTAGAAATTTTTAAACAATTTAAATATATGGTTCATAATGAAGTAGATGATATGATTAAATGCTCCAAGGTATGATAGAGGTGGAGAGTTTAATTCAAATGAATTTTAAAAATATTGTGATGATCATTGTATTAGGAGAGAACATTTTTATCCTTGAACCCCACAACAAAATGGTGTAGTAGAACAAAATTTCATACAACAATTGAAAAACAACAAAAATAATGATGAAAGATGCAAATATATGTGATGTATATTAGAAAAAATAAGTTCAAGGTTTAGTGTACATATTAAAAAAATTATAGTTGAGGGTAAATAGCTAAGACCCCCTATGAACTATGGTATGGAAGACATTTTATAGTCAATTATTTCATAATTTTTGGTTGTAGATGATACAAAAGAGATGGATAATATGTTAGAATTAATCTTTCCTTGGTTGAAAATATGTAATTAAAGGATAAACCAAGGTATCCTTATTTGTATTTGTCCTCTACTCCAAGTAGGAGGATATGTCACTATTTTGTATTTTCTTTAATAAGGAAAATAGATATTCCTCCTTAAGAGGAATCTCACATTTGTCACACACACAATATGAATGTGGCATTCATAGAAGATTAGAGTTACATGCAAACTCCTCCACTCATCTCTACTTAAGAGATGCCTCTCACACACTTGCTTTAATAATCTTCTCTTCTTTCTCACTTCTCCACACATTCTCATCTTGCTCTCAATATTGTATTGACCTCACTTCTCTCATTCTTTAGGCCTTGTGCCATATTCATATTCTTCACAAGGGATTTTTTTTATTTTTCCACTTTCAAATCCTTGTGTTCTTGTCTTGGTTCTTGGAGCTTGGTGATCTCTTGGCTTGATTCTTTGTAGCAGTTCCTCATTATTAATCTTGGTGATTTGGTAAATTCCTTTCATGCACTCACACTTTGATTCTTTCATTTTCTCTAATTATTTTTTATGATTTCTAACATGGTGTCAGAGCAGGTTTAATCCTTGTTTGTTGAGTGTTGCATGTAGGGAAAGTTGAAGAATATTTCAGTTGTAGAGGAGAAAGCACTTTTTTTCGTTATCTAACCATTATTTTACAGATTTTTTCTTCATTATTTTCTTGCAATCTAACATCTTCTTCATTATTATTTAAAATATAACTTTTTTGCAATCTAACCTCTTAGTTCTGGATGGCTTGCCGCTAGATCTAAGCTCTATTAATATCATTTCAAGTTTTATTTAAATCTAACATACCCTCTATCGGGCAACTACAAGGGATTTATAGTTTGCTTATTCTATACTTCAACATTCTAACTTTATGCTTTAGATTTATATATTTAATCTATATATCTAACATCTTATTCATAATCTCTGCTAATGTTTTTTTGCAGCATCTAATTTTATATCTCTATTTCAAGTTTTTTTTTTTTTAAAAACTTTTTCTTAAATCTGTATTTCTATATATTTTCAGCAAGTTTTATTTTATCTCTGTAGCAGATTTCTAATCTTCTTGCGGTTCATCTTTTATATCTTACTCATTTATATGTAGATTTATATCTCTGTGTGGTTTTGTAGACATATATCTCTATTCTTAAGATTTCTAACTTATATCCATTTGATTAAAAATGTTTTTTTGATTATTGAATTTTTTTTTTCTGCTCTCCATTTAAAGAATAACGTTTTTAGCATCTAAAAATGTTTGCAATCTATTCTTAAGATTTCTAACTTATATCCATTTAATTAAAACCTTTTTTTCATTATTGAAAACATCTTTGCTGCTCTCTATTTAAAGAATATCATTTTCAACTTCTAAAAATGTTTCCATAGCAGTTTTTCATAGCATTCCTTGCACCCAACATTCCTCTGCCTCCATGGTATCTTAATCTTTTGCACAGACTTTATAGTATATGGTATATAAAGTTTTTTTTTCTGATATGTTAACTGGCTGTTGACATTTCCTTTATTTAGTGTGGAATATAGGGGATATTCCACTCCCTGGCGCAACAACAACTCTGTCCTCCCTTGGCACACTTAGATTATTCAGAGTCTTTTAAATCTCAGTGTTTTCTAAGGATATTCAGAGCTTCTTTTTTGTTTTAAATCTGTATTCAAATAAATTTGCATTTTGCGTAGGTATAAAGGATTCTTCAAGAACCTTTTATCATAACTTTTCAATTTACTTCTGCAGTTTCATTCTGAGCTATTTTCTGATCTCTTAATTATTACTGTGGTTTATCTAATTTTAGTTGTAGTTTGAAGTTTATCTTTGACTCTTTTTATCATTAAGGATTCATTTATTCAATTATTTTTCATCTAATTGGCATCTATTTATCTTTAATCAAAGTTTTTTTAAAATTTTTTATCACTTCTAACGTCCATTATAATCTTTTAAATTTTGTTTAGTAAAAAAGTTTAATTGCTCATACTTTTTTCCTATTCAATATTATCTCAAATCGTTTCATTTATAAGATTTTTATATAATTTATAACTAAATTCTATTGCTGATTTTGTAATTCATTGCAATTAAAATTTGTTTCACCATTTTCATTAAAAATTTTATTTTTTTAAATATCTTTATTTACCTATTCTATTGTAAGTTAACATTAGGTTAAATTTATTTTTCTTCATCTTGAACATTATATATTCACTGTTATTCACTTTTTAAAAGTAAATTTGATCATTAATCATGTCTACTCTTATTCCCAAAATCAAACTAAATAGCTCTAATTATCAGCAATGGAAAACTCATGTTTAATTTTTATTTCAATTTAAACACCTTCTTGAAGTTGCTATAGATGCTTCCATTGAACCAACTACCTCTATTTCACAAGCAAAAAAAGATGCATGGAAAACCAAAAATGAAGAAGCCCTTGGTTTGATTGGTCTCTCCATCGTTCCTGACCTTTATGTCCTAATTGGACATTGCACCAAAGCTCATGAAGCGTGGGCCATTTTGCAACAGACTTATGAAAGCTCATCTGAATCTCGTAAGATCCAACTCCAAGACAACTTGGAGGACTTAAGGTATAATGATTTTAAAAATATGGATAATTTTTTTATCAAGTTTGATGTAATTAAAACTCAACTGAGTGGTGTTAATGTTATTTTAAGTGATATTAGATTAATTACAATTATTATTAAGAAATGTCTTCCTAAAGAGTTTCAACAATTTATTACTACCATTCACTCACAGCTTTCTATTCCTACTTTACCTCCTCATTTAACTTATGCTATCTTTCAAAATTTGTTACGTCAAGAGGAGGCTAAATTATTGCAATTTGGCACTATTAAGACTTTTGAACATGCTTTTGTTTGTAAAACTCAAAATCAAAGTAATAAATCTCATACTTCTAATAGTAATCATCATCATAATAATCATAATAATAATAACTATTCCAATAACAACAATAACTATCGTAACAATAATAATGGTTATTCAAATAACAATAATCATAATAATAATTTTTCAAACAACAGGTCTAATTCTAGGCCATCATACAATAATAATTTAACAATAATAACAATAATCAACATAATAAAAAACCACATTGTACTTATTTTGGTAAAGATGGCCACCTAACTAATGTTTTTTTTAAAAATCAAAATGATAAGAAGCCCATCAATAACAATAATCAAAATAACTTCAAATCTCAAGGTAATCAATCTCGTCGTGCTTTTACTATTTGTTATAAAGCTTCTCATGCATTATAATGGATTATTGATAGTGGCACTTCTCATCATGTTACATCTCATAGAGAAGTATTTGATTCTTTTCAACCTGATACTACTAATGTTCCTATTCAATTAGCTAATGATCATAGTTGCAAAGTTGATGATTTTGGTGATGTTAATGTTCCAAATGGAAAGTTACACAATGTTCTTTATGTTCCTAAATTGAAATCTAATCTTCTTTCAGTTTCTCAATTATGTCAAGATTAAAAAGTTTAATTTCACAAGGATATGTGCTATATTATTGATCCTAACACTGATCATGTTGTTGCTAATGCTAAGATGGATCATGATAACTTGTTTAAATTTTATGAGTTTGAATCTTCAAGGTACTCTTTGAAAGTTAATATTGATTTCAATGTATGGCATGAAAGGCTTGGCCATTTGAATTTTGATTATATTTCTTTGATGCAAAAATCTAACATGGTTGAAGGATTGCCCCATATTGTTCCATCTAAACTTACATGCACAGGGTGCATGAGTGGCAAAATGAAAAGGGAGCCCTTTCCTCATGGTACTTCATGGAGGGC
>MU224432.1:3944581-3964154 GCA_018584345.1 Thuja plicata | reverse complement strand
GTGTTGGTTTAGTTTCAAGATTTATGTCCAAACCTCAACAAACTCACTTCAAAATTGCTAAAAGAATATTAAGGTATATTAAAGGTACTCTTGATGTAGGTTTATTTTATGATGCAAATTCTGATTTACATTAAAAGGATTTACTGATTCAGATTTAGGTGGAGACCCCAATGATGGGAAATATGCTTTTGGGCATTGTTTTTTTCTTGGTTCAGGTGCTATATCTTGGAAAAGTAAAAAAGATCAATCTATTTCACTATGTTCTACTAAAGCTGAATACAAAAGTTGTACTAATGCCTCCAAAGAATCCTTATGGCTTAGAAGAATTCTTGAAGATTTGGGTCTACCTCAACAAGAACCTACACCTTTATATTGTGACAATCAAAGTGTAATAGCCTTGGCAAAGAATCCGGTCTACCATGTAAATTCAAAGTACATCTCTCTCCACCATCACTTCAATAGAGAGAAAATTGAAGAAAAGAAAGTTTCACTCATCTATTGCAAGGGTGAAGATCAAGTTGCAGATATTTTGACAAAGCCTCTTTCTAGAGAGAATTTTGAATTTCATTGTAAAAATTTGGGTTTAGTACCCCTTGATGTAAATCCCCCAAGTAAAGATTAAAGGGGGGTGTTAGAATTAATCTTTCCTTGGTTGAAAATATGCAATTAAAGGATAAACCAAGGTATCCTTATTTGTATTTGTCCTCTAGTCCAAGTAGGAGGACATGTCACTATTTTGTATTTTCTTTAATAAGGAAAATAGATATTCCTCCATAAGAGGAATCTCACATTTGTCACACACACAATATGAACGTGGAATTCATAGAAGATGGGAGTTACATGCAAACTCCTCCACTCATCTCTACTTAAGAGATGCCTCTCACACACTTGCTTTAATAATCTTATCTTCTTTCTCACTTTTCCACACATTCTCATTTTGCTCTCAATATTGTATTGAGCTCATTGCTCTCATTGTTTAGGCCTTGTGCCATATTCATATTCTTCACAAGGGGTTTTTGTTGTTTTTCCCCTATCAAATCCTTGTGTTCTTGTCTTGGTTCTTGGAGCTTGGTGATCTCTTGGCTTGATTCTCTGTAGCAATTCCTCATTATTAATCTTGGTGATTTGGTAAATTCCTTTCATGCACTCACACTTGGATTCTTTCATTTGCTCTAATTCTTTTTATTATTTCTAACATAATATTTAAATTTTTTTGAGTCAAGATGTGATGAAGATATAGTAAATGAGGCAACGAACAACTAAGAGGGCAGTGATTATTAGTTCCTAAACTTCAAAACTTCTTCTACCCTTTAAAGTTTTAAACCCTTATTTTTGACCAAGTAAATTAAACATGCATGAAAATATCAGAAGCACATCCACAACACTTGACACACAAATTTTTATTGTAGAAACCCTATTAGGGGATAAACCACAGCGGGAAAGATTACCCAAATAAGCAAATACATTTGCTAGAAGTATAAAATTATTACAAGCATGGGGAATGCACATGCATTAAGGCACATTAACTAGAGCTCACTGCTCAAATGCAAATGGGCTACAACCCAAAGAAAGGGAGGTTCACTACCTTATAAGATCACTACAATGATCTAATAATTTTGTGAATTGTATAATGACATATAACACATGTTTGAGTCAGTTCCAATGTAGCACAATGAAAACCTATGTTAAACTATTTCTTTGCCACTTTTTGTTGAACAACTTGAACTCCAATTGATCTACCACTTTCTTGCCAAGAAATCTCACACATCTGCATGTCTGCAACAACCCTAAATATGATTTATATCATCTACCTTGACAAATGCAAAAGGTCGGTACAACCCCAATTTTAAACTTGAAATAATCATGCCAAAAATCATGATCCAAATTTATCCTTGACCACCAAAACATAGCCACGATCCTTATTAACCGCCTCAAGTTCATAACTCATCCACAAATCATGCCTTGAACTTACGCAAAATGCTTTACCAATCAAGTCGGACAAGAACATAAGAAAATAACTACCAACTTAAAATCCTCCTAAATTGATCACCACAATCGATGTGAAATACTAAATAAGAAGGCATGAAACCCAAGAAAATCCATAGGAATTATGAAGAACACATAAACATTCAAAGTCACCCAAACCTTTGAATTCAACAGCTTCTCACATACCGAACCTCAAGAACACTATCACCTTCACCTGTAACATACAAAAAATATCTTGCAGATGTCTGGACAATGAAATTTTGAATTAAGGACACATCAACATGTACCAAACACACTCCAAGATATGAAAATAAAATATCAAATTAGGAGTGCACACCAAACCTTTTTCTGTCACTCTATCAACTCTGTCTACCATAATATCTACCAGTCTCAAATCCTGACCTCATAGCACACACAAATCTTCAACACACCTCTATAAATTTACATAAAATAATTTTAGATCCTCAAAAACATCCCTCTGCATGTACAACCATTTATTTGCAATACCCGTACCTCACTAGACCTCTTAACATCCTGCACCACTGGCTAAACTATCAATAGATATGTTGGAAACAAACAATCAATCCTTCTAATCAATTCCATTGATATGTTGACATCAATGAAAAAACATCCAAATTTCCAAATATCTCCCACTTTGGCATTTATGGCAACATATGATGTTAAAAACAAGAATTTAGCTCCCTCTTAGCTAAATAATGTGCAAGAGTTTTCACATTCCTTCTTCCCCTTTGACATAAATGTTAAAGGTGTAACCACCTTTCTCTTTCGATCTCTTTTACATCTACTTTGGAGACTAATAAAAACTAACCCGAACATAACAACTGACTACCCCCTCTAAGTAGTAGCCTCCTCACATCAATCTAGATTATAAGATAAGATAGTTAAGTCCACCAGACTGATGCAACTCCCTGCATCTTTAGTTCTGATTAGGAGGGGAAATCACCCCAAAATTGCCCCTAAAATATTCAAATGTATCCTTAGAAAATGGATTTTTGAAGATATAAACAATCTTCTCCTTGGTAGGTATGTACTCCAGTTTTACCTCCTTCTCATTCATCTTCTCTCTTATAAAATAGAACTTGATTGGAATGTGTTTTGTCTTTGAGTGCTGCATTGGATTCTTTGAATATTTATGACACTTGAATTATTACAATACATGACAATAGGCTCATTAAAGAAAACTCTAATATTTGAAAAAAATTGTTTCATCCACACTACTTGGGTATAGTTTATAGCATCAAAAAAATACTCTTCCTCTACAATAGATTGTGAAGTACACTTTTTCTTCTTGCTTATCCAAAAAACCAACCTTCTACCCAAAAAGAATATGCCACCACTTGTGCTCTTCTTTTCATCAACATATCCAACCCAATCTTTGTCTATATGCACTCAAGGTAAAGTCTTCTCCTTTAGGATACCATATCCCAAAGTCCACTATCCCTTTTAAGTATCTGAATATCCTCTTTACTGCAACTTCATGACTCCTCTTTGGATCTACTTGAAATCTTGCTACAACATAAACATCGTTCATGATATGTGGCCTTGTATGAGTTAAGTATGGTAAACTACCAACCATTTATCTATATATGGACTGATTTACCTTAGGGGACTCATCATCCTTTGTTAGCTTATATCTAGTCACCATAGGTGTACCTACTAGTTTTTAGTCATTTAACCCAATCTTATTTAGCAACTCCTTCACATACTTAGATTGAGTTACAAATATCCCTTCCTCTGACTGAATGATTTAAAGCCCTTAAAATAATTTCCTCTCTTCTATCATGGATATTTCAAACTCATTTTGTATCTCCATAGAAAACTCTTGACTTAACTTATCATTACCTCCAAAGATAATGTCATCAAAGAACACCTCAAAAGTCAAAATGTCCTCATTATCAATTTTTAAATACAAATTATTGTTAGCATTACCTTTGTTTAAACCAAGCTTTAGTAGATATTTTTCCAATCTGGAGTACCAAGCTCTAGGAGCTTGCTTCAGCCCATATAGTGATTTCTTCAATTGACACACCATGTCTAGTTGATTAGTTAGCTAAAATATATCTAGTTTCTCTATGCATACTTATTCTTCCAATTATCCATTCAAAAATGCATATTTCACATATATTTGATAGACTTTGAAGTTCTTATGAGTAGCATAAGAAAGAAATAGTCTTACCAATTCTAATCTTGTCACTAGTGTAAAAGTTTCATCATAGTCAATACCTTCCATTTGAGTGTATCCTTTGCACATCAATCTTGCTTTATTCCTTACAACTTCTCCATCTTTATTTAGTTCATTTCTGAACACCCACCTAGTACCAATAACATTCTTGTCCTTAGTGCTGGGAACAAGAATCCATGAGTTATTCTTCTTAATTTGTGTCAACTCTTCTTCCATGGATTTGTACCAATTTTTATCCTTCCAAGCTTCTCTTACATCCTTGGGCTCAACTTGTGAGATTAAGCAAGTTTTTTCATCAACAATCCTTCTCCTAGTTTAAACACCTTTATTCCTATCTCCAATAATATGATCTTTAGAATGATTCAATCTCAGATACCTTGGTGTCTTTGGGTTTACCTCACACTTTTGTGCTTCCTCTTCTCCCCTTTTATAAGCTTCATCATCTACATTCATTGTACCACTTTGGACTTGGTTATGATCTCGATGATGCTCTCCCTTAATTCTACTAGCATTCTAATCATCAAAATCATATCCACCTGATTTGGGCATACTCTCAATGCTTTCATCTACTTTGACACTTGCAGTGTCTGTTAGGATTAGGTAATACTGAGAGGGGGGGTGAATCATTATTAAAACACTTATTCAAACTTTTCAACCAATTAAACATTAACCATGTACTTGCAAAAATTAAAATAACATAAGAAAATAACATAGTACTCATAACACCATCATTTTTTTGTCGAGGAAACCCTGGCCATGGGAAAACCTCGGTGGGGATGGTACCCACAAGCATGCACTAAAGTATAGTGTCCTTGTTAGGAGACCTAGCCCTGTTATGAGCTGAATATTACATAGTATATTTCCTTTTTAAAGGAATTACAAACTTGTTAAAGGTATACAACACCTTGTTAGGGACCAACCGAGCTTACAACTCTTACAAAGTAATTTTTTTTACAAAATGTTCTCAATAATGAACAAAACAAGCATCTCTAATGCTTAGATAGTTCCTGTCATAGCTAATTAATGATATATGTCATCCTCTTCCCTATAATTCACATTTCATATCATCCATCTAATCATCTCTCATTCATCATATATTCGCTCAACAAAAATTTCTTTATATATATATATATCTTATCTCTTAACTAAGTCGGCTCTCTTAACCAGATATTACATAGTCGGCTCTCAATAAATTTAATAAAACAAATATCAAATGAAAATTTTGCACTCTTACATAACTAAAGTATAAGTTATCAACAACCATAATCCAACTCTGATTGTCAGGAGTCCATGTCATACTCTCTGAATCATCGCTTCTGTCCAACTACTCTGTATCACTGTTATGCTACTGTATGTCTGTCTTCAAGTCTCTCTAACTTTCTATAAACATTACAAAAACAAAATAAATCTTAGGTGGAGGTCACATATACCCCATAATATCTTTCTCTAATCTCTCTTTCCCTAATTCATCGATCTTGATCTTTGATACCCAAAATACCTCTGTAACTCTACTTCTGTACTTAGTCAATTTCACAGTCGTCAAAACTCAACTTCATAGGAATCGATCTGTAAACCAGATGTGTTTCCATAAATGAAAACCAAAAATTGAATATCATCATTCAAAATAGATCACTTTCCAATAATCTCTCCCTTTGGCATTGATGGCAACACTTAACAAAAAAATGACTAAGTGTTCCAACAAACTATCTTCTTTCTCTATTTCGTTTTTCTCTTTTCTTCTCTTATATATTTTCTCCTTCTCCTTATTTATTTTAATGTTCTCTCTTCTCCCATTAATTTTTTTTCTCTTCTCCCCCTTTGACAACAATGACAAAGGTGCATACAAAGTAATAAAATCAGTGCTTGCTCACCAGTTTCAGAACATCTTGAAAGGGATTTTCCAAGATCTTCACTTTTGTACCCCATGACTTCAGCAATAGTTGAATAACATGAATTAGTCCATTAAATGCAAATGATGTAGTCTCTACTTCTTTCAAATATGTAGGCATAGAGTTAGTCAATGCATCTGCTATCTTCTCCAATTCTGATAGGTGTGCTTCAATTATGGATAGCCTAGGAGTTATTAAACTCTTAAACAAATTGAATCTAGTCAGTAATCTCACTTTCTCATTATCTAATATATCCAATTTTTCCAATATTATTATTACTTCCTTGTCCAATTCTATTATAGATTGTGAAGAGGTTTCACAACTGTCCATCATACTGTTCAAGTTTCCCTTTCCTTGGCAATGACGTCTTAAATGTTCTGAACATGCCTGATAGGATTCATGCAGTAACTGAATAATTTCCTTCCATGTCCAATGCAACTCTTAGCATTTGTAGTAGTGGTTTTCAAAATACTCAAGTCCCAAGAGATGGACTTGCAAAATTCAGATAGCTTCTTCTCAAAGTAGTTCTTTTCTGCCTTCTCCTCTGCAATATTTATCAAATCTCATAATAGCCATCAAATTTATCAACTGTTATGTTTAGGTTTTCAATATCATCTCTGTGCTAGAAAAAAATAGGTATTGGAAGAAATTTGTTCATAGTATCAATTTCTCTGGTTATTACCTTAGCTTTTGTCACCTTTTTGTTCTGATCTCTCATTGGCTTTAGTGAGTGCAGTAAAAGCCAATTTCACTAGCTCATCCTCATCCATGAAATCAACATCAACATCTGTTGTATTGTATTTTCATGCCAAAAATGAAATAGAAGATGTCATTACCTCAGTTTTAGTCTCATATTTTTCTTCCTATTCTTTCTTTCCTTCATCTTGTATTTTTTCACTCTGTTCTTTCTTCTTCTCTTCTTCCTTTTTTTTCTCTGCTTCCTCAGTAATTGTGTTGTCCATACTTTCTGTAAATGGGCCGTTCTCATCATTAGAGGTGTCAAGTGTTATAGGTACAATAGAAACATAGAAATATAGTTGTGTATTAACTTCACTCTTTGTAGCACTTGCCTCAGCTGGTTTTGAACTCTCTCCCATTCCTAAGTTTGTAGGAAAAGTGGTTTTAGGAAGTGGAGTCTCCTCAGGAGTAGGATTCATCAATATTTTCTCCAGTGCTTTCTGAGTTTCCTCAGTGATTTCATCATATCTTCTTGCCATGATTTTCAGTAGTCTGATCTTGGTTCTTAGCAAAGGTTTCAATTCTTTGAGTATCTTGTCCCTTTCTTGTAAAGATATCACATGTAGCATGTTTTCAATTTCCTAATTTCTGATTGTTTCATCCTCAATTTGTGCTAACTATTTTCTTGTCTCCAATCTCCCATATAGATCTTCAGGTACACTTCCCTCAATTTTCAATAGTTCCTTCTTGAAAAAAAGTAAGTGATTAACCACAATATATTCAATCTTAAGTTTGTCTACATCCCCATACCTATCATAGTATCTATTTAATGTAACTAGCTTTCCTTTCTCAATAGCTCTCTCTCAATCATCTTCATGTTAGGCTTCCATATATGCTTCTCAGTTTCAGTTTTCTTCTCTACTATTACAATGCTTGGTTCCATAGGTGATGTCTACCTGCTAGATCTGGTGTTTACTCTAGGAGTAATCTTCTCAGCTTGTGATGTGTGCTATGATGGAGGAGGTGGAATGTCTACCATCACTACTTCAGGAGTGGGAAGGGCTGTAGTATTAGCACTTGTCAATCTAGAAGATCTATCATCCATTTTCCTTTTCACTTCTTTCAATTCTTCCTCTGTTAGTCCTTCCTTTACACCACATTCATGCACAAGGTTATCAATTTTCCTTTTCCTCAGACCTCTAGTATGTTCCTCTCTTATCTTAGCTGATTTCTCCTCATATGTTCCCCATCTTTCTTCTGATGTGTCAATATCATATGCAAGAACATGTTCAACTTGCATAGTAAGTACCTATAAAATTACCTCATATCCCATAGGATAACACCATTTCTTCCTTGGTGTGACTACCTCAAAGCATACACAATCAATTTCAACCATGAAATAGATTGAATCCTTGTATTTCTCAACTATGTCATCAGGTATCCTATATCTGTCTTTCCTCTCCCTCTGAAGGATTTTGATCATTCCAAATAATTCACCATCAACCCATGTCCTATTTTGTCTTCTATAGCTATGTGTGATCTAAATACCAGTAGGTATCCATGATTTCCAACCACTAGGGTGCATACTTAGGAATTTGTGTTCAATGTGGATAAACATATGTACCAATAGTGAGCCAAATATGAAGGTCTTCATTCTGTATTTATTTACTAGTTTTACATTCTCTAGAAATTGTTGTGCTAACACTTCGTATAGGTTATATTTTATATTTTCTTTCACCATTCTCCATGCCATTATGATAACTCCTGCAGATACTGAATTAGGTCTACTACTGTAGTAGAATTTAAAGCCAAGTATCATAGCAATTAGTCTCACATCTTGTTGAAAGATGTCATTCACAGTCATTGCTCATCTGTCCCATTTAGAGTGTGTTAGGGTTTTGACTTGCTTCTTCACATGTTTTTCTGCAACAAGAATGATTCATGTATTATCCAATCCAATAATCTCATGAATTAAATCACTGCAAATCTTCATAGGTTGCTCGCCTATCCAAATGAATTGATCATGTACTCTGCTCAATAATATCTTGAAGCATTTTTCTTCATTGAATTAATACAAATCTAGAATTTTCATGATACTCAACTGATCTTGATGTGTTTGAACTCATCTCTCATAATTCAGTCATATACTCCATCTCAGTATAAATATCATCAGTGCCTAGTATATCATACTTACAATGAATGTAAGCCCTAATATCTTCTATGTGTAAAAATTCGTAGGGTGTCCGGGAAAATGCTCCTTTAGGGTCTTTTTCACAAGACTTGAATGGATGTTTCTTGAACTTATATCTAGGTCAATCTACAACATCATAAATAACAGGTGCATGCATAGATAGATGATGTAAATACCTCTTTCACATTGAATTATGAGTTTTTGCTTCAATCGATCATGCAAGGAAAATGTAGGATAGACTGAATCTCTCTTCTCTCTAATCTCCTTAGGTTTCTCTTCGTCAAATGGTGAATAAATAGATCTTCATATGGTACTTTATACAATGTTTAAGTTATAAAAGTTCACTTTACCCAATACTGTCTAGTCGGTTGTAAATCTCGCAATCACAATATATGCATTGGCTGATGTTGCACTCTTAACTTTATACTCCATGATGTTGGCCATGTTCATACCTAAGCTCGCATGAGCTCAATCCACAAGTTTTAGGGTGGGATATATTCTGATGTCTTTATCCAATGCTCCCCCTAAGGCCATGATCAGCCAATTAGGTCGATTCTACTTTACTACCATCAGGAAAAGATCTAGTAGCATCTACTATCTCTCCCTGAACCAATGTCTCACTTGTTTCTTTGATCTTCCATATCTTATCACTGTTGTTATCTTCTACTTTCTTAAATCAACTATCAAAATCATTCTTCAAATCTGCAACACTCTTACCAATATCATTTCCATTCTTCTATGTATTTGTAGCAGGTGGTACTCTTTTGTTGTTTGCTTCATTATACCTGCAAAAATTTTCTATATGACCTGGATTATTGCATTTGTAATATATAGGAGGTCTTCTTTCCTGATTTACTTGCAACTTACAATACTTTACAATGTGTCCAATGTTACTACATTTGTAGCATGTAGGTTTCACGATAGGTTCTCTTCCATTTTCTTGTCTATATCCAGATTTATTAGGTTCCCTGCATTCTTCTTTCTTGTGCCCATATCCATTACAATTAAAACAATAGCCAAAACAGGTCTTATAAGGGGCATTACCTCTACAGTCTCTTTTCATGTGTCCAAACTTGTTACATCCAAAGCATCTACCTCTATAGGTCTGATCTTCTCTCTAGGTTCTTCAATAGTAGGCTTTTCAGCATCAATCTTTGCATCAGATTTCTCTTCCTGATTCTTTGGGCATTCAGCTTCATTGAAGCCAATACCAGTCATATCACCTTTAGGTTTTTGTCTGTCTCTTTTTTCATCGATCAAATCACTGCTGGTGTGAAGTTACTTAATGTGTTTCTTTGCCTCAACAAGTTCACCTTTTGTAATTTGATTCTTGTAGTTGTCAGCCTCATTCTTCATTTGTTCTAATGCACTATTCAAGGTTTCTTCAATCTTCTTCTTAGAATCCTTTTGTAACTATATCTCTTTACTCATAGCTTCATTCTCAAGTTTCATTTTCTTCTTCAAGTTTCTTCATCTGATCTGAATTGTCTTTGTCTGAATCTTCTTTTATCTGAACCACAAGATCCTGTCTTTGACTTCTAGAAATTTAAAGCCGGTCTCTGAGTTTCCTTATAAATTTCTCAGCTCTTTTCATGTTGAATCTCAATTCTCCATTCTCCGCTTTTGCTTTATCAAGATATTCAAGTGCAACATCAAATTTTTCTTGCAAACTGTCCAAATCCATTTTGATCTCCCTTAAGCTGTTAGAATTTCTCTCTGAGGGTGAAAAGCTCTGATACCAAATGTTAGGATTAGGTAACATTGGGAAGGGGGGTGAATCAATATTACATCACTTATTCAAACTTTTCAACCAATTAAACATTAACCATATACTTGCAGAAAAGAAAAGAACATAAGAAAATAACATAGTAATCATAACACCATAATTTTGTTGTCAAGGAAACCCTGGCCAAGGGAAAACCCCAGTGGGGATGGTACCCACAAGCATGCACTAAAGTATAGTGTCCCTATTAGGAGACCTAGCCCTGTTAGGATCTAAATATTACATAGTACATTTCCTTGTTAAAGTAATTACAACCCTGTTAAAGGTATACAATACCCTGTTAAGGGCCAACTGAGCTTACAGCTCTTACAAAGTAATTTTGTTTACAAAATGTTCTCAGTAATGAACAAAACAAGCATATCTAGTGCTTAGATAGTTCCTGTCATAGCTCATCAATGATCTCTATCAGCCTCTGCCATGCAATTCACATGTCATATCATCCATCCAATCATCTCTCATCCATCAGAGCTTTTCTCAACAAAATGTTCTCAATATATATATCTTATCTCTTAACTAAGTCGGCTCTCTTAACTAGATATTACATAGTTGGCTCTCAATACATTTAATAAAACAAATATCAAATGCAAAGTTGGTGCTATTACATAACCAAAGTATAGGTTATCAAAAACCATAATCTAACTCCAATTTCCAGGAGTCCATGTCATACTCTCTGAATCATCGCTTCTATCCAACTGCTCCGTATCACTATTCTGTTGCTATTTGTCTGTCTTCAAATATCTCTAACTTTCTGTAAACATTAAAAAAAAAAAAAAATCTTAGGTGGAGGTCACATATACCTCATACTATCTTCTTCTAAGCTCACTTTCCCTAATTCATCGATCTCGATCTTCGATACCCAAAATACCTCTGTAACTCTACTTCTGTACTTAGTCAATTTCAGATTCATCAAAAATCAACTTCATAGGAATCGATTTGTAACCCAGATGTGTTTCCATAAATGAAAACCAAAAAGTGAATCTCATCATGCAAAATAGATCACTTTCCAACAGTCTCTACTATCTTCTTCAACTTTTTATTGTAGCACCCATATTCCTTCCTTTTAGAAGACTATCCAAATAATTTTCCTTCATCACTTCTAGCATTAAATTTCCCTATATCCTCGTATCTTTTGATGTAACATTTACTACCAAAAATTTTGAAATACTTGACAGTAAGTACATTTACACACCAAAGCTCATAAGGTATCTTACCAGTATCACCTTTGATTTGCACATGCTTGAGAGTGTATACTACACTACTAACTTCTTCTGTCCAAAACATTTGCAGAACACTTCCTTCAAGCATCATGACCCTTGCAATATCAAGAATGTACCTATTGTTCCTCTCTACAACTCCATTCTAATGTGGAGTCTTTGGAGAAGATATTTCTCTCTTTATTCCATGTTCATCACAAAAGGAACTAAACTCACCAAATGTGAATTCACCACCTTCGTTTGATCTTAAGAACTTCATATTCAATCCTATCTCAATCTCTACCATGTTCTTGAAGGTATTAAAATTATCAAATACTTCAGACTTTTCTTTCAAGAAAGTTACTCATACCATCCTATAATAGTCATCAAAGAGTAACATGAAATATCTATCACCTTGCATGCTTCTTATCTTAGCAGGACCACACAAGTTAGTATGAACAAGATCTAACAATCCATTTGAGTATTTAACTTTAGACCTAAAAGTAGTTCTTATTTTCTTTCCTAATTGACATTCTTTGCAAATAGTATTAGTAAGCTTCTTCACTCTAGGAATATCTCTAACAACAGAAGTGGAACTTGATGCCACAATATTGTCAAAATTCAAATGACACAACCTTTTATGCCATAACCAGCTTTCATCTATTTGAGCAATTTGTGTATGTAAAAAATATACCTTCATGAAATTAGTTTTCTATTATGATTAATTCAAAGGAAAGATAAAAAGGATTAACTAAATGAATTGAAAACAATGCTAGAAGCATCTCATGGCTCTCTAATTAGAAAGAAAACAACATGCTCTCAGCTTAAGCATTTATAATGACAGTCCTAAAATGAGAATTGATAAATATTTGTGCTTATTTAACTCCAATTGCTCACTAAAATGCAAATCCTAGAGATGTAATTGCTATGAATTCAAGACTATTTTCCTATAGTGATGATGCATTGATTCATGAGTGTGTGTGATGTAAATGCATAAAAAATGGCTTCTATATAAAGGAGTTTCCAAGGGTAGGGGGTAGAGTTTATTAAACCATTATTAGAGTTTGATTAAGTCAATTTTCTCAAATATTAAGACAATTTAAATGGTGGTTTCAAATAAGGGGACAATTTGAGTGGTCAAAATGCAACTTCAAGATGTGTGACGGAGAATGAATTTTTGTTGATCCATGTGTGCTCCCATTCTCAATCCTCATTGGTTGATAAATTTTATCACATGTGATGGGTGAGGAAATTAAGGGATTTATTTAAATGATTTAATTGATTTTCTTTAGCCATGTGCACCCTTGAAAGGGTTGGATTTGATTTAAATTAATTTTAACTATGCAATTAAATGATTAATTTCAAGTGCACAGTTAATTTGATTAATCCAAGGCTTTCTTTAATAATTCAATTAATACATGATTTGATTGATTTAAATTGAATTTTTCTTACTTTGTGCTTGATTGATTCACCTTGACCAAAATTAGGTGTCTACAAATTCCCCTCTTTGAATTGATGTGTGAAGTGTATTGGTTCAAAGAAATGTCTGATGATTTGATTAACTCTGATTTGAAACAATTTTTGATGCCTGATCTGATTGATGCTGGATGAAGAACCTGATGTGAACCACTAATTTGAAAAATACCTCCTTAATAACGATTGAAAAATTTAATGCCCTAGATGTAGTTTGATCGATGCAAACTTTTTTGATAGGATGTTGTCCCCGATGATGAGAAAAAATGTTACAATATGAATCCTGATGTCAATCCATTGATACAGATATGATGCCCCCTCAGGAAATGATTCAAAATGATGTGGAATAATGATGTCTGAGATCAAGTGTGTTTTGATGAGGTTCCTGATAAAATCGATGAAAAAAAGATATGTCTCGGTGAAGAAATCAACTCAAATAGGTCAAAGGGTAAAAAAATATCCTTTCAAAAGGTCAAAAGGTATAAATTGGGGTGAAAAGGGTCATTTTCACATTTCATTTTCACTTTTTACCTCTACTTTACTCTGAGTGAAAATTGAGTTGATAACAATGGTTATTCTGATTCAGGAGCATAGATTCAAGCTCAGGCATTGATTCTAGTGACCATCCGAGTATGGACCTTTGATGAGTGCTATTAACCTCTTTTATTTGAATAATTTTGAAATTTATTGATGAAAAAATTATTTTAAAGCATTATTAGGGTAGAAATTTGAATTTATGTAAAGTAGCACGTAGAGTAGGTTAAACTAGCGCGTACAAGAGGAAGTAGCACACCCGCGAGTTACAATAGTGCATAGAGTTATGCGATGTAGCACATAGGAAATACCTAGTTTTACGCTTTTTATAGTTTAAGTAGTGCATAGCAAAATCTAGCTCCAAAGGTCAAATGATGTAGTGCGTATGATAAATGAAGTAATGCGTAGTCAACAAACTGATGCGTACTCAACAAAGTGTCATGTTTGAGTTGTTAAGTAACACGTAGCAAGACTTAACTAGCCCATAAGAAATTCAGTGTGTAACACATGATGAAATGACGAGTACACTAAAACAAAATGATGCTTAGTCTAATTTGGAAACCGAATCCCAATTTTAGTCATCTCTAATTTGGATAGAATAACTGATTGCTTGCAAGATAGATTAGGCCTAAGGTTGTGATGAAACAAAATGTTTTGATGTTAATATAACCATTTAGATAAATGTTTGTTAATTTCAATCTAGATAGGTAAGATATGTTGATGTTTTCTCCATCATGATATAGAGGCAGGTAGAAAATAGATATGCTCAAAAAGAGCGATAGATTAATAGAAATTTGGTTGACTTAGAATGATCTAACTAAAATGATGATACTAATACGATTCCATTTGATTACAAAATAGGTGTGATTCCAGAAGTTGTATAGCCTGGGATTACCACCTTGGCCATATATGGTCGATTATTTGATTGGATAGGAGAGAAGTGCGATTTGTCTCTATGGATTATCCTTCCTTGTAGAGATGCCACAATTCTAGATGAACTGAGATCTTCTCACAGCTATGGCAGAGGATTGACACTCCAACTATAATACCTTCTACTTACAACTTGGAGAGATGATGATCACACCTGAGGATGTGTATCGTATTTTTAGGATTTTGACTCGAGGAGAGCGAGTCTATTATGAACAAGTTTACGATGGCGAGGCTTGCAGACAAGTGTTTGCAGATCCTACAATTAATGATGATAGTATTTCTTAGGCATAGTTCATTTCATTTCCATGGCTTCCAATAGTGCTTGGGTTAGTGATAGGAGGATTCTTGCTACCAGATCAATGAGGTGACAGTTTCATTGTCAGATGGGGTTTCATTCTAGATGAAATGATAGAAGACTGACGACAATTTGATTGGGGATCTTGCATCTTGGCACAATTATACCATGAGGTACATGATGTATTATACAGACATGGTGCGACTCTTTCGGTAGGGGAAATATTTCTCCAACTCTGGACATGGGAGCACATTCCTGTCACGAGGATGATTTCTAGGAGAGAACATGATCCACACTGGCCATACAAATTTCTCTACGAGGGAGTGATTGTCCATCCTCATTTGGGAAAATTAGATTTCTGGCGACACATGCTTGATGATATGGATAAGGTGATATGGAATCCATATCTTGGTTGTGAGGCATGGCGAGAGGATGATATAGAGATCCCCTACATATTTTCTCCTTGTTGGATGATTGGTCAATCTCCATTAGTCATTGAGAGATTTTTCTTCTATCGAGTACTCCAACAGTTTGGCAAGACACAGGATATCCCACAGGGATTAGCATTATATGCATGAGTACATGCAGAGAGATCGATGTGGGGTCCATAGGTTGAATTTGAGTATTCTTGTGATGAGATATACAGGATGGGATACATATTTTGGGATATGCAAGAGCATTTTAGTGATGCAAACATGTCAGTAGACTACTCAGTGGTTTACACGACATAGATTCCCATAGTTTATAGATCCTAGTGAGCCCATTCTTGATATCAACGATCCTTTTGACAATGAAGGTGTCGATAGCGGGGGGAGAGGTGGTTGTAGACAAAGAGCTTAGTGATTTCCTCAGTGTAGTGGTGGTGGTAGAGTGGTTGGCAGAGTCTGGGTGAGAGGTGGTAGGGTGAGAGCGATGGGTAGAGGATTTGGTGTCAAATATGCTCAAGTTCCTCTAGCAGTTTGGGGACAAAGATGAAAAAGAGAAGCCAGAAAGTCTTAGTTAGCTCTTTTGAGACATGTTGCACCATAGATTGCCCCACAAGTACATGTTGTATCATAGGTTCATGTTGCACCATAGGTTCCAAGTGCTCCATAGGTTCTAGGTGCTCCACATGTACCATAGACTATAGACACATTGACATAGGACATCAAGTCTTTGTAGGCTGGTATGACAACTCTGAGTGGCAAGATTGATCAGGTTTCTAGCATGATGCAACAATTTATGACCATGATGACATAGAGGCCCAGTGTAGCTAGCACTAGTCAGATACCTCAAACAAATCCTGGCAGTTCAGCAGGTAGAGGTACAGATGGCACAGGTGGTCCTGATGGGACAGATGGTACACGTAGGACAGATGATATAGGTGGTCCACCTAGTTGAGTGATGTTTCTCATTTTTTATATTGATGTACCATATGTATTTTGATCATGATGTACCTCTTTGATGATGATGTATCTTTGATTATACATGATGACATTTGATTTCTATTGTTATGATGACTTGATTCACTCTTGATTTTCATGATTATTTAATGATATATGAGACTTTATTTGATGATATGTTTTTCTATATGATGTTATGATTCATTTCTTTACATGCTATAGTTGCAATGCCTTATATGTGACATATTTATATGGATGAAAAATGTATGCAAGATCTATTTCTAAATGTTTTACATTTATGATGTATGCAATTTCTAAATGATAAATGCAATGTAATGAACTTAAATGAATGCATTTTATTTTTGTATTTTGATAATGCAATATATCTATGAGATGCACTTAAAATGAATGATGAAATGCATATAATGAATTTGGATAATGAATAATGTTTAATGATCTATAACTTGTAAATAATAATGTTTAATGATTAATGAATGCAATGGTAAATGCACAAGAAAATATACTATAAATGATTTGAATAAGAAACTCATGATGTGAACCCTCTTTGATGATGGTGCTACCCCTTTAGCTTATGAAAATCATTTTATGCAATTTAATCTAGAATGCAAATGCAACTAACTGTCATTTTTGCAAAGAAATGCAAATGGATATGCTTTCATCATTGAGCCTTTTGAACCAAGAGCACATACAACCATCACTAGTTGGATAACCACACCATGTTGATATGAACTTCTTTCATCAGACTTTAGTCATTCAAAACTAGCACAACCCTCACTAGTTGAAAAATCCAACTATGGGAGTCTGAATACCGATTTCATTAGATTTAATGTTGCAATTGGATGTTGGTATTAAGATAGGGAAGATTTAAATATCCAAGGTATTCGTTTGCGTAAACAAACAAAAATTGAATCTCCTCCATATACAAATGTCCTCCATGATTCTTTGATGATCATCTCGTTAGACAAGTTTACATATCTTGGTGAGTCAACCTCCAGACAGTCACACAACAAGCAATAAAAGATGTCATGCTTTCATCATTGCCAATCTAATCAAAATATCATCAATTGGCTAAAAAGACATGACTCAATCAATCAAAACTCATCAAAACTATAAGTGCTTGTATTGTTTGTCATTTTTCTAATAAAATTCCATCCATTCTGATCTTATGATTTTTTTGTAAATTTTTAATCCTGATAATATGGTATCAAAGGTCAAGGATCAAGTGTTGAGATTGAATGTTTGGTTGAACAATGATGTAAATCAAAGGTTCAAAGTCTATCTATCAAAGTTTTGATGCTTAAATTGTGACTGAAAGTTTGCTAGAAATCCATTGATTTTTGAAAAGAATACCCCCAAGTGTAAATGAAAAAAGAATAACCTGGGAAAAATGAAATCCGATGATGAATAAGGCTTGATAGAATACCGATCAGAGACTTTATTAGGACTATGCACAAATGATAGATGCAATGAAGATGTACAAATGAGATGACACAATGCAGTATGTACAAATGCAACTAGGAAAGACTTAAGGGTAAAAAGACACCTATTTACCAGGTTTTCACCTCCCTAAATTTATTGCTCTTTTTCTCCTTTTTCTCTCTCTTTTCTACCAAGGCACCTATTGCTAGGTTTTCACCAAGGCACTTTTTATCTTTTTCGATTTTTTTTTCATTTTTTTCATTTTTTCATTTTTTTGATTTATTGCCAAGGTGCCTATTTACGAGGTTTTCACCAAGATAAAAATTTTTTTAGGATCCATATTTGAGTGTTTTTTCTTTTCTCATGCTCAATTTTCCACTTTTTCACCCTTTTCAAAACTATTTCCATTGTTATCTTGAATTTCCCTAGGATCTTTTTCTCACTTTTTTTTGGATTATTTATGGATCTCTTTTCACTGTACAAAGAATGATGCTTTCTCTCATCTGATTCTCTTTCAACTAATACTCTTTCAACCTATACCCTTTCATCTATTCAGGTATAAAACCTCTTTAAATTGATTCTATTTATAGGGTCTTGTAACTCTTCTCATTCATAATCAGCTAGTTTATATGTCCCTGTGCCAAAAGAAGAAGTATTGATAAATGGGCCTAACTAGTTTTGCTTCCCATTTTCCTTTCTTTTCTCTTTCCACTTGATTCTTATGATTTTCTCGCAACACTAAGTCCCCAACTTGAAATGTTCTAGGTATGATCGTCTTGTTATAGTTCCTTGACATCTTGTTTTGGTACACTTTGAGATGTTCATATGTTTGAGTTTGATGTTCTTCTAGCAACTCCAACTGTTGAAGTCTAGCAACCCTATAATATTCATCTATTATCAACCCTTGTTAATAAACTCTTAAATATGGGATTTCAACCTCTAAAGGCAATACTGCTTATGCCCCATAAACCAATGAAAATGGTGTGGATCCTATTGGTGTCCTTATGCTAGTCCTATATGCCCATAATGTTGGATGTAATTGAACATGCCAATTTCTTCTTGAATTATCAAATATCCTTTTTAATATGGTGGGGATGTTTTTGTTTGTTGCTTCTACTTTTCCATTCCCCCGAGGATAACAAATGGAAGAAGAATGACGTATAATATGGAACTTGTCACAAAGATCATCCACATCTTTGTTTTTGAATTTCTTTCCATTATTTGTAATTGTGTATATGGAATCCTTCAATCTATTGGGAGCAAGCTCAAACATGCAAACATTAGCTGGTTAGCATATATCATGACAAGAAAAGCATGCAAGAGATTAAACTAACAACAAAGACACCAAATAACATCAGATTAAGCTAAAAATGAGTAAATGAATTGCACCCTAATCTACTCATTTTGATGTGCTTATTTGGATTGCATGTGGGTGTGATCTCTCAAACACACAATGACCATCCCAATGCAAAAAGATGTAATGATACTAGATAACAAGAAGAAAGATTCAAGAACTAGTTATGAAGAACTAGTCTCAAAATCCTCTTCAAAATGATAATATGATCCTAATGCGAATGAGGATGATATGAAAGTCTT
>MU224432.1:3846141-3927169 GCA_018584345.1 Thuja plicata | reverse complement strand
GGTTAAAAGAATTAATTGTTAACTTCAATAATCTCTTATGAAAATCAATTTATGCATACTAAGGGGTTACTAAAGTAACATGTCAATTTAGAAGCATTATGATTCAATTTATACAATAATCTTCTCTATAGCTATAAGTAACAACTAACATAATTATTTACTAAAATAACACATCATAATAATTAAATTTATCAAAAGAACCTTATCGATCTTACTAAATCATATTTATTGATAACATTAATCTTAAATCCTAACATACTAAAATACTTGAGTTCTTTTGTTCTAGTTTCACTATAATTTACTAACATAATTACTCCCCTAAATCAACTATACCCTCAAAATTATACCCCTTATATTAATCTTAACAAGCTCCAATTTGAATTATAAATGAATTAATAATGTTCAAATTTAATCATTCAATTCATTCCAATTTTAACTTTAATAACATTCTAAAGCTAAATCCCCTTTTCATTTCTTTATAATAATCAAATATCCTAGAGATAAAAGTACTAACCAAATAAATTGTACAATTAAGCTTTTAATGATAAATCTATTTATTAAACTTACTAAAAGTATTCTTAAAGTAATTTATATAATCAATCTCCTCCCAATACTAAATTCCATATCTAATTTTAAATTTAAACATTTTGATAAATGCTAATGTATTAAAATATCTATTAATTAATTAAATAACTCCATTAATCTCTTTTATAACTCAACTTTATTCCTTAATCTATATAACTAACAAACTTTATTTAAAGTCGTATGCAAAAAAATAAAAATAAATAAATAAATAAAAATAAAATAAATAAACTAATCAATGAACTCTTTGAGACTAGGATAGATACAAATTTTATAAAAGTCTATAAATTTTTTTTTTTTAAAGAGGATATTTTATAATCGGCCATTAGAAAGGTCGAATATTTACCCATAGAGTTGAAAGTATGAACTTCCTATATAGCAAGGTAAACGTAATTCCTTAAACAAGTTTAATTCCACTTAGATTAATTTGATAAACCATAATTTTAGCAATATGTAATTGTGATTACAAATAATTTCATAATGTCCTATTAAACATATATATAAATTTATTAACTAAGTTTTAAATAATGTCCTACTAATACCATAATTTCCAATAATTAGTGAATTCTAATACAAACGTTCTCCAAAAATCCTTCTAAAGAATTAAATTTAATATTTAAAACATAATAATAATAATAATAATAATAATAATAATAATAATAAAATCTAATCCCTTTAAAAAGAATACTATACATACTAAATTCTTTACATGATTATCTCATAATTCAAAACATGCTTAAAATCTACCCTTAATTAATCTAAATATATAGACGATCTAATAAGATATCTTATACATCTAATTTTTCATATGGAATATATGGTAAAATCACAATACTAGTAAATCAAATTCAAATAAAATATATATTATATATATAATTCAAACAAATTACTTTAATATTTAATCTAACCATTTAGCTTATATAGAATTAAACTTAAACATATTTTTAAATTACAACCTCCCAGAAGGTTCCTTCCTAAAGGTGTAATCAGATTGCAAAATTTAAAAAAAAAAGAACTTCTAGATAATTCTGAATCAAAAGTCAATATTTCCAACTACGAGCTTAAATGAAATTTTATTTGGAATACCACCGTAGCTCTGATACCACTTGTTAGGATTAACAAGGAAGAAATAATAGTTACATGCAAAAATATAATCTATAACAGAGAATAATAAACCAAACCAGAAGAGAACACAAGACACAAAGATTTAACATGGTTCACCCAATCCCTGGGCTACATCTACCAAACAACAAAGTCCAATACTATTCTTATCTAGTGATTATAATCAGATCATAATGCACAGATCCCTCACAGCTCAATACCGTTGTAAACATAAAACATCATAATGAAACCCTAACCCTCAGCCAATTTATACAAATTTATGCCGCATTAGGGTTAGAACATGTCGGTCAAGAAATAGGCCAAAAATAAGACTCAAATTTTTTTTCTCGGGGGTTCCGCCCTCAAACCCCCAGACTCGAGGGTTGCCGCCCCCGAACCCCATGCCTTGTAGAAAGGTAAATCACTTTCCTGATCAATCACCATAATATAACACCTTGAGGATTAATTAAAAGATTGCTTGCCTCTGATCCATGTTGAGTGTAGGATCCATCAAAATAAAGTTTCCATGTTTTGGCCTCTACATTAATTATCTCTGAATCTGCAAATTCCACTTGAATAGGATGATTATCTCCTAAAGAAGATTCCACCAATACATCATCTATCACTTGTCCCTTGATGGCTTTCCTATCCACATATTCTATGTCATATTCACTCAACACCATCACCCATTTGGCCAATCTACTTGTAAGAGCTTTTTTGCTAAGTGATACTTTTAAGGATCAATTTTAGCAATAAGCTTGAATTTTTACACCAACATATAATGACGTAGATTTTTAGAAGAAAAAAATTACAACTAATCATGCTCTCTCAATAAAACTATAGTTGAGTTCTTAGTTGACCAAAGTTTTACTAAGATAATAGATTGCCTTTTCTCTACCATCCTTGTCTTCTTGAGCTAACAATACCACTAAAGAACATTTTATTGATGAGATGTATAATAATAAGGGTTTATCCTTGATAGGTGGCATAAAAATAGGTGGACTCATAAAATATGTCTTCAATAATACAAAATCTTCTTCACATTGTTCATCCCACTTGAAAATTGTATCCTTATGTAAAAGCCTAGTGAAAAAATGACATTTTTTCTACCAATTGAGATATAAATCTCCTTATGGATTGTAACCTTCCTTGCAATGATCTCATTTTGCTTATGTTTTTAGGAGACTCCATTTCCATGATAGCTTGGAATTTTTTTGGATCTATCTCTATCCCCTTTGTTGAAACTATGTAACCCAACAATTTTCCAGATTGAACACCAAATGCACACTTCCTAGGGTTTAACCTAACTTTGAATTGTTCCAATCTTGTAAAAATATTCTCTAGGATGGTAAAATTATCTTTACTTTCATGTGATTTGGCTAATATAATATATCATCCACATAATCTTCAAGAAATGTATGCATCATATTATGAAAAATTGTGGTCATTTCCCTTTGATAAGTAGCTCCAACATTTTTAGGGCCAAAGGGCATGATGTTCCAACAAGATGTACCCCATGGGTATGTGAAGGCTATTTATCTTGATCCTCTGGTGCTATCTTAATTTGGTTATATCCACTAAATCCATCCATAAGAGAGAACATAGTGTCCTACTATCAAATCCACTATAGCATCAGTACTAGGTAATGAAAAATCATCCTTTGGGCATGCCAAGTTGAGATCTCAAAAATACGTACATTTTCTTATTAATTTATCATGTTTTGAAACCAACACAATATTGGATATCCATTCAGCATAAGCTATAGCCCTTATGAATCCCACTTTTAACAATTTTTCCAATTCTGCTTTTACTAGCAAAGCTACATGAGGATGCATTTTCCTTAACTTTTGTTTCACCGGATTAACTCCCGATCTTACATTGAGGTGATGCATGATAAAAATTGGATCTAACCCCAACATATATGAATAAGACCATGCAAAATTAACTTGTTTTTCCTTAAATATTTTGGTGAAGTCTTCCCTTTTAACTGGAGTCAAGGAAACTGCAAGGTGTATGAATCTTGGATCTAAATCGGTGCCAATATTAACCCTTTCTATTGGTTCAATCAATATAGGAGATCTCTCTTCATCATGCTTTGGTAAGGTATCTAATCTCTCTTCCTTAGGTGCCATAATTGGGTTTTCACCTTCGAAAACATCCTTTACTATTTTTGGGTCTAATACTACCATATTGCGGTTTTCACCACTAGACAATTTCATTTTTTTATTTCTTTTATGTATTTATTTTTTACTTTGGATTGAGATATTGGTACTTTCCCCCCACTTCTATGCTTTGATCAAATTCTTTGGTGAAAGAGGGTTCAACTGCATTTAGGTATAAGGCTACAAAAGTGTCATTAGGAAAAGAAAGTGTCATTTGGTGTGGCTAGGTCCCAATCAATTAATTTTGGGTGGATAAGAGATAAAGATTCATTGGGAAAATTTATATCCATGGGATTTAAGGACATGAATTCATTAGAGGGTTCATACACTGTATCCCTCAAATCAATGACATGGGCTTGCTCAAGGTGTTCCATAGAACTTGGATCAAAATCAGCCTCACTTGAGTCCCCTTGGATTTCTATGGGATAAAACGCTTGTGGATTAAACCTAAAATTTGAATCTCCTACCCATGAAGGTACCCATGGTTCACCCACCCACAAATTTTCATTTGATGCTTTTCCTAAATTTGATACTTAAGAGTTTTTTAACACTTGAGTAGAACTTGATCCTTGGTCCATATTTGATTATCTATTTTTACTAGATGTAGGAGAATAATTATGGATGACATACACTTCCTTGTCATGAAAAGAAGCCTCTGATAAATAATCCCATTCATATTGACCAGAGTCATCTTCACATTCAAAATCTACCATATGGACATGTTCATAGGAATCTTTGACATTGCTTGAACTAATTCCTTGTTCTTGGTATCCTATGCCTGATTTTTCATCCTTAGATCTCCAAGGAGGTTGTATGGGCTCTAGAAATCCTCTATTTAGAATTCCTAAGGGTCCTCTTCCTTTATATCCCATCTTTTCTTGATGTGAAAACCCTGACTATATTGATGTGTTTGGATACTCACATTTTGGATCCTTTCTACATGGGAACTAAAAGTTGCCTCATCTTTGTACAACCACTTTAAAAATTCATTATATTATTCCTCTTTTGATGATTTGTCACTTTCTCTTACAAAATGGGCATTATGTTTTTGATTTTCATGAACACTAGTTTTCCTCCCATGTGATTTTGGAGAAGGAGGTAAATCAAACAAGGTCACAAAATATTCTCCCACACCCTTTTGATGGATTTTGCATTGTTTCTCAAATTTCTTCATCAACTTATCCATATTTTGATAATGTGTTTGTTTCACTCCTTTATTTTCAACCCTAGAGGGGTTTGGATCTCCCTCCTCTTGATTTGAAACACTTAAATTATCATCCTTGTTACTTGTGTCTACAAAACTCACTTTCTCCTTTCCCTTAGTTGATGTAGATATGTTAGTTTTGTCTTGATTCGAGTTAAGGACCAAAGTGGAACTAGGACCAGCTTCTTGCTTTTCCTTATTAGGAGCACTTGGGTTAGACCCTTCATTATTATGTGGGATGAATGTCTCATTCACAGGTTTAACAATATTGCAATATTGGAAAGGATTCACATCGCTACTTATAGTCATTTCTTCTCCCATGTATGGAAACCTAATACATTGATGGTATGTTGATGGTACTACTTGCATTTAATTTATCCATGGTCTCCCTAGCAAAATGTTATAAGTTATCTTCATATCAAGAACTTGACAAATAGTATCCTTTTTTATTGGTCCCACTTGAATAGGAAACACACCATTCCTTTATAAGACCTTTCCTCATCATCATAGGCTTTGATAGTAATTTTCTTCTTTAGATCCACGACACCTTCAAAAAATCCTAGGGCTTTTACTAGACTCAATGTGCAAATGTTCAGAACAGCTCCTCCATCAATGAGGACCCTTTTGACATGACGCTTTTGAATCGAGACCTCTATATGCAGCAACAGATTTTGAGGATGATGGATGGAGATGTCATCTTGTTCATAAAATGACAAAAAATGAGGTGCAATAAGATGATCCACCATGTTTTGAAACCTGTCCACATCTAGGTTATCAGGAATAGTTGTTTCCATAAGATCCTTCTCTAAGATTTCCTTATGATTTGGTGAAAGTTTCAACAACTCAATAGTATAATTTTTTTGCGGGAGTCTTTTGTAATTGATCCACAATATTGTAGTGTTGTTGAGAAGAAGATGATTGATTAGGACCATTAGTCTTAGGGATAGCTCCTTGTAAAGTAACCTTTGATGATTTCACCCTAGTAACCACATTAGAGGTTTCCTTTGATGTTGGATCTTTCACAACAATAACATTGATAGTGTTCTCATATCTTGTTAAGGAATTGATAAAAATATCATAGCTATGTGCAAAATTTACTTTGTTATTTTGGTTACTATTCGAAGACTCTCCCTTATCATGATTGAAGAAAGGGATTTTTAAAGCCACATGATCTTCATTATTTGGAAACCCTTCCACCTTGATGATTCCATTATTTATCAAACCTTGCACCTCATGCTTTATTCTCATGCAATCATTTGTCTTGTTCCCTCTATTTTGATGATATTCACAAATATTAGCTTCATTCCACCATGAGGGTTTAACTTGAGGTTCATAATGCCTTTCCTCTGTTAAAACAATGTTTTTTTAATCAATGTTAATCATTAGATAATTATTGGATTCCTCCTTGGTGATGGGGTAAAGAAAGATCTTGGTTTGTTAGCCTCTTTTTTGTTTTGCAATTTGTTGGTATTGGGGTTGTTGTTAAATGAAACCTTGTTTGCTTGATTCACATTTTTAGCTTGGTTTGAAGATCTTATGAGATTAAAAGGTGTGGCTTTCAAATTATGTGCCTCAACCACCCCATCACTGACAAGGATTTTGTTGGTGTTCTTAAGCCAAAAGTGACTCCTATTACTTGAAGTGCGATTATGATTGTTGGAATTATTGTGGTTGTTAGAAGAATTTTTTTTTTCCCTGTAAAACTTGATTTCTCCACTCTTCAACAAAAATTCTTCCGTTGTAACTCCATTTTTCAATCATATCTTTAAAGGAAAGTGGACATTGAAATCTCAATTGATAGTTCATCTTCTTGTTCAAACTATTCATAAAAATGTCCATTTTTTCTTTCTCAGGTACACTTCTAGGGTATCGAGCAAATACTGCCCTCCATCTTTTCAAGAAGAATGCTTCCCCATCACATTGCTTTGTATTACATAGGCTAATAATTGTGACCTCATTTTTGATGTTATATGAGTAATGAGTCACAAACTTGGAAGCTAGATCCTCAAAAGTTTGAATATCAGATGGTAATTTGGAAAACCATTCCATTGCAGCTCCTCCCAAACTCCTTGGAAATAATCTCATTAAATATGTGGTATCATGCATGAATTCCAAGATTAAAGCATAAAATTCCCTCAAATGATCTTGTGGATCGGATGCCCCCTCATACTTGTCATACCTAGGGAAAATTGCATTTGTGAGGAATGGTACCATAATTAGGGATTTATCAAATGGAAATGGACATAAAGCTTCAATTGAAAATGTCTTGGGAGCCGCACTTTTCTTCATGTTATCCAATTGCATTTGAAATAATTTAAATTGTTTATTCATGATGTCAATTAGATTAGCCTCATCTTCTTTCTTCTTCAATTGGTCTACATCATAATCATGGGGAAGTTTCACCCCCACTTGGGCTAGGTCAAAGAAATACTTCTCCCTATCTCTTTCTAGGAATTTCTCCATGAGCTTCATGAAGATTGGACTTTGAATCTAGCTATAATCTCAAATTTTTTTCAAACCCTTGGGAAGTACCCTCTGTTTTGAAGTGTCACTCTGTACGCACTACTTCAAGGTATAGTACACTGCTTTAAGGTATTACACGTACTTACTAGAAAATATTAATTTGCTACTTGCCTGTTGATAGGCATTGTTTGACTGTTGAAATGTGCCAATTGAGGTTTCCATGCACTGCTTAAATGTTTACACACACTATTTAATATGTCTTTACATGTCACATTAGGTTTCAAAGCATCAAAATAATGCTTGTACGCATAAGAAGAATGTTTGTATGTGTCGAATAAGTGTAAAAGTTGTAGTCTGTCACTGGTTTTATAAAAAAATTTAAAATTGATATTGTTATCATATATTTTTGGATGTTTTTTTCTTTTAAAATAAATATTAAATCACCAAATCTTGATTTTGACCCTTAATTCTACATAAAAAGTGTATATTCTCGATCGTTTCCATAGGTTTTAAACAAGAAAAGCTTCCACGCAATCTACCTATGGTCAAATTGGCTCTTAATAATGGCTTTAAAAGGTAAGTATTTCTATTTTAACCAAGGTTATAATTAGGGTTCCATTCAAATATCTTGAGTTTCATCCTCACTATAGAGGCCTCCCACACGCATAAAAATATGATTTTGCGCAATCCCGAAGGACTACTAGAGGAGGTTAAATTCTCAATCTATTCCATCACCCATCCCATTAAGGATGAATGAATTTTTATTATAGTGAGTTGGATTACCAAAACTAAGATGGTTGTATCCCACTTGGGTCGTTCCCTCTCACTGTCCTTGTAAGGAAATTCTTGGGAGGCAGGCCCTCTAATCTCCTAGCATGTTCATCATAAAGAAAGAAATGAAGTGAGCCAATAGGTTTGGGAATTTGATCCACCCAAAAGGGTAAAGATCATATCCCTACTATCTTCCACTTCCAAACACAATAGAAAAAATTTGTTCAATTATCAACCTCTAAAACTAAGGGATTTGAAGTGTTTTTGGCTTTTTTATTCACTCAAAGAGTGAAGGGAATATACCTAGCACTTCTCTTCCTCAAACAAGGAGGTTAAAAATTTAGTGTTTGTTCATTCCCAAGTCTTTCTTTCTATCACCAAATTTGACATGTTTGACATTTTGATCAACTTGCAAAGTTGAGAGCATAGGCCTAATGTCTCCTTTGGAAAACAATAATAGACTTTTTAATTAATGCAAGATTTGGAACTTTGAAATGCCACAATTTAAGTAATGCAAGAGGATGTGAAAATAACCTTCATTCGATGCTAGCAAAGGGTAGGCGCATTTTTTATATTTTTCTTTCTTTTTTAATTACTCATCTAGTGGCGATTGTTCCGGCTCCTTAGCATCCTCTCCTCCAACAAGTTAGTCAACACAACTCACACAAAATGAGGCAAGCAAATTCAAATTCTAAAATGCTCCAATTCACTCAAATTAAGAACTAAATCAAAATATTTTCAAAGTGAAATGACTCAATTTAAGGACACAAATTTGGATTTGTAAGCTCTTAAAACTTTCAAGTAATGATCGTAGATATTTTCCTCTTCATTTAATGTTTCCAAAATATTTTCATTGTGAGTTTGTTTTTCAAGCCTTAAGGTCATTTTGATCTCTCTCTCTCTTGCCTATGAATCCTAAGTGTAGGATTCTTCACCTTCTTATGCTCTGACATCTACAAAGTGAAAAATAAAACTCATTTAATTTGTTGACTATCAAGAAATTGCAAAATTTTAAAAACAACAAAATGCACTATTTTAAAGGTTACAGAGCACTACACACTACTTTAATTCTGATACGTGATACTTAAAAATTTGTAAGCGCTATTTAAAAACTACAAGCACTATTAACAGTTCAAATGCGTGAAAACAAATTTAAATGCGTTGCATAAAAAGATAGTAAGAGGTAAAATAATTCTTCTGTATGTCACTTTTCCATGCAAAGGTGTTAGGATTTGTCTACTGTGCGTTGCTTTGCTACGTAAAGGCATCTTTATGTTTGCACATAATAATTTTCTGTGTAAAGGCATCAACCTTTACCCCCATACGTGTTGCTTTGTAATCTGATGTGATGAAAGAAAGTTAGACAGAGACAAAATAAATTGTATGCGCACTACTTCACTTTGCAAAGGCATTACACTTTATCCCTGTACCCATAACTTCACTTGCAATTTGTCAAATCTTGCAAAGAACACACTCGAATACACATAAATTTCATAAAATGATTATAATTGAGGCTATCAGCCCCATGAAGGGCGCCATTTGTGTATGTAAAAAATATACTTTCATCAAATTAGTTTTCTATTATGATCAATTCAAAGGAAAGATAACAAAGATTAAGTAAATGAATTGAAAACAATGCAAGAAGCATTCATGGCTCTCTAATTAGGAAAGAAAACAACATTCTCTCATTTTAAGCATCCATAATGACAGTTCTAAAATGAGAATTGATAAATATTTGTGCTTATTTAACTCCAGTTGCTCACTAAAATGTAAATCCTAAAGATGTAAGTGCTATGAATTCAAGACTATTTTCATATAGTGATGATGCTTTGCTTCATGAGTGTGTGTGATGTAAATCCATCAAAATTACTTCTATTTAAAGGATTTTCCAAGGGTAAGGGGTAGATTTGATTAAACCATGATTAGATCTTGGTTAAGTCAATTGTCTAAAAGGTTAAGACAATTTAAATGGTGGTTTCAAATAAGGGGAAAATTTGAGTGGTCAAAATACAACTTCAAAATGTGTGATGGAGAATGAGTTTGGCTTGATCCATGTGAGCTCCCATTCTCAATCCTCATTGGTTGATCAATTTTATCCCATGTGATGGATGAGGAAATTAAGGGATTTAATTAAATGATTTAATTGATTTTGTTTAGCCATGTGCACCCTTGAAAGGGTTGGATTTGATTTAAATTAATTTTAACTATGTAATTAAATGATTAATTTCAATTGAAAAATGAATTTGATTTGATTAATCTAAGGATTTTTTTAATAATTAAATTAATTCATGATTTGATTGATTTAAATTTATTTGAATTTATTTTTTCTCACTTTGTGCTTGATTGATTCACCTTGACCAAAATTAGGTGTCTACACAATCAAACAAATTTTCTGACCACTATTCAAATGGAATATGTTACCTTTTGTCTTTGAACCCATAGAAATATCTATCCCACATTCATTCAAAATATTTCATCTTTATTCCTTTAAATGTAGTCCATAACCTTTGTCCACCATCTATCCAACACTGAGAAGATTATGCTTCAAGCCTTCCACATACAACACATCATCAATAGTGTTCTTTCCATCTAAAGAAATAGAACATCTTTCTCTGATCATACCACAAGTGTCGTATCCCCATATCACCATAGCACCATCATACTTCTCATAGACCAAAAATTTTCTCTTATCACTAGTCATATGATGAGAGCATCCACTGTCAATCACCCTCTCATCTTTCTTGAAAATTTGAGCAACTAGGGCCTTCTTTTCAACAACAAAACTAGTAGAAACAATAGGCATAAGATCTTTAAAATTTTGATAATCTTCATTCTATTTTATAGAAATTAAAGTAAACTCATTATCACTCTTATCAACATCATCAGATTCATCATTAGTAACCCTTCATCAACAACATACTAACACTTCTTTACAACACTATATCTGTTATTCCTACACTTAGGAACCCTTTTTGGACATCTAGATGAAAAGTGTCCTATCTTATTTCATGAAAAACATTTGAGAGGAATCTTTCTTTTGTACTTACTAGATCCTTTTGGTAATATTTTAGTAATCAATTCTTCCATCTCTTGAATATCTAGATCTTATTCTTCTTCAATTTCTCTCATTTCTTTCTCATATCTTTACATTATCCTTGTGGATCCTTCTCCTTGATCTGACCTTTTCTTGTCTCTTCTGGATAAAGTGGCTTTGGATGATGACTCAACCTTAGGAAATTCATTACCAAATTCACTTAAATAAAAATAAGTAAGCTTACCAATATCTCATCTCTTGTTATAGGTGTCACTATGTGAATCTCCTCAATGGATGAAACTTTGTGTTTGTAGGCAGGGGCAAGGATCTCAATATTTTGGAAACAATCTCTTCTTCTTATAAAGCACCTCTAGTACATATGATAGCACACACCACCTTATTCATTCTAAGAATGAAAGAGGAAACCCTCTCATCTTTACTCATCTTAAAGGATTCATACACTTCCTTCAAGCTCTGCAAGTTGGCAATATTGACTTCCTTGTCTCCTTCATACAAGGTTTACAACTTCTCCCAAATTTCACTAGCAATTTATAACTCCATGATAGTTGTCATTTAAAATTAGTCAAGGAACTCAACAAAGATTCATTTTCTCTGATATTTGATTTAGTATCACCGATCTCTTGTGGTGTAGTGGGATTCACAGGAGTAATATAAATAGACTTTGTAATTTTCCAACAATCTTCATCAATGCATATGAGATGGAAAATCATGCAATTCTTCCACAATGTGTAGTTGGTTCCATCAAACCTATGATTTTCCTTCTTATAAGCTACCATATTGGATATCCCCCAAGCTGTTAAACTTTCTCCAAGGGACTAGGCTCTGATACCAATAGTAGGAAATAAGGCTATGAACAACTAAGAGGGGAGGGGGGTGAATCAGTTGTTCCTAAACTTAAAAATTTCTTCTACCCTTTAAAGTTTTAAACGCTTATTTATGATCCAAGTAAATTAAACATGCATGAAAATATTAGAAACACATCCTCAACACTTGATACATAGATTTTTACATGGAAACCCTATTAGGGGAAAACCATGGTGGGGATGATTACCCACAATAAGAAAATACCTTGTTATAAGTATAAACTTATTACAAGTATGGGGAATGCACATGCATTCAGGCACACTATCTAGAGCCCATTGTTCAAATGCAAATGAGCCATAACCAAAAGAAAGGAATTCTCACTGCCTTACACGATCACTACAATGATTTGAGAATTTTGTGAACTGTATAATGGTATATAATACATGTTTGAGTCATTTTCAGTGTAGCACAACACAAACCTCTATTCAGCCCTTTCTTTTTCACTTGTTTTTGAACAACCTGATCTCCAATTGATCTTATACTTTCTTCCCAAGCAATCTCAAACATCTGTATGTCCGCAATATCCCTAGAACTAATTTATATCATCAACCTTGAAAAATGCACAAGGTCAGTACAACCACAATTTCAAAATTGAAATCCTCATGCCAAAAATAATTATTCAAATCTATCTTTGAATTCCAAAACATAGCCATGAACCTTATCAACCACCTCAAGTTCATAACTCATCCACAAATCATGCCTCAAATTTACGCAAAATGATTTACCTATCAAGTCGGCCAAGAACATAAGAAAATAGCCACCGATTGAAAAATTCTCCAAAATTGATCACCACAATCAATGTGAACTACCAAATCAGTAGGCACAAAACCCAAAAACATCCATAGGCATCATGAAGAGCACATAAACATTTGAAGCCACCCAAACCTTCAAATTTAATAGCTTGTCACATATTAAAACTCAATAACACTGTCACCTTCACCTATAACATCTTAAAAATGCCTTGTAGATCTATGGACCATGAACCATTTGAATTGAGGACACCTCAAAATGTCCCAAATACACTCCTAGACACGTAGAGAAAAATATCAAAATAAGAGTGCACACTGAACCTTTTTCTATCACTCTATCAACTTTGTCTACCACACTGTCTATCAATCTCAACACCTAAACTCATAGCACATCCAAATCTTCATGCACACCTTTGTAACTTTACATACACCATGAATAGGCCCTGAAAAAATCCCTCTTCATGCGCAACCATTTATCTACATTACACGTACCTCACTGGAGCTCTTAACATCCTACACCACTGGCTAAACTATCAATAGATACGATGGAAACAAACAATCAATCCTTCTGATCAATCCCACTAATATGTTGACATCAATGACAACACATCCATATTTCCAATAGAAGAAATATTTCTTTGTTACTCAGCCAAAACCAAGGCTTATAGATGCCAAAATAAGATACTTAGAAGGATCGTTGAGAGAACAAATGTCACAATAGATGAAGAATGGAATCATTTCACACAATAACATTGGAATGATTGGGTGTGTATTTTAATTTGAATTGGAACTCAATGATAGTATAAGGTTTTACTGCTCCATTTTTATTTGTTTCTTTTCTCCATGCTTTGTTTCGCAGTCAACCTGGCAAGACCCCAAATTAGCCTTGCCGTGCATCTTCTTGGCATTTTTAGTTGAGTTGTCTTCTTAGACTACGTATCTTTTAATAGATGAATAAGTTCTTTTATTTGGGCATCAATGTTGTGTGTGATTGAAGGCCGCTCCAATTTTTGGCATAAGCTTTAACACTTTTGAAGATGTTTTTTTAATCCTCTATGTGAGCTGCAATATCTTCTTGTTTTTCCTCGCGTGACCACTGCTTCATTTTTACAGAGTAATTGAATTACTCTTCCCCATATGGACACGAGAAGATGTGAAGGATTTCCCTTGTAGGCCTCTCACCCAATGTTTTTCCCACTTTATATCCATAATCTAGTTCATTTTTGTGTTAATGGGAAATTACTAGTACTTATCTCTTATTCTTGAGAGCATTTCCACGTTCTATGTTATTTTCAATCTTTCATAGAATAACTTTGAACAAAAGTAGACCTTCTGTAAAGAATATGGTTATTTTGAGTCAGACTGTTTAAGTATAGAGAAGGGTTTTAGAGGTTGTATGTAGTAGTGCACTATGCATGCAATGATTAACCTTGCCTTGGTATTCCTCCCTCTTTGGGAAGACCTATTCACTCGATAGCGTAGGTTGCTAAGCTGATCTTGTCTCTCCAAGACTTGGATTTTGACTTCAAAATTTAGGCCTACTTTTCTTTCTTCATATGGCCTTTACACTGATACACTTTCCTTTTAGTGGATACAAATACATATATGAAGATAACAACTTCTTTCCTTTCTGCGTTTGTTTATCAGTTGGAAACTTAAGAATCTGAATAGTCTAGGCATGTGATGGCATTCGGTTTTACTGTGTATTTGTGAATCTTTTCCTAGAACATCGTAACAAATTGGATATGCTTGTAGTGCAAAAATAAAATATGGTAATTTGTTTGAGACCGCGACTTATCAACATATCTGGGAATGCTAAGTTACTGAAGAATTATTAGTTATGAGTTTCTTGTGAGATTAAATCTTTCTTAAAGGAAATCTTGGTGTCTCCTACATCATCATATTTTAGAATGATTCATTAAATTTTAATGGGTAAAGATGGTTCACAAAACATCTTGTTAATAGGTTCTTGGATGAATCACATAAATACCTATTTAAGAAAAATGAGAGGAGGTAGAGTTGATTAGCTCCTTTTTCATTAAGGGTTCATAATTACCAAGCAGTGAAAATGTATCATGCATATTAATAGATGGGAAAATACTTACCTATGCCTTGTTTACTTCTTGTATTTGGATGTATTATGTTACCTTATTGATATCCCTGTGTATGGATTACTTACTGGCATTGTGACCAAATTGGATTGTAAGATGTATTTAAATATTAGCTAGGTATGCAAGGTGGTGCATTTAGTTTATTGTAGGATGCTACAAAAATTCATCCACATTCACCAAATTCACTATTAGAAATTATTCTATAAATGATGCACTATACAATCAAGATATTTGTTTACTCAAAGAATAGATGTGTAAACATATTCTTGTGATTTCTACTATGTTGTCAAATGTTGTGATAATATTTACTTCGCTATATAAGAATGATCAAGAAGCAATTAATCAGAATGTTTTTGGATAGCCAAGCAAGGGCTGAGAAATTTTTTGGCATAATTATTACATGTACTTTCTATGTGCTCATGTTATTTTATTCTAATACTTCAAAGTTGTCATTGCACGAATTCCATTACTCTTAAATAGTTTTACATTGTGATATTGCTATCAGGATTCAACTGTGTAGTTTTTGAGTCAAACTCATTGACCTATAATTCATGAGTAGTGGTTCACATGAACCCATCTCTCATGAGAATGAATGGAACACTTAGCACTCATTGGATCTAGGTGATGCTCACAGAGGTGAAGCACCGGGACTTCCCGGGAGGTCACCCATCCCAGTACTACTCCAGCTCGAGCGCGCTTAACTATGGAGTTTCCTCCATGGTTAAACCCTACTCTAGTTTTACATTGTTAGTCTTCCTCTAGCTGGGCTGGATATCTTTCATGTCAGGAAAGATTTTGGGGAAGCGTAACTACTTTGTGGTAGGGTGGAAATGCACTCCTACAATATTATCACCTTGATAGTTTGTGTGAAACATGTTTTTGGAGCTATTGTCAGGAAGGTCTTCATGTTTGGCATATTATGAGATCTTTGTAACCGGTCGATTGTCTTTTGTAATGACATTTACAATCTTATGTTAGTCTCTTAAGTTCTTTTTTATTTTGGCACGTTGATGGTTTGGTCGAAGACTCTCTTGGATGTTGTTGTATTCAACAAGTTGGTAGAATGTTGTTAATGTCTTTAATGTATTATGGAATGTGATGTATTGGGGTGTTTTGACAGTTGGTCAACACTCTTCCCAATTTTGGACTCATGTGATTTCTTTATATGTTCGACAAGTTGGTCGACCTTATACCTTTCAGGAAATTAATATAGAAATTACATTTATCTTGTCGATATGTGGATTCAACTTTGACTTAGTTGACAGACTCCCTTTTCTTGCATTTTTTGTCGATGTGGAATTTGTGTCAAGATGTCAGTCCTTACATCCGTCCTAGCTTGAACTGAAGCATGAATTTTTTTTGTATTGGTATCTCCCTCTTCGAGCTTTGTTTCCCTTGATTTGTCTTTGAAATAAATCTATTCCCTTTTCAAAAGTTTTGTCATTCAACTTTGAGTTCTTTATCCTTGGTATATTCTTCTATCTACATTCCATCTTTGATTATTTTTTTGTCAATGCCTTCATCTACTCTTTGATCCTATATTTTTCCTTGAAAATATTCTAAAACTTTCTATGATTTCACTCTTTAAACTCATATTTGATATATTTCAGCTTTTTAATTATTATGAAAATGATGGATCCTCCAACTTGAACCTCATTCCACCATGTTTTTTGTAAGCCGACTGCGCTCTCATCCCTCCACCACATATTAAAGAATTTGAAACTTGTTTTTTGGTTCTCTAAATTCCCTCTAATTTATAGTTCTACTAGAAAATGATTAAATATTGCCATAGGAAGTATGATGGCTTCTATCTAAATTTTTTTCGAATTAAACCAATCATTGGTGATTAGAAATCAATCCAATTGCTTTGTAATTGAGGTAAATTATTTATGTTTGTTTGTTTATGTGAATGCCCCTTTGGCTGTAGGGAAACCAACCGCCAGAATCCAACCATGTTCTTGTTAATAGAAATGACCCCTTCCATTTGCTCAGATAAATCAAAGATCATGTTGAAGTCACCGCCAATTATAGTCCTTGCATTACACATATTTTTTTATGAAATCTATTAAGGCTTGACATAAAGCCTCTTTCTCATTGCTTCTTACTAGGCCATATAAATTAATTAATTAGTATAAAGTCCAATTTATTTTTTATATCGAACATCCTCGATGCCATCTAGCTTTGGTATGAGCTTATGAATTTCACTATTAGTCTATTATCACACTACAACATTCCTATTCTTCCCATAATGCCTCTAGCATAATGAAATAGTTCTTTCCATGGTTTGTATTATATTTCAAATGTTTTCTCTTCTACCTTAGATAACTTGGTTTCTTGTAACAACATTACATCTCATATAAAACTTTGTATTTGATGTCTCACTAGACTTCTTTTGTCAGGGGCCTTATGGCCCCTAACATTGCAAGTAATGATCCTCATTGTTTTTCAAGGGAGGGGTTTCCTCCCTTGGTACTTAGAAATTTCTTGACGCTGGTGTAATTCTTTTCTTTAACCTCTTCATCTCTTAGCTCCTTTAGGGACTTCCTTCCTCTTTTCTTAGTTCTTTTATTGAATTTGGACAAATCTAGTTCTTTTGTAGTAGATTGCGTATTGCACCTTTCATTAATTATATCAAATTTATCTTCCTCATTTTCTTGTTCCAATTATGATCCCATTATTATTTCTTCTTATTTTTCTTCATCTCAATGTCTAGTTTCATTCATTTCTGGTTGATCATTCTGTATTGCAAATCAAGTAATTTACGCTAGTAGATCTTTTTGTGTTGCCTTTTCAAAGGGGTTCTTATTTGATCTTTCTAGATTATACAATGTATCCCAAAATCCCCGTGTCAGTCCTTGTGTTTTGTATTAAAGAAAAAGTAGGTTTTGAAGGGATTCAAAACCCTTAACAAAAAAAAATAAAAGATAAAGCATTAAGCCCATAAAAACAAAATAGACTGAAAAACCCAACAGTCATCCAGCAGGAACAACCAGTTGGAACTTAGCCAGTGAAAAACCCAACAATGAAGGAATGGGACAGAAAAGAAAAACTTAGGCTAGATCCTTTAGGATCTTAGCCACCTCATCCTCAAGATCATACAACTTTTTTATGGTCACTTTAAGGCCAGTGAAATCCTTGGAAGTAGTCGTCTCCTTCTTTTTAAGCCTAGCACGAGTCCTTTTTCCTGGTCCAAAGGGAATGGAAGCAATATCCTTGGTATCATCTTTAGCAATAACAGTGGCTTTATTGGGGTCGTTCCCATCTAGTATGTTGACTAGGGCATTGAGGTTCTCCACTGAGGTCCACATACCCTCATAGTTGATATGGAGAATCTTTTTTAGCATGAAATTTCTATCATCCAATTTATTCAAGAGAGCACAGACCATAGTGTTCAGATTTTTAGAAATCCACTTGTTAACATTGTCCCCATCTTGATTCTTCAGTGACACCTATAGACTGTTGATATTGCACTCCAAATCTTGATTCTTAGTAACCAGGCTCCTAGTATGATGGTAGAGCCATTTATCAAATTTGAGAGCAATTTTAGGCTTATCCTTAGTCGTCTGCATCTTGGATTCATCAAAGGCCTCTAGAGGGCCCATCTCTTCCAAATTTTTCTTTTCACCCTCGATAGAAGTACTCCCAGGAGAGGGAAGAATGTTCTTCTCTAGAAAATCCACATGTTAAAACAGAGGGTCGGGAGCATTTTTATCAGCTTCCTCCAAAAAATCCTGCATGAGAAAGGAGGAGAAAGTGCCTAGGATGGTCTAGTCCAGAGTCATGTTAGTAGGCAACCCCATAGAGATATCCACATGAAGGCCCTCAAGATTATGATCTTCTATGTCTTTAACAACCATAACATACACCTCTTGAAGAGATTCCTTCTTCTCCCCATCCATCTTCTCATCAACTGCTTGCTCCTCATGAGCCTCCTCCTCTTCCTCCTCCTCACCACCTGTATCCTCCCCATTTTCATAATCAGTTTCTCAACCAACATCGACCTCATAGTACTCCTCCTTATCTCAACCCATGTCCTTTTCAAGGACATAATCATCATCACCATCGTCCTCAATATCCCTTCATCTATCAATGGTTTTGGTACTCTCAGAATCCTCACGAGATTTAATCTTTTTGATCGCCTTGGAGCAGCCAATCACAAAGCTCTCCCTGATAAAACCCTCATGCTTCTATTTACCTTTAACTGGGGAGAGAAGACAATTTGTCAATTCCTTAACCATAATAGATTTACTATGCTAAAAAATGAGCAGAATGAGGCCATTATGAAACACAAACAATTTAGCATTTTTCTTATGTTTATCTAGACTATCCGAAAGAGAGCAGTGAATATAATAGGGAAAAAACATGTTTTAAACCTAAAATGGTTTAGCAGCACAAAGTGATAGTTATGGGCCCTAGTAAAGTGGCCATCAACAGTGATATATTTCGTAATAATAGTAAGGATGAGCTTCCATATTTTTTTTCAATTTGTCACTCATAGTGACCTGACACATGCCTACCAAGCAGCTCCCTCTTGTCATTCAACTTAGGGAAGGATTTAACTACCATATCTGAGATTTTTTTATCCCAGTAGAAATTCATACATTCATTTGGAACCCCAAAAACCTTCATAATAAGGTCATCAAAGAGCTCAAAATTCCTAGCGAACAAGATGAAAGAGCAATTTTCCTAGTTTTGTGCCATTTCTTTCTTAGTTTTTCTTTTGTCATATCCCTAGAGGCACTTCATAAAGGGAGTAAAATTTCCCTTACACAGTTTTCTCCAGACTCTAGGATCATTTTCCCACTTTTTATACTCATTAGGTTCATCTCTTTTAAGATCACCACCCATTTTCTCCACAAGGTGCAAGAGCTTTGCATGATCGAAAAAAAACTCACAACTGTAACAAGCTAAAACATAGAGAAAGCCTAGAATTGTAAGTAAACTTAAGCACAAAGCATGTTAAGGAATATCATTAATAGGATTGTCACCTCCATAATGGCATGCATCTATACCGAGATTAGGGATTTGTGGCTTTCATGTAATGTTCATAATTAAAGCTAATCTTTCCCTCTTACCATGACTCATGTCAAATCTTAAAAGGGCATTAATATTTTCATTCAAATTATTTTCCCCATTCCAAATATTAATGACATCAGACTTTACCCCATAATCGGAAAGACCGTCTGCCAAAATATTCACTTCCCTATAGGCATGACAAATATACACTTTCTTGAAAGACTTTAAGATCTCACGAGCCCTGTATATAAACTTTGTTGCAGTCTAGGAAGCCTTATTTGTACCGTCTAAGAATTTGATAATGTTATTTGAATCACCTTCAATCCACACATTATCAAAATTTTTATCCTTAGCTAGCATGATGACTTTCAAAGCTCCCATAGCTTAGGCAAAGTGACTGGATTTGATACCCAAAGTACCCACCATAGAAACAATGAAAATATCATAAAATTTTATGATCACCCCACCAAATCTAGCAGGACCAGGATTTCCTTTTTATGCTCCGTCAAAATTGACCTTCACCACCCATGAGGGGGAAACAAACAAACAACCCCATCCCTAGGGATTAGCATTGGACTTCATCAGGGAGATAAATTCTATAAATCATTATAATATTTGACGGCATTAGGTCCAACCTTATTAGGGCTATAAAGAATTTCAAATAGACCCCTAAACATTTTGTCAGCAACAATAACTGGATTAGAATATTTCTCTCTGAATATACTGTTGTTGCATTCCTTCTAGATGTTCCAAATAAAAAAAGGAGTAGCTTGGTCCCAGAGGATTTTGGACTTTTGATTTTATCTGGGACATTTCCACTGATTATAAAAATCTTTTAGAGTGTTAGGGAAAATCTAGCGTAAATTCCACTTCTCAAAGAAGGATGATGAGACTTCGGAAGAGAAGATATAGTGAATAAGAAAGTGAAGAGTAGATTTCGCATCTCTATAGAAAAGACAACATCTGTTAGGAAAATAAAAACCCATTTTACTAAGGTTATCCCAAGTTAGGGGCTTATTCTGAAGGAATAGCCAGCAAAAATATTATTTTTGGGAATGAGTTTTTTCATCCAGGTAGACGCCCAAAATAGTTGGGGACTCAAAGTCTCTATTTGTACCTTGTGTATGTCCTTATTTTATTTCTTGTGTTAGCACCAATTGGTTATCTTTTTAAAATTTTATTCTCTTTTTTCCTCCATACTCATTTCCAATTTTGATCCTTGGTACATGAATTCTCACAATGAAATCAAGAACCAAATTTCAAGAAAAATTCTTTTCTTGTTTGATTTCTATCTTCTATTTCCATTTTTCCCCTTTCACCATAAGATTGATCTATTGGAAAATTAATTTAACTATGATAATTATATCCTTACGTACTTCCCTAGATCACCTTCTATTTTTGTCATATCGATCTCAAGAAGAGTTCCCAGAGTTTGTCAAAACTTTTCCAGGCGTTCCCCGACAGAATATTCCAATGGTAGGTTTTTTTGGTTTGATCCAAATTTGTCAATTGTATGGATGCAAATTGAATGGATTGAAGTTTTTGTTTTATGGTTTTATATAGAGAGGATGTTCACCAATGGACCATAATCCTCTGTCATTGAATTAAGTTTTCATCATTGTTTGTGAATACTATAATGAAAATGCCTGGGCAAGAATGTAATTAGTGTTTTAGTTTTCCAGTGTTCTTTTATCCATTGTCTAATTGATGTCATAACAACTATAATCCTGGTAAATCTAAAAAATGAAGGCCAACTATTTCATGGTTTCTATGTCTTCCCAATTTTTTGTTGGCATATTACATTGTTTTAGGCTTAGTTATAGGTTTTACACTAATAAACTACTATGGGCTATTTATGGGGTTATGCAGTTATTCAACTGCTTATAGTCCCAACCCATTATTATATCTCTACCTTTTTTTCCTTGAAATTAACATATATTACTATATAAGGTACCTAATAATACAATCTTGACAATAAGTTGGCATTGATTCGAAGTTGATTCTTTAGCCAAAAATTTACAAGTTATGCTTACTTTCAAAAAATGGAACCTAAAATTAAGATATATATTTTATTATCTAGTGTTTGATGGAAATTAAATTCAAAAAAACAAGTTATCACCTTTTAAGGCTTAAATTATTTAAACACTTCAAAAAAGAGCATTACCTACCAATATGATTTATCCATTAATCTTGAAGATTCAATGTTTATTAAATATCTCTTATTTTTTGGAGGTGGATATATTTATGTAGAGATTTCTTGGTCTTGCTTTAATAAACATGCATTCTTAGTAAGGATCCTTAAGGTATTTTTCTAGCCATTTCATCCTTTATCGAGGATTTTAATCTTGTATAAGGATCTTCTTCTTGGCTTTGGAAACATGTGCTTTTGTTGAGAATATCTCCATCATGTTAGTGGTGTATTGTCTGTGATGTGGATCTATATCTGTCCTAAGTTATCAACGTGATAATATGTTGACATCTTAATTGGGGAATATGAGACATCCTTATTTCTCCTATTTATTGATTGCTGTACCCTCAAAGGAGTCATATTGTGTTTCTTAGCTACCACAAAGACATGGTTAAGCATATATCTCTAATAACTTATCTCAAAATTTTATCATCTAGTATAGCTTGGCTTATCAATGTGATCTTTTCAAGAAAAAAATGATCTATGGGTAACAAGAAAAAAAAACCTTTTTAGATGTATGTGACTTCATATGATCTCAATCTTCTAGCATAACTTAACTTTATATTTCAATCTCTCAGAAAAACTTGAGCACACTTGATGAAGCATTGATACACTAGTAGATAAAAATGCTTGCTAGTTTAATCAGTATGAATTTTACATCTAACATATCATTGTTTAGGATTAACGCAAAATTGGGTTTTGAAGGGACCCCACAACCCTTTACATATTTACTGAATATTTACCAAAAAAGACTCCAAAATAAAACAAATTTCCAAAGCCGCAATCACCTAGAAAAAGAACCGGCAAAACTCCCAGACAAAACCAACAAACAACCAACAAACCCCTTGGACATGAAAAAACACAAAAAAAACAAATAGGAAAAAACCTAAATCATGTCCTCGATGATCTTTCCAACCTCCTCCCCAATACTGAACATTTTTTTAACAATCTCCCTAAGAGAGGAGGCATATTTTAGAGTAGGAGCTTCCTTCTTCTTCAAACCAGTTCTAGTGTGCTTACCTGGACCATGATTCACAACATAATTATCCTTCAAATAAAAATAAACCTCCACAATGGCTTTGGAGGGGATGTTCTCTTTGGGGTAGTAGATAAGGGCATCCATGTTCTTGGCTGAGGTCATCATACCATCATAGTGTTCCTGGAAAATCTTCCTCATCATTTCAGCTCCCTTATCCACCCTTTTGGTCAGCTCAAGAATCCTCTAATCTAATGTGTCAAACCTGTCCTTGCAATTGATATCATTCCCACCCAACTCTGTACTTTTTTCTCCAAATCTTGGGTCTTGGTGACTAGACACTTAATTTTCTAGAAAGCCCACATATTAAACTTCAAGGCACCCACCGAGTTAGATTTAGGCTGTTGGAGTTTGGAATCATCAAAGGAGGTAGGGAACTTAGAATTCAAATCCTCCAAAATACGGGACCCCACCTCATACTATAGAGAATCATCATAGTTAACCAAGGGGGAAGTATTAAAACCATAACCCCTTCCCTCAATTATGGGAGACAAGGAGGGATCAAGAGTTTCCTCTAGCACTAGAATTTTCTTTATTTTCTCCTCTGCCTCATTGATGGAAGGAGTTGGAGAGCCATGCGTCGAGGTAGGTATCTTATTATGATATTTCTCTAAACCTTCCTCACAGAGGTCCAACTAAATCTCAATCTCATGCTCTTCCCTAGAAATTTCCTCCATTTCTTGTTGCACATTTCCATCCTTCTCCTCCTTCCCATCATCATTACCCTATCCCTCATCCTGCTCAGAATCCCTGCCCTTTGCCTCCTCATCCCTTTCTCCAACGTCTTCCTATATAGTCAAAAAATGGAAGCACTTCCATTGTAGATTGGTTTAGCCTTTTGAGTAAGTGCTTTTGGGGTCATGTTAAGCACCTTGAATGGGTTCCTGATTTAGACCTAGCTTTCCCCCTGTTCTACCCAATTCTCCAACTCTCTCTAGCCAATTTTTGGTATTCTGGACTGCAGATTTGAGATCTTTGACCTCAGGGTCAAGGTTGACCTTTTAGATCTATGTCAACCCTGACCCTGACCTAGGTCAAGGTCAACCTCACCCCTGACCTAGGTCAAGGTTGACCTCAAACTTGACCCAGGGTCCAGATTTTAGGGTCCCACAGTTTCTGGATTTCGGTCTTTGAAAAAGTTGATTCCCGCTTTCAGGTCGGCTATTTTGGGTTCCGAAGTGATGATTCCTAAATTATATTTAACATAGGTCCTCTCCTAGGGGTAAAGGCTTTAATTGGAATTTAATTCTCCTATATTGGCCTCCTTAGAATATTTTTACCTAATTTCATATAAAAGGAAGCTTTCTCCTCTCATTTTCTCTAAGCGATATTGAGAAAATAAGTCCTCTATCCAAGCCTAAGAATCATCAAGAAATTGAGAAGCATCATCAAGTGAAGTTCAAGAAATAAATCAAGCAAGATTTGAAGCAAGGATTCATCCATCATCAAACATTCAAGCATCCATTCATCAAAGAGATCCATGGGAGGCCATTGAAGGATTCAAGCTACATAGTGCCCTTTTTGGTGATCTCTCCATCCATCTTCTTCCAAGCCTCTTCATACTCAAGAGACCATTCAAGATTTGGTGTTGTAGATCTACAAGAAATTGATTTAAGACATCCTACATTCCAAATTCTAGATCCATTGGTGCATACCTACTTGTGGATTCAAGGATTCGAATCCTCCACAAGGACTTTTAGAAGCAAGGTGAATTTATGCATTTACTTTGTTTACTTCTGTAATTTCAATTATATATTTAAGGTTAATTCCAAAACTAGGGTTTTACCAAGGCAAACCCCTCCCCCCCCAACAAACATATCTCTTTTTATTATAGGTACAAGTTCAGGACTGTGGATTTGAACTCAAATTTGGATACCCTTTTCAGCGAACTATCAAGATCCGTGAACAAATTTTCAGTTAGACATGTGTAGGTCAGGGTCAAGATTATTGGGTCAGGGGTGACATTTGTGGGTCAAGGTTGACCTTTTTATTAATATGGTTTTGGATTAGAAAAATATTTCTGGGTTTTGATTGTCTCTGCGTTTCGATTCTAGATCATACTTCAGATTTTCTAGAAATAGAGTACAGACCTTAGAAAACAACATTCTTTGATCTACAATTATTTAAGGTTGGTACTTCCTCTCATCATTTTCAATTACTGTTATATATCATATCTCCTTAATCATAAAATAGAATTTAAGATCTTCTTCCTTACTCTCATTTCCAAATGGTTGATTCATTTGTGTATTAATCCTTCTTTTGGGTTAATCAACTTGGATCTTCCATTTGTGCATTTGGGGATAAAAGAGGAACATCTTATCTTCCTTCCCCCTATATGCTTAATCACATTACAATATTACATCCATCAATTACAATTAAATGTAAAGTTAAGGAATACAACACCTAATCAAACATACTACAAATCTATTTTCTTCTTTTACATTTTGGTAAACCCGTGATAGGAAACTCTTTCTTTTTGGTGTTAGATTTATATGTTTATGCTAGATCTTGCATGTTCTTTCAATTACATTTAAAATTATCAAATCAAAATCTTGTGTTAGTTCATTTGCATTGCATTGGTGTATGAGCTTTACCACTTCTAGTCCTACATATAGTATCCTGGTTAGAAGAAGCCGTAGACTTATGGGTTCCTTTGATCTTGAGTCTTCCTCTCCTTTCCTTAGGATCTCAGATGATAACTTGATAACTCATGATTCCAATCTTTCTATGGAGAATAAATCTTCTCACTCATCTCATGATGAGGATGATGCCTTAAGAGTTCCTCCTAAACAAGTGCAAAAAATCTCAACCAAACTTGATAAAATGAGAAATTGGCTTATGCAAGAAAACCATAATCAAGATTCCATCCAAGCTATAGAGTCTCTTAAGAAAGTCCTCCATGATAATGATCAAGGTGTTAACTTCTTGTGTGGTCTTACTCATATTGTGCATTCAAATGTTAAACCTTTAGCTCAAGATTCTCAAGAGTTAGGATATACACCTCCTATCACTAGTGAGGGACCTTCTTCTGTTCCTTTACCCAACATTCCTATTTATACTCCCCCTTTGATGACTACATCTATCCCAATTTCATCTATTCCTATGAGTGATCCACCAGTATTTCTAGCTACCTCACAACCTTCATATCATAGTGTACCTTTTACTTATTCTAATCCCCTTCCAACTGTGGTTCCTAATGTTCCACCGGTTGTGTCTTCTATTCCTGCTGCTTCCTACACTTTTTCTAGTGTTCCTAACATTTCTATGCCACCTATTTCCTCTAATGATTCCACAATCACTAGTTTGGCTCAAACCGTGTCATCTTTACAACAACAACTTGCATCCTTAACCCAATCCAAGTTTAGCATTCCTACATGTGACATGGGTAGTCCTTTATCCTTAGACATCATTCGTGCTACTATCCCTCAACAAGATGATATGCCTCATCTTGAGAATTACAATGGTAAAGGTGATCCTGTCACTCATGTTTAAACATTTCAAATCCTTTGTAGTGATTATGCTCATGACCATAGGATTTTAGCTAAATTATTTGCTAGAAATTTTTGTGATAAGGCTTTGCAATGGTATTTTTCTTTACCTCCTTATTCAATTGATTCTTTTCCTAAACTTGCTAATACCTTTATCCAACAATTTCAAAATAACATTGGTCCACAAGTTTCCTTAATTGATTTAATGCATTTTAAACAAAACATTAAGGAAAAATTGACTGATTTCATTGGTAGATTTAAGCATTTGTATGCTCAAATTTCTTATCCTATTCCTGATATTGAAATTCAACACATGTTTATTTCAAATTTACAAAAGGATATTAGAGATAAGATTCTACTTACTGAATTTACCTCTTTTCAACAACTTTGTGCAAAACTTCACCATTATCAGTTACAAGTGAGTCAATTTGAGAGAAACACTCCAATGGCTCTTGTTCCCATTGATAAGAGTGAAAATACTCCTAATGCTAATAAGTTTCAGAAACCTAACAACTATGTCAATATTAACAAATAGACAAATGCGGTTGCTGATCAAGTTGCTATTACATCCAATAATACCACTTCTACATCCACTTCTTTCCGTATGAATCGTACGTTGAATCCTCTCTCTTAAACTTTACAATCTATAATGAGTAGGTTGTTAAGTGCTAATATGATTACCTTGCCTCCTATTCGATCTCTTATCCCTACCATGATAGCATCCAAATCCTTCAATTCTAAAAATTTTTGTCAATACCATCGCCAAAATGGTCATGATACTGAAAAATGTTATTCTCTAAAGCATAAAATTCAAGATTTAATTGATTCTAAGGATTTGTCTATTGATAATTTTGATGGTAGTGGAAATAAATCTTTTTCTCCTCCTAATCAAAACCTTCAAATCTATACGAATCCTTTACCTACATATGATACTAATACCATAGCTCAACCATCTTCTGTGGATATTTTTTATGATTCAAAGATGGATGATCTTAATAACATTGTTAATCATGTGGAGTGTGTTGTTTCATCTCAACCTATTGATCAAGATCCTTTTCCTCTACTTCAACTTCCAGTTCCACCTAAACCTAAAAAACAAACTAAGGATAAGAGACCCAGGGAACTTTTAATCACCTTTGATGATTCTGAAATGATTAAAGCTCCTAATGGTCCCCTTTATATCTATGCTAGGATTGATAAGATACCTACTCGTGGTTGTCTTGTTGATCCCACACTTTAATAGATGTCATTACTAAGGAAAATATTTTTATGAAAAACTTACAACATGATTACTATGATCCATCTGATGCATGGATCCAAACTTGTAATGGTTTTCTTTATCCTGCACTTGGTTCTATCAACTTACCTGTTGAACTTTGTGGTAAATTTATAGATACTTCATTCATTATTATTCCTACTTCTGGTCAATTTCAAATCAAATTTGGTTTACCATGGATATATGCTATGTAGGCTATCTCTTCTCCTATTCATAAATGTCTTAAGTTCATTCATAATGGAGAAGTCAAAAAAATTAATCATAGTTTGTATTAACCTTCTAGGCCTAGAGATTGTGCTACTCTTGATATCTTTTGGCCTTCATTACCTAACTCATGTCCTCCTTGCCCTGATCATCTCTTTCACTCATACCAAGCTTACAAACATCATAAAATTTCTAAGTTAAGAATGCCCCAGATAGATATCAACCGTGGTATTTTTCCTACTCCTTCCATACCTCCTTTAGCCATTAATTCTAATTCTAATAATCAAACTTCTATTGTTTCATTGCAACCCATTGAGAATTCTCCTATAGAACCTGTGAAGGAATCCGTGGTCATCCCTCCTAGTTCTCAAAATGTGTTAAACAAAGAAAAACACAATAAATCTTCTAATGAACGTCATAAGAAGCGTAGAGCTAATGCTAGGGCTCATGCTTCTCTTCTTCGAAACTCTTTACCTTCTTTTGACCAATCTATGCCTGATGTGTCAAAAGAAGTCAATATTCATAATGATGTTAAGATGAATGATTGTGATGATCCTATTCGCATCTTAGATCCTATTTCAATTAATCTTGATGACGAGGATACTCTTGATGATCCTATTGATCCTAGTGATAAATATGAGACCATTGATCTTGAAACCGACCTACCTCATATGCTTTCAACTCAATTGACAATTACACCTAGTATCAAGCAACACGATTCTCAAGAGGATCCTTGTTTGGAACTGGCTATCATTCCTACTGTATTGGATATAGTCCCTCTTGTGAGTTTCCCACCTACCGTAACTAATATAAACCAAGCTATGGAGATTAGGCGATGCGCCTGATTAGCCTATCCTTCATGGTAGCCCTTTTTGTGTTTGCATACTGTATTATGCTTCTCCCATAATGTGTTTGCTAAATGTTTGTTAGATTCTTTTATACGACCCTTGTTACTTTGTTGGTGCAAGGTGATAAAAGATTCAAACCTATTGTACAATTCCTCTATATGTATCTTTATTCTTCTATATGTTGTTTCTATGTTATGTTGTACTTGTGCTATTGTGCGTAAATTTTTCCCTTGTATAATTTGCTTGGATCTGTGACATGGTAGTGCTGATTCTTTTTGGTCTCTAGGTTGTGGTCCAAAAAGATTCCTCTTCGTAACTCTTAAGTTTCTTTCCTCCATTGTGATTGTAGTTCTACTTTCTTTGGGGAATGATGTCAATTCATTTTCAATAATATCATATTTATATGTACATGTTATCTTATGATCATACTGACCCCATATTAGGTAGATCCCTTATATGCTCTTTTGTATGTTTATGTTTTATTTCCCTTGATTTGTCTTCATTTGGGGGCATCTTGTAGTGGAAATGTAATCCATAGAGTTGTTTATGTTTTCGTTCAATCCATTTCTCCTATTAAAGTGTTAGCAATGACTTTAACATGGGGGCATACACTCTACTCACTTTTTGTACACACACACATTCAAAATATTTTCAAGCATTTAAAACATTTTCCCTTTATGGATTAAAAACTAATCCTTAATGCATGGACATTTTACATTTTATTTTACTTTTTAGGATCTCTTGATCCCTCCAGTTTAAATTTACACAGATCTCTTGATCCCTCCAATTTTTCAAATTTTTGATCCCTTAAGGTTAGAAGGTGTCCTTAAGAGCAGATCTCCCTAATGGGTTGCCTAGTGAGTAGCCACATTCACTAGGCGGTTCAACTTCATCTTTCTAGTTACGCTATTTACTTGTGTGGTTCACAATGGGATATAAGTTCTCATTGGGCAAGATAATCACACCCTCTCTCTCTTTCCTTACCTAGTGATGTCTCTCTTATCATGATCTTAGGGTTGATAAAGACTTAAGTCCCTTGGGGGCTTGAGGATTTCTTTGTCCTTTTTTAATTACAATAATATTGTCTATTCTTTACGATCTCCTTTACCAAGAGTTTGTGTTGAGTCCATACTCTTGCTAAAGTGGGGGCTAAATGTATAGTTGGAAAATGGAAGAACTTCCATTGTAGAATGGTTTAGCCTTCTAAATAAGTGGTTTTGGGTTTATGTCAAGCACCTTGAATGGGTTCCTGATTTAGACCTGTCTTTCCCCCTATTCTGCCCCAATTCTCCACCTCTCTAGCCAATTTCTGGCATTCTGAACTGCAGATTTGAGATCTTTGACCTCAGGGTCAAGGCCAAAATTTTAGGTCTATTTTGACCTTGATCCTGACCTAGGTCAAGGTCAATCTCATCCCTGACCTAGGTCAAGGTTTACCTTGACCTTGACCCAGGGTCAAGATTCTAGGGTCCCACAATTTCTGGATGTCGGTCTTTGAAAAAGTTAATTCCCACTTCTGGGTTGACTGTTTCGGGTCTCGAAGCGATTATTCCTAAATTATATTTAACATAGGTCCTCTCCTAGGGCTAAAGGATTTAATGGGAATTTAATTCTCCTATGTCAGCCTCCTTAGAAGATTGTTCCATAATTTCATATAAAAGGAAGCTTTCTCCTCTCATTTTCTCTAAGCGATATTGAGAAACTAAGTCCTCTATCCAAGCATAAGCATCATAAAGAAATTGAGAAGCATCATCAAGTGAAGTTCATGCAAGAAATCAAGAAAGATTTGAAGCAAGGATTCATCCATCATCAAACATTCAAGCATCGATTCATCAAAGAGATCCATGGGAGGCCATTGAAGGATTCAAGCTACATAGTGCCCTTTTTGGTGATCTCTCCATCCATCTTCTTCCAAGCCTCTTCATACTCAAGAAACCATTCAAGATTTGGTGTTGGAGATCTACAAGCAATTGATTGAAGACATCCTACATTCCAAATTATAGATCCACTGGTGGATACCTACTTGTGGATTCAAGGATTTGAATCCCCCACAAGGACTTTTACAAGCAAGGTGAATTTATACATTTACTTTGTTTACTTTTGTAATTTCAATTATGTATTTGAGGTTAATTCCAAAACTGGGGTTTGACCAAGGCAAACCCCTCCCCCCAACAAAAAAATCTCTTTTTCTTATAGGTTCAGGTTCAGGACTATGGATTTGAACTCAAATTTGGATACCCTTTTCAGTGAACTATCAGGATCCGCGAACAGATTTTCTGTCAGACCTGTGCAGGTCAGAGTTGGGATTATTGGGTTAGGGGTGACATTTGTGGGTCAAGGTTGACCTTTTTCTTAAGACGGTGTCAGATCAGAAAAATATTTCTTGGTTTTTTTGTCTCTACATTCCGGTTCTGGATCATACTTCATATTTTCCAGAAACAAAGTACAAACCTCAAAAAATAGTATTCTTTGATATGCAATTATTTAAGGTTGGTACTTCCTCTCATCATTCTCAATTATTGTTATATATCATATCTCCTTAATCATAAAATAGAATTTAAGATCTTCTTCCTTACTCTCATTTCCAAATGGTTGATTCATTTTTGTATTGATCCTTTTTTTGGGTTAATCAACATGGATCTTCTATTTTTGCATTTGGGGATAAAAGAGGAACATCTTATATTCCTTCCCCTTTATGCTTAATCACATTAAAATATTACATCCATCAATTACAAATAAATGTAAAGGTTAAGGAAATACAACACCTTATCAAACATACTACAAATCTATTTTCTTCCTTTACACTTCCTCACTGTAATCATCGACAGTATCCATACCATTGTCATTTTCCTTATCTTCCTCTTTATCAAATTTCATGTTTTTTGCCGAACTTCTTTTACTGAGTAGAAAATTCCCCGTCTCCACTAGGAAACTTCGTTTTCCCCATATTTGGCGATAAAAGCAGTTTCTTATTTTCATTAATTGCCAAAAAAATCTTAGGAAAGGCTTGAAATAGGTAGGGAATTGATTTCAAACTAAAGATAAGGCCATTACAAGAAAATTTATGTCAAAATCCATTATAGGTAACACTATGCTCTGAAAAAGACAAATATCTTCAATTTAATCTCGGATTGGTTTTAGTAGGAAAACAATATCATGATATATTAATAGGAGAATGCTTTTGGATGATAGCACCTTGGAAGGAAATTTCACAATCATGTGTAGAGATCCTCTTTCTGATAGGATTGATGGAGGAATCAAGAATTTGGTCACATTATTTTGGAATGATAATACCCATCCTTCATCAAACAGTAGAGATGTTATTAGACATAGAATTGCAGAAAATCAATATAAACATCATACAAAACATTGGTTGGACACAACACAACATGAAATGTATGTGTTATTTTGTTGTTCAAAACCTAATATAAAGATTGGGAAAACATTGTTTGAAAGATTGAAGCCATATTATGTCAGGACCAAAAAAGTGTTTAAAACTTGTTGTTGTCATTATCATATTGAATTTGATCTCCACTATTAGGTTTTTCAAAAGTTTGTAGAAGACACTTATGGTTTTGAAAATGCTCCTCCTACTAGACGAAGTGAGTTTATCTCATTCATTTTATGTGACAAAAGAGATGATGCGGTTGTTCAAATAAATTGCATAAAAGGAATATATGAAACATGTGTTGATTTGGCTCTTTTTCCTTTGAAAAATTAAAACATTGATGTAACAAAGATGGTAAATTGAAAGAGTTACAATTATGTAAAGAATGAAACAAAATTTGGGAAAGAGTCCAAAAGGTTAGAATATGTTGAAGAGGAGATAACTGTTGGAGTATTTATGAGAAAATTAAAAAAATTGATTCAACCCTACATTCATCATGTTTTTTTGCAAAGTGCCAAGCACAACAATTCCAAACACCAAGAGAAAATTTCCCACTTGGAACTATTGTATCAATTGTTGATTTTGCATAAAAACTGTTCCTTTGTTCATCAAAGGCAATTCAATCAGAATACTATTTTTCAGAGTAAATTACTATTATGGTACATCTATGTTATCAACACACATAATTAGCTTTGGATGGTATAAAGAGCACACTTGAAGCATGGGTCATCAAGAAGGAATAGCATTTTTATATTATTGATGTTAAAGAGCATTTCATTCATTATGTAGAACACTGCTTCAAGATGTTTTTTGCAAATTTGAAAGAAAGAGGCATAAAAATTGATAAATATTATGTTTGGTCAGATGGATGTGCTGCACAATTCAAATAATCCAGAAAATTTTATGTACTACGTAGATATCATCGTAATGAAAAGATACCACATGTCTGGAGTTTCTTTGAGAGTGGACATGGAAAAGGTGAACATGATGGTGTTGGAGCTTGCATCAAACATGCTCTACAAAAGTATCAAATGAATTATAAGGGATTTCATATAAAAAATGCAAATGATGTTGTTGAATGGTGCAGGACACATTTCACACCAAATGAGAATGACACATCATCAAGAATGAATCAAGAGGTACCACATAGAAAATTTTGGGAGATAAAAGGTATGCACGTATTTATAAATTATTCATGTGTGATATATATATATATATATATATATATATATATATATATATATTCAAGTATTTAAATTTTACATTCTTTATTCAAATTATATTTTAAGAACATTATATATGCATGTGTTCAGGGGTGGATAGAAAAATTATGCATGGTTGCAAGAGGATATAAAAGACGTGATCTTTGCATTCAGTTATGAGTATGAATTGTCGCAATTGGACGTTGAACACTAGGGACTACTCATGCTTTTGTTGTCACTGCATTGCTGACAATTATTATGAATGCATTAATAAGGAATATGGATATGTAGGTGCATGTAATCTAGTGCCACTAGTTGTTACTGATACATTTGATAGAGATGAAGATGAAAACTTTGATGATGTTCCTTTGATTTCTATTGATTACGATCATATCTTGAGATTGGTCAAAATTGGTAAGTATATATTTCACATTATATGACATTGAGATGCATGTATAAATAGATAGATAGATCTATAGATTAAACTAATTAAATTTTAAGATCTCACACGTATATAAAGTAGTTGTGTAGGAGATGTCTTTGCAGTGATTGTTGAGCGGGGAAATGTAGGAGTTAGTTATTATTTATTGTATTGTACTATAGAGAGGATGAAGTTACTTGAACCTGAAGAAAGTGATGGAATTTTGTTCCCCATAGGTTTGTATGCTTTACATCAATATATTGAACTCATTTTGTAAATTTAAAATTTCAAACTTTTAACAAGTTTCAAATTTATGTTGTTTAAATTTATATTGTTAAAATTTGTGACCTACAGGTTAAGTTGTTTTAGAGGGAACACATTTCAACCAAATCAAAGTAATTCAACATGGTATTCACTTTTTTGACTAACAACCAGACAATAAGGTGTTTCAATATAGCCACCTAGTAGTTGCCACCTCCCTTTGTCTCCATACAATTAAATCTCAACATGGACATCGTAAGTGGAGACTAGATAGTGAGGATCAGGAGAGAATATTACATGTTCTCCGTGAAAGGTCTGAACCACTTGAGCTGGTCTAAAAAGTATAATACATACCTATTTCATGTGTTAGGACCTACTTGATATCTCTGGATTAAATGGACTATACTTTGTTGATATATTTAAACATATGATGGACTATAATTAGTTGATATATTTAAACATATGATGGACCTATTTGACGGTTCAATGGTTTTAATATATATAGTTTTATGTATGATTTTATATATATTCTTGTATACATATGGTTTTGTATGTATGCTTTGATGGTTCAATGATTTTTATAGATTTATTATTAGTTAAAGATCCCCTTAAGACATTAGTTTGAACACTAACATGATGGAATTAGTTAGATTACTTATGACATGTTAGTTATAGAATTAGTTAGAATACTTATTGTCAATGATATATATATATATATATATATATATATATATATATATATGATTTTATGTACTTGAAATATATTACTTGATTAGTGATGTGTTACTTGATTACATGTATACATAATCCTCTTAAGACATTAGTTCGATTACTTATGACATTAGTGAACACTAAATCTAGATGATATTGTACTTATATTACTTATATTCCAATAGTTACATATTAACTTGTTATTTTTTATGATATTAATTATATCCCCTTTAGACCTCCCCTTAAGACATTCATTAGATTACTAATGACATTAGTTGGATTACTTATGTATACTTTATATGTATGCTTTTATGTACTTGAAATATATTACTTGATTAATTTAACTAGAATCAAATCATATATGTATAACCATCCACTTAAGACCACATCATTTAATCAAATCATCTAATCAAATGAAATCATCTAATCAAATGAAATCATCTACGCGTATTCTCATCTAATCAAATTAAATCTTAAACACATAAACATAAACACACATGTATAAATCATCATGAACCCCATCATAAATCTATATAATGTCAAATCATAAATCATCTAGAGATTTGTCAATCATAAATGTTTAACACATAAATCATCTATGTAGAGGTCTGAATAGCATATAAATATATGTCTCAAATCATAAACTAAAAATATAAAACATATAATAATGATATATATAATGAGTCTCAAATCAAAGATCTGTGCAACATGTCCTAAACTAGGGAGTTGTCCAGGCGCATGCAAACAAAGCGACCCTCTGATCGACTCTCACGAGCATCCTCTGGCTATGAAGTAGCAACTGACCCCTGCATTGTTGTTGTATAACTTAATCCTATAATTAGGATCACATATTGTACAATGCATTGTTTTTGTCAAATTTCTATTTGAGTGACTTATACAAAAACACGGTATTACAAATACAAGTAGAGTAACTAAGTGAAATTCTCACTTTAGGTGACTTATACAAAGAGATGGTATGAAAATACAAGCATAATTATGTCCTTTTTTAAATCCATATCAACATATCTTTCCATCATGGAATTCTGTGAGCCTTTTCTTTGTCTTCCATATAAAGAAAAGATTAACAGAGACTTTGCAACAGGGTCCATTGAACCTGTAAATCTTTTTCTTATTCTTCCCTATAAAGAGGAGATTAACATATCCCTTTGCAGAATGGTCCATTGAACCTATAAAGGCAATATTTCAAGGGTTACATAAATGAATTGCATAATCAGTGTAGTAATAGAGGCATTAGCTATGAAAATTGTCACATGCTTTAAGACATACTTTCAAGTCTATGCACATCTCCAAGGAGGATAAAGTGTTTTGTTATCATAGAAACACCCTATCAAATTGAAATCCTGATAAGAGGGCAGTCAAAAAATAGTATGGAGTTTTTTAGCTTGTGAACAACCTGCAAATATTTATGCAAAAGAAAGCTTTATTTACTTTCAACGGCAATACAAAATTGTTCCCAGCTATTTCGCAGGATTTGGTGGAAGTGAAAAAAAGAAATAATTGGAGGAATAATCAATGATGCTCAAGGATAATCCATAATCATCTAGAATGAAGGAACAAGGGATCAGACAAATAATTATGTGGTCCTTGCTGCACTCAAAGGAACAAATGACTCTTAACATATACAAGTTTTTCTAGAGCTCCTAATGTTGTAATGTCATTCATAAATGCTCCGAACACTCAAAAAGTAATACAGAATAAATTCATCAACCAACACCACATAAATGAAAATTAAACACAAGCCCCATAAATTAAAAGTTAAGGACTTCTGAAGTGAAATAACTACCGTCCTTATCTAGATTGATAGAGCTAGATCCCAAACTCGACAAATCCACAAATTGATCAACGTCGGTCAAAATCATGACAATAAAATTAATAAATGAATTCAATGACACCAATAACAACCATTGAATGAAACAAAATATAGTAGGGTTAGGGTTTCTAGATATTACTGTAATGGTGCCTATACCACTCCTAATAAGAATATTTGTTCATTTTCCTGTAGCAAAAGTTTCAACTCAAGGCAAGCCAAAATAAATTTCTTAGTTAATAGAAGGTAAGAAATGATTGGGATTACCTTAAGGAAAGCATGTGTTTTAATAGAAAATTCTTCTTAGAGATGGAAATATACTTTCAGGCACTCTACAATTGAAATAGACTAATTAATTCAGAGTTGATATCAGAGTGTGGATCATGACGTTTTTAAATTGCAGTGATGGAAAGAGTGGTTTTCAGAGTATTATACTCCTGCCTTCAATTAACAAGGTCAAAAATAGAATTGTTCATAGATTCATTTTCTGTTTAAGAAAATTTCCAGAGTAGCTTTTTGATGAATGAACATGAATTATTTCACCAAGATACAAGTATTATTTACTAAGTACTTATTTAAAGAGCATTAAATATCAAACATAAACCTTTTTTTTTTTAGCACTTACATTTTTCTTATTTTACTTTAATCATAAATGTTAAACTCTCAATTCATGCAGAGTAACATAGATTTGAATTAAAGCTGAAAAAATTATTTTCAAATTGATCAAATTGATTGCAAGCATCTCAAATACCATTAAGTGTTTAAAGAAGAATTGAGTTTAGAGACTATGGCCTTTGTCAAATCAGAAAGGAGGGGTGAAGTTCCATTGTACTTTTAAAAATCAATACATTGCTATAGATCTACTAACCAACATACTAGATATGTACTGTGACTAGATTTTACACTATGTGATTAGAGTGAAAATGATTAGATCTCAAAATAGATTCTTCAAGTAACCCTTTAGGAACATTTTCTTCTTTCCTTTTTGAATAGTGTTTTAGAATTAATTTAAGTATTTTATGGTTCTTTCAATGAATCACAATAGATTAAAGACTTCGTCCCTGGGTAACATAGATTGCAAGAAACCTGATTGGAAGACACTTCACATACTCCTTCAATGCCTTCACACCAACCCCTTCATCGAATATATGGTGCAGGACTAGGGACCCTGACTACTGTTGGATTTTGGTGAAAAGACACCGATGGTCATAGAGGACTAATCCCATAAACTAGGATTGGCAGCAGGGGCATCTAATTTGAAACATACTTAGTTTCCTCAGCTTTCTTAGTTTTTTGCCAATATATTTTTACTGGGTGAAGGAATAGCTCATATTCATATCTAATGTGTGGATTATTGCTTGGTTTCCCCTTTATTTGTGGTGGTGTTGTAGAGATCAATTTTTTCTAGAAATTGGAAGCTACAATTGAAACAATTGTTATATTGCCATTGATGTCAAACCTTAACTGGTAAGACAATTGCTATCTTGTAAAGTACCAAATCAATTGATTGACAAAGAAGATTTAAAAAGAGGAGATAACAAGAAGACCAAGTGTAATGGTTGATTTATGTGAAGCTACAATGGGTACTTGATAATATTGCGCCTTGGTTAGGTAATATGTTGTTTATCTTTTACACCAAGTGAAGTTTGGATGACTACAAGTTTAGGCTTCACCGAGTAACAGAGCAAAAGATTAAGGAACTTATGTGTGTGCCGAGTGATGAGAGTGTTGACTGAGCGCCAATACATGCTAAGGAAATTTAGTGTCGATTGAGCATCAGTATTTACAAGCGTCAGTAAATTATCGAGTTATCTAGTGATGACCGAGCGGAAGAACATAGTGATGACCGAGTGTCAGCATTTTGATAGTTTTAGGAAGATATGAGATCCCAGCCGACATAGTTGATTTCTTGGGATATGTGAAGTATATTTAAGATAAGGATGACCATTGTGGAGAATTAAATGAGAATTTAATATATGTTTAACCATTTTTATGTATGGATTCAAGATGGATTTTTAGGATGTATTCTACAAGGTAGATGGAAAATGAAATGTTGAAAGGATTTGTTGGATCTGACCAAAATCTAAGATCTATGGTGATGATTAAGCGAAAAAAGATCTAGCTACCTAATCAGAGAGGTATAAGATTAACCTAATTTCAGGTTATGTGTGTAGAGAGGTCAATTCAGTTGATTGGAAAATCTAAGAAGGTAGAGAAGGATGAGAAGAGCAATACAAGACTACACATTAGTGATTTCTTGACGTATTTCCATGCAGATTTGAGTTTGAGATGACAATGGAGGCTAGTTAATGAATTAGCATTTGAGCGAAAGTGGATCTATATTTTCAAAGTGATTTGTATGTTTCAAATCACATTATTGTTACTTTCTAACCATTGTATTAGTGCAAAATCCTTTTAAACAAGGTTGACCTAACAGTCATATTGTAAATCCTTTAATCAAGGTGATATTCTAATGAAATTATTTAAGCCCTCTAATAAGGCTCACTTTTAAGAAGCTGATTAAATCCTTTAACATGGTCACATTTAACAGTGTGTATTGTAATGTTTAACAAGGTTGGCTCCTCACAGATCTCACTTCAAAAGAGTGAAAATTGGTAGCATGTTACTAGTGGTTTTTCCCATATTGGGTTTCCAGATTAAATCCTAGTGTCATACTTGTTATTATACTGTTAAGAGTTTTATATTTCGCAAGTTGATTACTTTAGGACAGTGAACTACAAGTTTATGTTACTAATTTTATGGTATAGAGACCGAGTGGATCTGAGTTGATTAAAGTATTTACTAATTTCAATTGGTACTTATGGACCTAGGATAACTGATTCACCCCCTCTTAGTTATTCTAAATCATTCTAATAATTGGTATTAGAGCATTATGGTGCTTGTAAAGAAAAGTTTGAAGGTACTTGAAGCTAAAGATCAAGATGTATAAAAAGAAGGTACCGAGGCTGAACAAGGAGAACTTCCCTGCATGGAAAAGTTTGATGAAGTTACATCTAGATAGAATTGGAGAAGTAGAAAAATACTATGTGGAACATGATTACATAATAATGCCTATAACTATGACAACTCAACAGATGAAAGAAAAAGAAGAACACAACCAAGCAATGTTGGAGATTGCATCAAACCTAAGTTATCCTGAATTTGAAGACATAAAAGACTTCAAAAATCCAAAAGAAATGTGGGGCACATTGGAAACTATCTATGGAGGTGATAAAAATGTACTGAGAGCCAAATCTGATAGCCTGAGAGGTAAGTTTGATAGAATGAGAATGTTAGACGGTGAAACTATTGTTCAATATTGTAGCCAAGTTAAAGAGGTTTTGAATGCTATTAGAGGATCTAATGGATCTATTGATGATGATATTGTTATTAGCAAGGTATTAAGAATTCTACTTCCTATTTATGCTATTAGAGTATCTGCTATACAAGAACTAAGATGTACTCCTAGTAAAAACTTAACTCTGGAAGGTTTAGTTGGTAGACTTACTTCTTTTGAGTTATCAAATTTTGATAATTTCACTCCTCACAATGTTGATTCTGCATTCAAATCATAATTGACTCTTCATAAATCTAAGAAAGGAAAATAAAGACATGTGAATAGTGATAGTGACACTTCTGATGATGATGATGATGAACTTTAAGCACTTATGGCCAGAAGACTACCAAGAGGAAAAGGAAAATTCAAAGGTAAACTTCCTATAATCTATTTTTCATGTAACAAATTTGGCCATATTGTAGCAAGATGCCCTGATAGGAATGACAAGGATGATAGAAGAGAAAGAAAGTACAAAGACAAAATGGATGATAAACATTTTAGAAGGTATAAGGACTATAAGGAAAAAGGTAAGAAATCCTGCTATATTGTTGAAGAAGAAACTGATAGTGAATTTGATAAATCTGATGACAATGATATAAAAGTTTTTTATGTTGCTATGAAAGATGATTCTAATGAGGATGAGAAAAATACACTTATTTGATATATGATTAAAGGTGCTAGATGGATAATTGATAGTGGTTTCTCACATCACATGACTGATGATAAAAGTAAATTTGAAACCTTAGGCTATTGCAAAGGTGGTAGTGTTAAGTTTCATAATGAAAAACCATGTCTTGTGAAAGGAAAAGGATCAATAAAACTGACTGATAAGATCACATGTGACAATTCTTATTGGGTTGAAGGTCTTAACTATAATTTTTTGAGTGTTTCTCAATTGAACACTTCTGGATACCGAGTTGAATTCCATCACAGAAAGGCTAAAATCTTTGATGCTACTAGTGAACTGATTGGAAGTGGTGAACAAACAAGAGGTAATTTTTTCGATCTAGATCTATTTGATGAGACATGTTTGTTTGCACAATATGATGATGTATGGTTATAGCATAAGAGGCTATGTCTTGTGAAGTTTGACAATTTGGTAAACATTTTTAAGATGAAAATAGTAAGAGACTTACCAAGATTGAAGAAACCTGATAATTTTATGTGTAAACAATGTCAGTTGGGGGTATGTGCACCAAGTTGTGGACCAAAAAGGGGGTATAAGTGGACACATTTTTTTCTAAAATTGGGTAAACCTAAACTTGGAATAGGAGTTTGAGGGTCATGCACTAAAAATAAGAAGATGTGCAAAAAATAAAAATTGTAGTACTCTGAATCTAGTTTCTAAAACACTAATTTTTTTTAAAAAACTAATAAGATTAAGAGGGTCAAACCTCGCATGCACCAAAACATGTTCCTAATTTTTTTGGAAAAACATAACATAGTTGTTTCTGTGTGCGGTACAAAAGATATAGTTATATTAAGTATTTTTGAAATCCCTTTGGTAGGATGATAGGTAAGAGTGAGATCTATAAGTTGTGTGTTTTTTTGTAATTTTTCAATGAGTATTTTTTTCTATGATTTTTTGAAGTGATCGGATCCTGAAAATTTGGTACCTGTTCGTGCGCTAGGCATAACTTCCATCAAAATAATCGAAAATGAAATTTAAAAAAAACAACAAAGTGTATAGAATCAAGTGTAGAACAAAAATATGTAATTTATTTGTAATTTTATTAAGTATATCAAAAGTTATTAAAAAATGGTAGACATATGTCTGTGAGGACAATCAAGACATTGGTAAAGAAAATTAAAGTTTACTATGCTAATGTTGTCCAATAATAGAAAAAAGTATATGGTTAGAAAGCTAAGAAGACGTATGAGATTATGGTGACAATTATAGAGCTACCCAGTTAACAAATTGCAAACATGATGAAGATAAAGTCCAAAATTCATCTTACAAGATAAAAAAATGTCTAAAAGAACAAAAATGGACGGAAAATGAGCCTCCAAGCCTTTGGGTCATTTTCCAAAGATCTTCCCAAGCTATAACCTGATCGAGTTTCTAAATTTAAAATAACCCGAATGGGTTCTGAAAATAAAAAAGTACATTTTCAACTCCTCCATAACCCGATCAGGTTATGGAGAATAAAATGCACAATTTTCACTTCTTCAAAACCCGATTGGGTTATGAAGAAGTAAAAATTACGCTCTCTCTCTCTCTCTCTGTCTCTCTCTCTCTCTGCACCATTGAGAAATTTTCAACTGAGCAACACTATAACTTTTTGCACCAACCGAGATCAGGTCAGCAAATGGAATCTGAGTGGAATCTCTTGAAACTGAGCCACATGCTTGTAGGCCTTCCCAAGATGAACCTTGTGCACTTCATATATCTCTACTATCTCTCACGAGGTCTAAGATACAGCTCTCCAAATATCGCTGCCCAATTTGGCTTAGTGCACCTTGGGAACACTTTAGTATGACTTGCGCCCAAATGTTCTTGATGGTTTGAAAGTGAAAAAGGGTCTCCCCTAGCATTTACTCGGCCAACTAAAGCTGATGGAGCTGATGGTTTGGTCCCACAGTGAACGGTTTGAAAGATGAACCATTGAGCAACTTTTAACTGAGCAACACTGCAACTTTTGACAACATTTGTGCAGTTTTTGACAATGTTGCAAAATGTTGCTATTAGGACCTCTAGACCTATTGAAAGGACTTAGAAGACCCTTAGATCCTATAGTAGGAGCTTTATTAGACCAAAAAAATCAAACCTAATAATCCTATTATAGGTCATGATTCTAATCAACCTTAGGTTTATAAAGACACCTTAGATAGATTGACTTTACAATGAGACCAATATACTCAAAATGAATGGTTGATCTCTAGGATCTAACCATGATTACAAATATGTGAAGATGAACTAGAATGAAGACTCCTATCCATACCTGGTGTTGCTTGGGTTCCCTGCACCAAAGACCCCTATAATTTCCTAGGTGTACCCAACGAACATTATATAGAGCATGAAAGATACACCTACAAACATAAATTCACTTAAGAAATTGAGTGCATACATATAGAGAATGAAAGATACATCTAAATAGAATGTATCACATCAAACATTAATTCACTTAAATCATAAAATTTCTTTATGTCCTAGAGAAAACATGTAGTACATACATTATGAAGCATATACATGAATTCACTCAAGTCATTCACGTAGGTCGTACACATGAATTTAGTTTATGAGTCATATACATGAATATACCTAAAGTACACACACAAGTACATTAATTTATTGAAACACACATGCATATACACAAGTCATGTGAAACAAGAATACACTTAAGACATAAACATCCAACCAACAAATGCAAGGATCAAATTTGAAGTTTCATATATAACAAAATGAACAATAATAGTGTACATATCAATACATGGCGTACATGCCAAATCCATAATAGAGTTACAAAAAATGACATCAACTATGTCTAGGTCGATATATACAATGTACAAATGTCACATGTACATATATATACAAAATTTGGTCATTCAATGACCACAACTAGATCTATATAATGTCTCTATATATCTATGACTGTGGTGGATCATCAAAATTGAGCTTCTTCGCAGCAACACTTGGTTCACTAAGTCTCTGCACAAGAACAATTCAAATGTTAAGCCATATATTATCTCAAAATAATATCAAAATAAATAAATATTGGGCTGTAATTTTCATACTGAAGCCTCAGCTGGATCTCTTATGCTTGGGCTGACTGATAAATGAAATGAGCTCCATCGTGGGTGAGAGGGACTCCTAGAAAAATGGCCAAGTAGAGGAATGATGGGTAGTGGTGAAGGGTCCTACAACAGAAAAAATAATACAAAATACATGTTGTAAACAAGAAATACAAAAAAATAAAAAATGCATGGACTAAAAAGAAAATGCATACTGCAGCTGGATCTCCTGTGCTAGGCAAGGGATCCCTAGGAAGTGGAGAAGGGTTTGCCTCATCTAAGGCAGCTATGACCAATTCCTGTATGAAAATTCATAGCAAATGACATACTAATAGAGGAACATGATTTCTAAAATATTTTGAACAAACAAGAATGAAATTGAAAGTAAATATGAAAATGTGTTACCTCCTCCCTCTCCTGAACATCAACAATGTTTGGGGCATTCATCAGTTTAGTGAAACCCAATTGATTCTACATGTATAGAATAAACAAGTCAAGTGCATTCATAAATTTAGACTACATTGAAATGTTCATAATACATTTCAACAAATATACTTAAATTGGACTTAATTACCTTTTTTTGTTTCAATGTCCCTGCTGATTTATTCCTCTTTCCTAATGACCTCGAGCTTGGTGGGGTAGGCTAACAAAAACAAAATTAACATAAGAGAAATAATATGATACCACATGGGTTCAATTAAAACTATAAACAAGAGGTGTGCAAAATATGATACCACATAGCTCTCTAAGACAAAGTCAATGGCAGAAAGGGTGATATCCTCAATCTCACAAATTTGAGCCCCTGACAAGCCCTATAAAACACCACATAAATATATAAGAAATAGTTTACAAAGATTATGATTCACTTGAATTCCAAAAATGATTATGCTCCACAACTATAATCAAATTTTATGAACTGTTATTACAATATAAAAGTTTGAACTCTTCTTTCACACACAAGACTATTCTTTAACAAATTTGTAGGCACATTTAGTGAAGGATGGTCCAGATTGTATTCGTGGGGGTCAAAGGTTAGGACCACTTTTGCAGCAGGTAATGGGACTATTGTAGCCTGAAAGTGAGTATGTTTTACTATGTTTACCCTTAGCATGTAGGGATTTAGAGTGCTTTTAGGTTGAGAGTATGGTGTAGGAGCACCTCCTAGCACACAGATTCTTATGAAGATTGCAGACCCTTGATGTTCTCAGTGCACTCTTGGCCCAAAGGGACCCAAGACATCTTGTATTTCAAGGCTTTAGAATTATTCTATCATTGAGATCCAATTGTGAGACCTAGTTCCAAGTTTGGGCACTTATAAGCCACTTGGTACACTATGGTCATGGGATATGTACTATGCTCATGGGCTTCAACTCTGCATAAAAATGACTTGGCCAAATTTCCCTATGTCTTAGCCTTCAAATGCAACTAGTTTGGTGAAGAGATCTTACCTATAACTCCAATTATCATGATTTTTGTCTCTGCAACTCTGGTTATTGTTCATTTCTAAGAGTTTCACATTGTTTTTCAAGTTTGAAGCATTTCCACCATGGGAATTGGATAATATTTTTTGGCAAGCTTCTTTGTAATATGCTTTTAAATATTATGCAAGTTTTTTTTGTGTTGATGCAGGGAGATGGCCATATGATCGAGCCCTAGGTGTATATCTCAATGTATGCACCAAATTTGAATATGCATAGTAGTGTATAAATTCTAGAGAATCAAGTACCAAGGGCCCTAATTGTGGATTTGATGTTTTTTTGTGAATACCTAAGTGTTCCAATTGGTTTAAGAAGGAAACACTTCCATTTTCTAGCATTTCCTTCTTTAGTGGAGCCCTAATTAGCCCTCTAGTCTAGTATGAGATTCTTTGACTTAGCCTCTATTTTGACCCCTCAAACCTTGGTGCTCCTAGTTTAGATGTATCTTAGTAAATGGTATTTGAATCTATTATTTAATCTCTAATTATTTTGGGGATTTCCAAAGTTATCTTGACTGTACTGCCTAGACAAGGCTACTAGCATTTGACTGGACAGTTTAGAAAATGCCTTCAAAGGTCTCAATCAGTTTGATTGTCTACATGGACAAAGTCCATTTTTATTCCTCCATGATTTTTGTTGGTAAACCGATTTTTCTTTTTCACTTTAACTCCAAAATACCCAAATATTAAAGAATCAATTGAATACAACAGTTGGGAAATGCAAATGAATAACTAATTTCCCTATGAATTTGAAGGTACACCTCCCTTAAATGAATGATTTTCAATGAATATGAATATCTCCTAATCTAACAAGAGTATGTTCTTAACCCGACAATAGAAGAGGTAAACAAAGCTAGGCATAGACAAGAACTAGCTCAGGCAAATTAAATTCAACTAAAGCTAACCAATCTGGAGATCTCAGTAATCATACGAGCTCTAAAAACTGGTAATGCAGTAATGGATATTGAAGATTCAAATAAAAAACTAAGGATTAATGATAAAGAAATGATGAGTCAATCTATTTCATAGGAACATCTCCCAAACATAGACTAATACTAGATTTCCCTCTGGTTAATTGTATCAAATCATAATACAGAACTTTGATTCAATCATAAACTGTAAATCTAATTTTGAGAAAACATTTAAATCAACAGAAACATAAATGAGATGCGAAGGAACAGTTAAAACAATGGTATTCAGACATACACAAATTTGACTCAGCAAAATGTCATTCTTCACACCAAAATTTAGCCGACCTTTGTATTGATTTGGAAAATAGTACATATAGAGTTCCAGAGTTGGACCGTTACAAAAAAGGGTAACCAAAATAGTTCCACTTCTTTAATCAGAAAATGATAAACAAAATTTTATCTGTTACACTAAATATCAAAATTTAGTACAAGAAGGAATCTATCTATGCTTCCATTTTCTTCTCCTTGTCTAATTTAGCCCTATAGGCAGTGACAGTTGTAGTGATTGGGATGAGCTCTTTGTGCCTATTGATATGGACATTAGTATATTTGATGAGCCATTTGGAATGTTCTTTAGCCAGGCCCTTGATTGCATCCGTATGATCTTTGATCTCTTCCATGGATTTAAAAATGCATCCACTCAACTATTGGAGTTCTGACACCTTATCTAAATGGGAAGAAAATTGTTATGCCAGCTTATGCACATAATCAGAAAATGATTTTTGCATATTGGCCAATCTGATCATTTCTTAACCCTAACAACTTGTTTGTGATACTGTGTGAAGACCTTGAAGGAGTTTAAAATCTTTGTTCTGCTCCTCCTTAATTTTGACATCTGTCTATTGCAACCCTGCTTCAGCTTGGATAATCATCTCAATTTTAAATTCTAGGCTTTGAAGCCATTCAATCAAAGGCTCATCACCTTTCTGCAACATCTTGGCATTTAATGCTTCCTTGATCTTCATTTTAACTACCACGTGCGAAATTACTATACATTCTTGACATCTCGCTCTCTCTGATGTGAAAGTCTACAGATTCTTATCAATATTATTCCTCTCTATTTCTAGTCTTAGGAGAGCATTACCTAGTTGATCAACACCTACCAATCCCTCAGATTTGAGCCTCTCGATCCATCTCTTGTTGATCTGCCCGAAATGTCTATCCTCTTGCAACTTGGCTATGATGGACTGATTTTCTGCAACACTAGGATCAAAAGTGGTTTGGGTACTGGGAACACTTGTGATCAGAGTGACAAGCTATCTAGCTCAGCTACTTCTACTTTAAGTTGGGCTTTAGCTGTCTTGAGCTCTTCAAGCTCTTCTTCTATTACCACATTGGTAGACTTCCACCAATATACCTTAGTGTCATGATGAGCCAACCCCATATCAAATGACTACAATTGAAAATTGGAGGTAGTCATATCCTCGAATCTGCCCTCCTTCATAGGCTTGGCCACTTCCATAGTGAAATGTCCGGTCTCAGTATCTCATCCCAGTGTAGAAATTATCTTCACTTTCTTTACTTTACTCACAGTGGTACTAGGCTGCAAGGCCCATGAAAGAGTATCTTTTTTGGAAGTTCCTTCTTCTACTCTCTTTCTTTTTTGCTCCAAAGTACCCTCTATACAAGATTCAACACTAGTAACTTTGGAGGCAGAGACCAGTTCTTCAATAAACAACTTCCTGATCACCGAAGGATTAGCTTTGGGTCTCGCAGTGAATGGGTTCACCAAAATGGGAGAGGAGGAGACTAATTTAATGACTTCAGTCACTTTCTATTGTTTCCCAACCGCTTCATCCGATTCTGTGGCCGCTGTGCTGGAACTATCCTTTCCTACTTCCACTATGACAAGAGATCCTCGCCTTGGGGTATCTTGGGTCAAGGTATCACCTTGTTCACCCATGGTATTGACTTGAGTTGGGTGCTTTGTTTCTATATTCTTAAGAGACTCAGTCATAGAATTGACTGGTTCTGTTGAGACTGCTTCTTCCATAGAGCCAACGATGGGGGCTGAGCCACTTCCACATGTCTTGTCCAACGGAATCATATTTTCAGGAGGCTCATCACCTCCACCCACTGGTTGAGCTAATCCTTTAGCTATGGTTAGGATTGTTGCTGAAGAATTTTTCTTAGTGCTCAAAGTCACTTTGGCGGGAGTTTTTTGAGATGACAGCTTTCTTTCAAACCTCTTCTTTGTACATGTAGTCCATTTGACCCAGTGCTCTGTCCTTTTGTAGATTCCACCCATTAAGGTCTACAAGTCATTAATGGCCTACCCTACCATGGGATCGAGGCTTATATGGAGTGGCTTTATTTTCTCCAAATATGTATTATCATACATATGTTGGCCACCATCTTCTAGCCCCTCCACTGCAATTTTAAATTTGAACTTTTTGATTTGTTCAATAGTTAACTTGGCATAGAATCCCTCTCTGCTCTCCAAGTCATCCTTGCAATTGGCCCAGTAGTCTTCAATATCATCAATGTGATGGATACCATGACTCATTTGCAGGTAATCCCTGGCATAATTTATAGGATCATACTATGGCCTCAGAACATCATATGTCTCCAATGAAAACCTCTTTGAGAATGTTTTCAGAACATTCTTTGCTTCATACCAACACGCACAACTGTAAGCTCCAATGGTCATCAGGAAATTGTAGTATTTCTTCTTAGCATCAACACAGATTAGATTCACTTGGATTTCCTTCCTCATCACCTCAACCAGCACAATCATGTCATCAGGATATATGGGCAGCTTCGAGGGGAAGTCATCAAATCCTGCAAGATAAATATATGATAAATTCGTAAATTGAATGAAATAGCACCCAAACTGGCTGATAAATGCCATGGCTTCAGGAGAAAATCTCCTTTCTGGGAAACCCTATAGCTCCCTGCACAGTCTCATTATAAATGCATCATTAACTCTGAGATATTCAACATAACTGTTGTGCAATTGTAAACAAGGGAAGAATTCATAGCTTTTAACATCTTCTAGAAATTATTCTAATCTAGGGAGCCCTAACCAAATTTGAATTATGGCCAAAATATATATTAGAAAAAAATACATGTAGAACTCATTCTAAAGCTTAGCTCTACTTAGGGAATTGGAGAGATTCTCGCTTACCATAAGAGCCCAATCGATGAAATGGTGTTGAGAATAGAGCACTCGGACTAAGAAGAAATGATGTTCAAAAAAATTTAGTGCATCACTCTCACCTCTGATCTTGTGTAGCAGTACCAAGATATCCACAATTTATGGCTTCAGGTTTGTGCCATATAATGTTTTATGAAATTTGCCCTTGGCACTCCTCGGTTCTTGAAACCATGACTTCATTATTTCCTTCTTCCACACCGCCTTCTTTGCTCCATAATTTGTAACTACCCGACTATATGTCATTTTTGAATATTCAGCCTACTCTAGAATGTGCATGGAGTTCTAGATGGAGTCCCAGTCAATGGAGAGTAGGACCGTGTCATTGGGCAGAAGGATTTTCTTGGTATCCAGATTATATCAAACTATACATTCCCGAACAAGCTTTGAAGCTTGAACTGCAATGGGAAATCTGACAAATTCAACTAACCCACTCTCTTTCAACTTCTTAGTGAGAGGATGCATTTGGTCCACCTTCAATCTATTCTGAAATTTCTGCATATCAAAGAGCTTCAACAAGGTGTCTGTGATTTTTTGCCAATCAAAAGTGATGTCATTCATCCCATCAAATCCCATAAATATGGAAGCCATGCTTTGATTGATTTTGAATTATAAACATAATATATATCTCTCAGGAATGCAAGAGCAAAGGACAATTATTATCAAGAGCTTCAAATTCAAACAATTCCTTAGACAGATGGTAGTTCCTGTTTGCAGCCTTTCACTGATTTTATAAATTTTGAATTCTTACCATTTAATGGCCAACTTCCCACGCCACACAAATGAAAATACTAAAGCATTAATGAAAAATTCCGTTATGAAGTAAAAAAACTTTATTTTAATTAATTACTTTACCCCTATGGGCCATTAAGAAACATCTTTTCACTTTAGTAACCGTAACGGTAACTTTCTGGAAGTAGCGGAAAATTACTTTTTCGCTTCCCTTTTGGGTGAAGAAATGCATTTGAGGTTCTCTCTAGTCAAAAATCTACTGAGTGAGAATTTTAGCCTATTGAGATGCTAAAATGATATATGTTGATTTCATCAGCTTTCTTTATACCTTGGATCACTTATGAGATAGATTCTTCTTCAAAGTTCTTCCTTTTTAATGATTTGGCAGAAAACGTGCTCCACACATTGAAACCTGCCTGTTGAAGTAGTGGAGAAGCCATTTTCCACTTTTTCGCCAGCAAGCTTGCATTTTGGCTTTTTCTTCATTCAATCATTCCTTGGCCTACAAAGTTGCATTTTGAATGCAATAATATTCTAAACCTAAGTTATCCACTTTCAAATTGTTCTGACTTCTAAGACATTTTGGAATAGTCATCTATGGAAGATGCACTCTATAGGTAATTTTCCACCATGGAGAAGCCTGAAACCAATTTTCCACCATGTAGGCAAGATAAAGTATGAAAGGTACAGATTCCAAAATTACACAAGATAAATGTTAGAAATCTCTGAATTGTGACCTTTATCAAATTTGGGAGCTTAAACATACCCGATAAAACACGACTTCAGATACAAATTCCCCCAGCTCATAAAGGAGAAGTCAAATTGGGAAAATCCAATAAAGGCCTCCTAGCCTAAGGGGAAAGCTAGACTTAGACTCCAAAATTGCACAACACTTTCAAGACCACTACTACACATTAAACATCCACTTTTGTTTGAAAGGTATGCTGAACAAAAGTGGGGCAATAGCTGGCTCTGTCTGTGGACTTGGACATTCACATGTCTAACTAAGGAACTCAAGTATCTGGTTTTGCAAAGCTCAATAAAAGGTGGCTCACAACAAAACAAAAGCAAGACATAGAAAGGAAAGTAGAAAGGAAACCTAACTAAGGAAAACAAAAGTAGGAACTAAACGTAACTATTGTAAAATATAGGGGTTACCTATTTTAAATTTGGGCCTGATACAACTTCAATTCCTGACCATTATATGTCAGGGGTAGTGCCTCACCATTTGGATAGGTCAATTTAAAATAATTCTTCTCAAAAGCGTTGTGAATCTTGAAAGGTCCTTTCCATAGTGTTTCAAATTTTCCATGCATACCTTTGGGTGCCCTGCGCTTGTCCCATAACAACACCATATCTCCCTCCATAAATTTATAGGCTCTACTCTTTTTATCAAACAAGTTCTTCACATGCATTTGATGCCGTGTGATATGATATACCATTTTATCCCTCTCCTCTTCAAATTTGTTCAAGTAAAGAATCCTCTTTTCTAAACCATCTTCAAATATACTATCTTCTACTACTGCTCTCAGTTTGCAAGTTGCTAATTCCAATGGCAATGGAAGATTGGATTTGATCCCGTAGACAAGTTAAAAAGGAGATACACCAATGGCTCTTTTGGGAGTCACTCTATCTACCCAGAGAGATTCATAGATTTTCTTATGCCAAGTTCTCTAGTTATCTACCACAAGCTTCTTCATGATGTTCACCAAGTTCTTGTTACTGGACTCTGCTTGACCATTTCCTTGAGGGAAATAGTCAGATGAGTAACTGATCATAATGCCATACTAAAAAAAAAATCAGTAATTTCCTGAGAAGAGAAGTATGTGGCATTATCCATAACTAACTTAACAAGCACGCCAAACCTTACCAGGATGTTTTCTTTGATAAACTCACATACTACCTTTGAAGTAGTTTTCTTAGTCGCTTTCTCCTCCACCCATTTTGTGAAGTAGTCTATCTCAATGATTATGTAGGTATGTCCTGCACTAAATGTGGGATTTATAGGGCCAATAAAATCAAGACCCCACTGTTGAAATGGTCCCTCAATCATCATTGGTCTAAGGGGGAGTGCTGCTAGCTGTGGATTTCCAGTAAAAAAATTTCACTTCTCACATCTCACCACCCAGTGATATGCATCCCTAAACATTCTTGACCAATAATAAAACTATCTCAATATCTTGAATGTAGTAACTGATGAGGAAAAGTATCCCCCACAAGCTTCGTCATGAAACACTTTTAACAACTTCTCTTGCTGTTGTTTGTCAACACACCGGAGGAAAGTCCCATCTATAGATCTCTTATACAATCTATCCTCCCAAATAACATATTTAGAGGCTTTCAATTTTAGATCTCTTCTTTGCTTCAAAGTCAACCCTTCGGGGAATTCACCATATGTCAAGAAATACACAATGTTTTTAAACCAAGGGTCTTGCATACTTACTACCAAAAACAATTGTTTAGCTTTTGGATCTTCATCCACCTGACTTTCCGCCATTTCTTTATAGAATGCATTCCCTCTCACCAACTTGGTGGGCTTGATTTCTATATCATATTCTTGGGTTTTAGCCACCCACGCTCCTCTGTTATTACATCTAATGTCTTGTTGATTCAATATGATTTTTATTGCAATATCAAGCACATACACAAGAGAGTGAGAGTGTAAAATATAAAATCTGAAATTTTTTAAAGCCTTTACTACTACGAAAGCATGTTTTTTTAGTCTGAGAGTATTTCAGCTCATGATTTTTAGAGATGTTCTCATGAAAGAAATAGGAGCTTGAATTCCTTCCTTGTTCTCCTGCATGAGGATGGCTGATAGAGTGTGTTCAGAAGAATAACAATAGATTATGAAATCCTTCTTGTAATCTGAATGACATAAAACTGAGGCATTGGCTATGGCATTATTTATGCTTTTGAAAGCTTGTTTGCTAGGGTCATTCCACTTGAAATTCACATTTCCCTTCATTATGTCCACTATACATTTGGTAATCTCAGAAAAATCTAGGACAAACCTCCTGAGAAAGTTTACATGTCTGAAAAAAGATTTCACTCCAATTTTGTTCACGGGTAAGCTCAGTTGCTAGATAGCTCTCGCCCTTTCTGGATCAATTCTTATACCTTCTTGGAAAACAATGTGACCCAAAATTTTCCCCTCAGTGACACAAAAAACTAACTTTTTGGGGTTCAATGCAATCCTATCCTCTCGACACCTTTTCAATACTCTCCTTAAATCATTTATGTGATCTACTCTATTTTTAGAAAATACAGTAAGATCATTCAGATACATACCAATAATTTTGTTCTTCATATCACTAAAAGAAAGATCCATACCTCTCTAAAAGGTAGTGCTAGTTTTGATTAACTTGAATGTCATTCTGTGATATGTGAAGGTACCCCATGGGGTAGTGAAAGCCATTTTATGTTGGTCTTCTTTCTCCACTTCTATCTGATTGTACCCTGAGAAGTTGTCTAACATAGATATCATCTTAGCTCTAGCCATGGTCTGTAAGAGATGATCCATGTTGGGAAGGGTGTAATTTTCTTTCAAGGAAGATTTATTAAGGTTTCTAAAGTCCACACAGATCCTTATCTCTCTACTCTTCTTCCTCACAGGCACTATATTCGCTACCCAGGTAGAATGATGGATAGGGTATATGATCCTTTCTTTAAGAATTTTATCAAATTCCCTAAATATGGCATTAACAACTTTGGGGTTGTAATTCCTTTGTTTCTACCTAAATGTGGTGGCCTCAGGTTTTAAAGGAATTTGGTGTTTGAATTTACCATTCATAAAAATTTTTAGATCTTCATAACTCTAGGTGAAGACATCTTGGTATTCTAGGAAGAGTTTCCTGGCCTCTTCCCTTTCTACTTCAGTGCAACACTTCCCAATGTTGATCATCTTGGGATCCTTTTCACTTCCAATATTAATTCCTTCATATTCACTGGTGGTAGGGCCTTACTCAATTCTCTTCCTTTTAACAAAAGTATCATATCTGTTGAAATTTTTTTCAAGTGTGACAAAATGGTGAGGGATGATATTACCTTGTAATTGAATGATATCTGACCTATCCTTCTTCTTATTTTCATGATAGTTTCCTTTAAGATTATTAGGAGTATCCCTATGGAAGTCACCACCACTCTCCAAGAAGAGGAGGAGGTTCTTGTCATCTTTGAACACTTCCCAATCTTCCACATTATTAGACACAGATGGTTGATACACAACCTCTACTTGGTACTTCTTATCCTTGAATTTTGGGTGAGGGAGGAGTAATGAGGCTAACACTACTAAGGAGTCTTCCTTAGAATTCAATTATTTTGGTACAGATTCAATAAATAATGCATTTAATGATTCTATTTCATCCCATACTCTACTCCTATAGTTTTTTAATCTATTATTCTTCACAGAGTATTTATTTTTAACTTGACGCACGATTAGCTCAGCATCACCACGAGCTCTCAAAATTTTCACACCTTTATCCTTTGCAACAATAATCCCTAAAAAAATGGATTCATACTCGGCAATATTGTTGGTGTTCCTGAACTCAAATTTATAAGCCATGGGATCTCATACTCCATCTGGTGATATTAAGACCACGCCTACGCCAGATCTTGATGACACACAACTACCATCAAATTCAAGAGTCCGGATCTATGGTGGTGTTTCTTCAGTAGAAGATTGGTTTTTCTCTTTTCCAGGTCCCATTTCCTCATCATGATCATCAATAAACAACATATAGTTACCAAATTCTAATTCTTGATACAGAATTTGGGCTTTAGGGTCATTAGATTTCAACACTATAAAATTATCTTTCTCTTCGGGAACTGGCTTTATCTTGTTGTTACCCATTGGGATTAAATCTTGAGACCAATCAAGCTTTATTCCCCTCCTTGGTCTCTACAAAAACTTCTTCTTAGCAACAAACTATAACTAGCAAGTATATCAGCAACAAGTATTGTTAACAACATTTTCTTCTCAGGATGTGCTGCTAGAGCCACTTGAGCATCTTTGATTTTCCCAACCAGAGGTACTTTCTTGGAATCCATGGAGTAACATCTACCATGAGCTTTAGTGAGGGTAAGACCTAAAGCTTTAGCTACAGTTGATGACATTACATTATCTGAGGCTCCTGAGTCTATTATGCAATTGTTTAATTTGCAACCATTAATATATAATGACACATAGAATGGATTGGGATTTTGTCCTGGGAAGGTATCCAAAATAGATGACTCTCTGTGCTCAATTGGGTCTACAAATATAGACTCATTTTCTATGGTATTCATGAGATTTTGGTTTAAATTTTGATTCCCTTCTTTATAGTAATCTACTAGTTTTTGCAGTTCTATAGGATTAGACTTAAGATAGTCTATGGGGGAAATATGAATTATAGAATCTCTACAGAATTGAATAATGTCAAAAGAGTTATGTTCCTTACACAGTTGTAGAATCCTCACTCCTTGGTTGGCTTCCTTAGAATTGGAATTAGATGCTTCATTATTTTTTGGTGGAGGTGTGGAAGTAGGGCCCTTATCTTTCTGACTCTGGGTCAACACTGTGTAGGAGGTCCCATCTATGGTAGCATAACATGTTTCTTCTCACTCTGAATCTGATTCATACTCTAAATATAAGTTTTTAGAGTCACCATGTGAGTACAAATCTAGTTCAGCTCTAAATACTCCAACATTCCATTCATCAGTCTGATGCATCTGCCAAGCACGAGCTACATTGGGACAAATTTCTCCATCATGATCTATTGTTAGGTGAAACACACACATGTTTCCCCTTTTAGGAGGAGATTTGATAAATAGCCTTTGTGGTGGAGCAGTCAATTGTAATTTCTTTCCATCGACATTCCTCTCTTCATTGTTTCTTCCAGGTTGCTCTTGAAAGTTTCACTGATAGGGATTATTAAATCTAGGAAGATGCCTCTTGAAGGCAATGAATTCATTGGATAATTTTTTAATCATCTCATCTAAAGATGTAGTATTAATAGTACAGACTCTAGATTATATTTCTCTTTTCCATTTTCCCACTGAGATCATGTGGTCTTCTAATTCCACCGCAGTCCTTTGGGCAAGGTCCAAAGTTGCTGGGTTTGTTCTTCTCAAATCATAACTGATGTTGGGAGGCATAGCACTTATGAAAAATGTTTTCAAATTCCCTGTAGTAGGCCTATCAGCTGCTTGGATATGATTTACAAGCTTGTTAAATTTTGCCTCAAAATCCCTCATACTAATTGAAGGCTCTTTCTTGATAGAAGTCAATTGTGTCAACAAGGCATGCTCATCCTCATCAGTTTTAAATCTTCTTTCAAAAGCATCTCTCATAGAAGCCCAATCTGTCATAGAAGAATTGGTAAAGTGATGGAACCAATCAGAAACACCTTCAATAAAGGTTTCAATGAATAATCTAATGGCCACATCTTCTTCTCGCACTGCTAAGATATTAACTGAAGCAAAGAATGCAACAATGTGTTCATCTGTAGATACTTTCCCATCCCCAGAGAATTTGGGGAAATTCTTTCTTGAACCTGAGGGAAGGGGATTATATGCTGCTAATTGCAGTGGTCCAACTACAACAGCCCAAGGAAGTGCCATAATTGCTTGGGGTACATAGGGTGCTAGGTTAACAATAGGAGGAGCAACTACTTAGTGCAATGTTAGCACTCTACAAGTGGTAGACAAAATATTTGATTGTTTGGGAGGTGAAGGAGTTCTAATTTTTCTCTTAGTATTTATGTTCTTTCGATGGGGTACTTCAAGTAGAGAAAAATCAAGGTCTGCAAGTCTCAAAAACTAGGTCCGTACCACCTTCTTTCTTTGCACTCCTAAGAAACCTCTTGGGCTCCAGGGTTCCAACTAGTCTTCTAGTCTGGCTTCATGCTATACTTGGTGTTGTGCCCTTCTTAGATTTCTCCTTCGAATGGTGCCCTCAAGCACTTCTAATCTAGCTTCTTCTTGTTCAAGCACTTGGATGACATTCCTATAGTGTTCAGTGTTTCTTTTGTACTCCAGACAAAAGTGTTCAATAAGGAAATGAGGTCCTCTTGATCGTCCTGGAAACCAAGATTTAGTTGAAGAACAAGACTTATGTTTTCATGGGGAAGCACCATCTTCCCTCATGGTATTACTTATGGTATAACAACTATTCATCTCCCCAGCAAAGTCACCAAAAAACTGTTGGTAAACAGATTATTCTTTTTTACTTTAACTCCAAAATACCCAAATATTAAAGAATCAATCGAATACAACAGTTGGGAAATGAAAATGAATAACTAATTTCCCTCTAAATTTAAAGGTACAACTCCCTTAAATGAATGATTTTCAATGAATATGAATCATTCCTAATCTAACAGGGGTATGTTCTTAACCTTAGAGAAGAAGAGGTAAACTAAGCTAGGCCTAGACAGGAACTAGCTCAAGTAGATTAAATTCAACTAAAGCTAACCATTCTGGAGATCTCAGTAATCATACAAGCTCTAAAAACTGGTAATGTAGTAACAGATAATGAAGATGCAAATGCAAAACTAAGGATTAATGATAAAGGAATGATGAGTCAATCTATTTCATAGGAACATCTCCCAAACATAGACTAACACTAGATTTACCTCTGGTTAAATGTATCAAATCATAATACAAAACTTTGATTCAATCATAAACTGTAAATCTAATTTTGAGGAAAAACTTAAATCAATAGAAAGATAAATGCGATGCAATGGAACAGTTAAAATAATGGTATTCAGACATACACAAATTTGACTCAGCAAAATTTCATTCTTCACACCAAAATTTAGCTGACCTTTGTATTGATTTGGAAAATAGTACATAAAGAGTTCCAGAGTTGGACCGTTACAAAAAAAGGGTAACCGAAATGGTTCCCCTTCTCTAATCAGAAAGTGATAAGAAAAATTTTATCTGTTACAATAATTATCAAAATTTAGTACAAGAAGGAATCTATCTATGCTTCCATTTTCTTCTCCTTGTCTAATTTAGCCCTATAGGTAGTGATAGCTGTAATGATTGCGATGAGCTCTTCATGCCTATTGATATGGACATTAGTATATCTGATGATCCATCTAGAATGTTATTTAGCTAGGCCCTTGATTGCATCCTTCTAATCTTTTAGCTCTTCCATGGCTTTAAAAATGCATCCACTCAACTATTGGAATTGTGGCACCTTATCTAAATGGGAGGAAGACTATTCTGCCAGCTTATGCACATAATCAGAAAATGATTTCTACATAATAGCCAATCCGATCATTTCTTTGCCCTGACCAGTTGTTTGTGATTCTGTGTGAAGACCTTGAAGGAGTTTAAAATCTTTGTTCTTCTCCTCCTTGATTTTGACATCTGTCTGTTGTAACCCTACTTCAACTTGGATAATCATCTCAATTTTAAATTCTAGGCTTTGAAGCCATTCAATCAAAGGCTCATCACCTTTCTACAAGATCTTTGCCTTTAATGCCTCCTTGGTCTTAATTTTAACTACCACATGCAACATTACTATACATTCTTGACATCTCTCTCTCTTTGATGCGAGAGTCTGAAGATTCTTATCAATATTATTCCTCTTTGTTTCCAGTCTTAGGAGAGCGTTACCAAGTTGCTCAACAAATAAAAATCCCTTAGATTTGAGCCTCTCGATCCATCTCTTTCCGATCTTCCTGAAATGTATGTCCTCTTGCAACTTGGCTATGATGGCCTAATTTTCTGTAGCACTGGGACTAAAAGTTGTTTGGGTACTAGGAATGCTTGCGATCGAAGTGATGAGCTGCCTGATGAAGTTAGTTAGCTCGGCTACTTCTGCTTTAATTTGGACTTTAGTAGTCTTGAGCTCTTCTTCTATTACCACATTGGTAGACTTCCACCGATCTACCTTAGTGTCATGACGAGCCAGCCCCATATCAAATGAATGCAACTAAAAATTGGAGGCAGTCATATCCTTGAATCTACCCTCCTTCGTAGGCTTGGCCACTTCCATAGTGAAATTTCCAATCTCAAGATCTCATCCCAGTGTAGACATTGTCTTCACTTTCTTTACTTTACTCATAGTGGTGTTGGGCTGCAAGGTGTGTGAGAGAGTATCTTTGCTGGAATTCCCTTCTACTCTCTTTCTTTTGTGCTCCAAAGTACTCTCTATCCAAGATTTAGCACTAGTAACTTTGGAGGCAGAGACCAATTCTTCAATAAACAACTTCCTGATCACTAGAGGAATAGCTTTGGGTATGGAAGTGAATGGGTTCACCAAAGTGGGAGAGGAGGAGACTAATTTAATGACTTGAGCCACTTTATGTTGTTTCCCAACCTCTTCATTTGATTCTATGGCCGTTGTAATGGGACTATCCTTGCCTACTTCCACTACGACAGGAGATGCTCACCTTGGGGTATCTTGGGTATCTTGGGTCAGGGTATCACCTTGTGTTCCCATGGTACTAATTGAGCTGGGTGCTCTCTTTTTGTTTTCTTAATAGATTCAGTCATAGACTTGACTAGTTCTGTTGAGACTACTTCTTTCGCGGAGCCAATGATGGGGGCTGAGCCACTTCCACATGTTTTTTCCAACATAATCATCTTTTCAGGAGGCTCATTTCCTCCACCCAATAGTTGAGCTAATCCTTTAGCTATGGTTGGGATTGTTGTTGAAGAAGTCACCATAATGCTTGAAGTCACTTTGGCGGGAGTTTGTTGAGATGACGACTTTCTTTCAGACCTCTTCTTTCTACCTGCAGTCCATTCGACCCACTGCTCTATCCTTTTGTAGATTCCACCAATTAAGGTCTGCAAGTTGTTAATGGCCTTCCCTAGAATGAGCTCAGATCTTATAGGGAGCAGCTTTAGTTTCTCCAAATAAGTAATATCATACATATGTTGGCCATCATCTTCTAGCCCCTCCACTACAATGTTAAATTTGAACTTTTTGATTTGTTCAATAGTTAACCTGGCATAGAATCTCTCTCTGCTCTCCAAGTCATCCTTGCAATTGGCCCAGTAGTCTTCAATATCATCAATTTGATGGATAACATGACTCATTTATAGGTAATCCCTGGCATAATTTACAGGATCATACTACGGCCTCAGAACATGATATGTCTCCAATGAAAACCTCTTTGAGAATGTTTTCAAAACATTTTGTGCTTCAGACCTGGATGCACAATTGTAAGCCCCAATGGTCATCAAGAAATTGTAGCATTTCTTCTTAGCATCAGCACATATTAGATTCACTTGGAGTGCCTGCCTCATCACCTCAATCAACATGATCATGTCATCAGGATATCTGGGCAGCTTAAAGCGGAAGTCCTCAAATCCTGCAAGATGAATATATGAGAAAACCAAAAATTGAATGAAATAGCACCCAAACTGGCTGATAAATGCCATGGCTTCAAGAGAAAATCTCCTTTATGGATAACCCTGTAGCTCCCTGCACAGTCTCATTGTAAATGCATTATTAACTCTGAGATATTCAACATAACTATTGTGCAATTGCAAACAGGGGAAGAATTCATATCTTTTAACATCTTCTAGAAATTCTTCTAATCTAGGGAGCCCTAGAAAAATTTAAATTTTGGCCAAAATATATATTAGAATAGAAGACATGTAGAACTCATTCTTAAGCTTATCTCTACTTAGGGCATTGGAGAGATTCTCGCTTACCATAAGAGCCCAATCGATGAAATGGTGTTGAGAATAGATCACCTGGCCTAAGAAGAAATGATGTTCAAAAAATTTTTGTGTGTCACTCTCACCTCTGATCCTGTGGAGCAGTACCAAGATATCCATGATTTTTGGCTTCAGATTTGTGCCATATAATGTTTTAGGCAACTTTTCCTTGGCACTCCTCGGCTCTTGAAACCATGACTTCATTATTTCCTTCTTCCACACTGCCTTCTTTGCTCCATACTCTGTAACCACCCGAATATATGTCATTTATGAATATTTAGCCTACTCTCAAATGCCCAGGGAGTTGTAGGAGTCTCGGTCAATAGAGAGTAGGACCTTGTCATTGGGCAGAATAATTTGCTTGGTATCTAGATTATATCAAGCTATACATTCTCAAACAAGCTCTGGAGCTTGAACTACAATGGGAAAGCCGACGAATTCAACTAACCCACTCTCTTTCATCTTCTTAGTGACAGGATGCATTTGGTCCACCTTCAATTTGTTCTAAAAGTTCTACAAATCAAAGAACTTCAATGAGGTGTCTATGATTTTGTGCCAATCATAAGTGATGTTCATCCCATCAAATCCCATAAATCTGGAAGCCATGCTTCGATTGATTTTGAATCAAGAACGTAAGGATATCTCTCAGGAATGCAAGAGCAAAGGACAATTATTATCAAGAGCTTCAAATTCAAACAATTTGTCAAATAGATGGTAGTTCCTGTTTGCAACCTTTCACTGATTTTATAACTTTTGAATTCTTACCATTTAAAGGTCGACTTCCCGTTCCACATGAATGAAAAGACTAAAGTATTAATGAAAAAGTCTATTATGAAGTAAAATGACTTTATTTTAATTAATTACTTTACCCCTACGGGCCATTAAGAAACATCTTTTCACTTTAGTAACCGTAACGGTAACTTGCTGGAAGTAGCAGAAAATTACTTTTCCGTTTCCCTTTTGGCCAGAGAAATGCATTTGGGGTGCTCTCTACTCAAAAATCCGCTGAGGGAGAATTTTAGCCTAATGAGATTCTAAAATGATGTGTTGATTTCATCAACTTTCTTTATGCCTTGGATCACTTATGAGATAGATTATTCTTCAAAGTTCTTCCATTTTAATGATTTGGTAGAAAACATACTCCGCGGTTTGAAACTCGCTTGTTGGAGTAGTGGAGAAGCCATTTTCCACTTTTCCACCAGCAAGCTTGCATTCTGGATTTTTCTTCATTCAATCATTCATCTCGGCCTGTAGAGATGCAATTTGAATGCAATAATCTTCTAAACCTAACTTATCCACTTTCAGACTATTTTGACTGCTGAGACATTTTGGAATAGTCATCTGTGGAAGACACACTATGTAGGTGATTTTCTGCCATGGAGAAGCCCAAAACCAATTTTCTGACATGTAGGAAAGATAAAGTATCAAAGCTATAGATTCCAAAATTACACAAGATAAATGTTAGAAATCTTCAAATTTGGAAAATCCGATAAAGGCCTCCTATCCTAAGGGGAAAGATAGACTTAGACTCCAGAATTGCACAACAATTTCAAGACCACTACTACACATTAAACATCCAATTTTGTCTGAAATCTATGTAGACCAAAAGTGGGGCAACAATGTCTAAGGTCCCCATTGATCATTGTGTGGGCTTGTAAGCCTTATAACCATTTTTGTACTAAGACTAGTAGCTTGGGTCTTAGTAAGCCTCTTCATGATGAACCCATCTCTATTGTCTACAACTCATAATTCTCATGGGGGGCATTGAGGTTGTGTTTTGCATTAATTTCTAAAGGTGTGAGAGTTAGGGTTTGCCACTCTTTATAGAGAGTTAAGGGATTCAGTGATTGGATCATCATACCCTTGACTTGCATCAGAGTAGGTGGTATGGGCAGTGATGAAAATATTTGGGGTGCTTACGAACCTAGGGTTTAGATGGGTTCTTGTCTATGGTGAAGATATAGAATAGTATATGGGGGCTGTCCTAGTATGATAGTGAAATTCCAAAGAGTAAATTTTACTGAACTAGCAAGTGAATGTTCTTTGAGAAATAGGATAAGGACCTTGTGATAAGTTGAGGGGTTCTTGCGGTGTCTTAGAAGTTATATGTTGGGAGTCTTCAGAAGGCCATGGAGGTGTATTGAAGGATTAAGGATAATCAAAATCCATGAACAATCATAGATTGTATTCATGATTTTGAACAAGAAATAAGACTAAAATAATGATGGTTGGATGTTCCGAATGATGTTCAAGGTTGATTCAGAAGCCAATAAGTGATTGGCTAGGGTATGAGTCTATGTATGAGTTCAACATTGGTTGAATTGAATCCAAGGATGGAGGGAAGGAGTTCAAATCAATTTGAGTCATGATGGATAGACAAGGAAGTTAATTTCTTGAGTTGAATTACATTAGAAAAAATTCTTTGACCATAAAGAAATAGCAAACAAACATACACTAAGTTGCCACCATACAAATTATTAAGATATGATATTTTCAAAACAACGTACTATTCTATTTTAGGAATATTTATAAAACATTACCTCAGGTGTTTGAGCTACCTGTCTACATGTACTATAATGATCACTCCTTGATGTGCTTGTACCACCATCTGCACCCTATTATTCATGTATTAATTTAGATTCTTCTATATATAAAATTTTATTTACTTTGAATAGATTTAGGTAATTAATTAAAATAGCATGTCAAAACACAAATTTAAACAAACATGTGTCAGCTTTGTACCATACACCATTGACAACAGATCATCTGTGAGGGCCACATACTCATTATTGGATGCCTGACATCTTCTCCCGCAATGTACACATTAATGGGATGTCAAACCATTTGCACTCACTTGGCTATCTACCCCATCACATATACCATTACAACTGATGCAGATATGCTCAATGGGCTGGGTTGACCCTACAAATGTATCTGATGATAATGAAGCTTGCATGAGATGAGATGATCCTAATGGCACATCTAATGATGATGGAGTTGGCGTAGGATGGGATTATCCTAATAGTGCATCTGATGAAGATGGAGGTGGCACAGGCGCTAATCCATCCTCTCCAACTAACTTAGTGCCATGATGGATAATGACATCAGTCAATGATGCAGCTGCATGAAGAGTATGTATATCCATAGACTCCTTCACCACTACTGGGACCACAACATGAATGAGGGGTTTTATCATAGCATGCCTCTTCTCTTGTGGTTGCGTAATCCTATGTGCCCCAAGTCTATCCCGCACAGAGCCTCTCCCTCTACCCTGGAACTCACAAAAGTCAAAGTAATTCAGCTTCTCGCCAATGATAAACTCATAGTATAGCTTCCTAAAAAAATATAAAGGCACCTCATTATTATTACAAGGTGGTTGGTCAAATACCATTTACCATCTATCACAAAAAGCTGATTTCATCCCCTATAAAGACACCAATGTATAGGAAATTGTTTTGTATTAATTTCTAGGGAATTGATAGTATTAGGAATGGTAAAAATGGCACATATCTCACATTTTTCTATGCCTTTTCTTTTCACATCCTCATATGATAAACCATCAGCATAATATGTACGACACCTATCCCTCCATGAACCCCATTTTTTTACCTCTTGAGACACCTCATTTGCACTATTAAACATTTTTTTCTAATGTAGTGGCGAGGGTAGAGTGATGCTAAAGACCGGAAGCCTTCAACCTATTGACTAATATATTAATTTGTGCACTATTTTGGTTAAGGCATTGCACAAGGTCCTCTTGTGTTGCATTTACATGATCTAAAGGCACATGTAGAGGTTTTATGGGTGGCGATGGTGGTGGACGAGGAGAATTTTGAGGAGGGTTTAATGGCAGTGATGGTAGTGGACAAGGAGAATTCGGAGGAGGATTTATGGGGGGTGGTCTTTCATTTATTTTTCCTCTTCTGTGGTTGTTTGATGAATCTGATGTGAAATTAATTTAAAAGAAAAAAAATCAATATCATAGCCTAATTTGATAAAAAATGCAAAAAATAATACATACCTTTCTTACGGGGCACCATTGCTTGGAAATGTGAAAATTGTTGAAGATTTCTTGTTTTCTTCAAAGCTCAATCGGGTTCTGTGGCATTTTTAGTCTCCTAAGATCTACTGCTCTGCGGTTTAGGCATTAGAAATGGCCTAAGACATGGGTTGTACAAAATATAATATGTTTCTAGTAACCCAATCTAGTTATTAGGAACATCTTAGAACCTGATCGGGTTATTAGAAAATATTATATGTCTAATAACCCCATTGGGTTAACTGAAACATCTCAGAACTCGATCGGGTTCTTAGAAAGTTAAATTTTTTTAATAATATTGTCTAGGCTTGGTTACCAAGCCTAGTACAATTTTGAAATTTCAATAACCTGATTGGGTTATATGAAATTTGATTTTTTTTAAAGATGTGCCCACTTTTTTGGTCCACAACTTGGTGCACACACCCTTGGGAAAAATGACAAAGTCTAGTTTCAAGTGTAAAACCTATACTTCAAATAATGTTTTGTAATTGGTTCATACTGACCTTTGTGCACCTATTGGTGTGAAAAGCTACCGTGGTGATAAATATTTCATACTATTTGTTGACGATTACTCTAGAATGATGACTGTGATGTTTCTCAAAGAAAAATCTGATGCTTTTCAGCTGTTTAAGTGGTAGTTGGCAAAAGTTGAAAAAGAGACAGGAAAGATCTTGAGATGTTTGAGATCTGACAGAGGAGGAGAGTTTATATCTAATGAGTTCAAATTATTCTATAATGATAGAGGAATTAAAAGATAGATGTCTTCTCCAAGAACTCCCCCACAGAATGGCATAGCTGAGAGAAGGAATAGATCAATAATGGATTGTGCTAGAGCACTGATGATAGAGAAGAATGTTGCACAAAAGTACTGGAGAGAAGATGTAAGTACAATTGTCTATACCTTGAACCAAGTACAAGTCAAGAAAGGTATTGATATTACACCTTAAGAGTTATGGTATGGGTATGAACCTAATGTAAAATATTTTAAAGTTTTTGGAAGAAAATCTTATATACTAAAGGACAATAGAAATGGAAAAATTGATGCTAAAAGTGATCAAGGAATATTCATAGGTTATTCCAAGGTGTGTGCACCAAGTTGTGGACCAAAAAAGTGGACACATCTTTAAAAAAAATTCAAATTTCATATAACCCTATTGGGTTATTGAAATTTTGAAATTGTATTAGGCTTGGTAACCAAGCCTAGACAATATTATTAAAAAAAATTGAACTTTATAAGAACTCGATCGGGTTCTGATATGTTTCAATGAACCCAATTGGGTTATTAGACATATAATTTTCCTAATAACCTGATCGGGTTATTAGATGTTCCTAATAACTCAATCTGGTTATTAGAAACATATTAGTTTTTGGACAGCCCATGGCTTAGGCCATTTCTAACACCTAAACCGTAGAGCATCAGACCTTAGAAGACCATATACGCCACAAAACCCGATCGAGATTTGAAGAAAATAATAAATCTTCAACAATTTTCACATTTCCAAGAAATGGTGCCCCGTAAGAAAGGTATGTATTAATTTTTTGGTTATTTTGTTGTTGTGTTTTTGCATTTTTTATCGAATTAGGTTATGATATTGATTTTTTGTTTTCTTTTAAATTAATTTCATAAAAGATTCATCAAACAACCCCAGAAGAGGAAAAATAGATGAAATACCACCCCCCGTAAACCCTCCTCCAAATTCTCCTCGTCCACCACCATCGCCACCCATAAACCCTCCTCAAAATTCTCCTCGTCCACAGCCACCTCCACCTATAAACCCTCCACACATGCCATTAGATCATGTAAATGCAACACAAGAGGACCTTGTGCAATGCCTGAACCAAAATAGTGCACGAATTAATATATTGGTCAATAGGTTGAAGGCTTTCGATCTTCAGCATCACTCTACCCTCGCCACTACATTAGAAAAAATGTCCAATAGTGCAAATGAGGTGTCTCAAGAGGTGAAAAAATGGGGTTCATGGAGGGATAGGTGTTGTACATTTTATGCTGATGGTTTATCCTATGAGGATGTGAAAAGAAAAGGCATAAAAAACATGACATATGTACCCTTTTTACCGATCCTATTACTAGCAATTCCCTAGAAGTTAATACAAAACAGTTTCATATACATTGGTGTGTTCATAGGGGGATGAAATAAATTTTTTGGGATAGGTGGTATTTGACCAACCACCTTGTAATAATAGTGAGGCTCCTTTATATTTTTTGAGGAAGCTATACTATGAGTTTATAATTGGCGAGAAGTTGAATTACTTTGACTTTCATGATTTCCAGGGTAGAGGGAGAGGCTCTGCACAGGATAGACCTGGGGAACATAGGATTACCTGACCACAAGAGAGGAGGTGTAATATGAGAAAACCCCTCATTCATGTTGTGGTCCCAGTAGTGGTGAATGAGTCTATGGATATACAAACTCTTCATGCAACTGCATCATTGACTGATGTCATTATTCAACATGACACTTAGTTAGTTGGAGATAATGGATCAGTGCTTGTGCCACCTCCATCTTCATCAGATGTGCCATTAGGATCATCCCATCCTGCACCAGCTCCATCACCATCAGATTCACCATTAGGATCATCTCATCCCATGTGAGCTCCATTATCATCAGATACGTTTGCAGGGTCAGCCCAGCCCATTGAGCATATCTGTATCAGTTGTAATGGTATATGTGACGGGGTAGATAGCTAGGCGAGTGTAGATGGTTTGACATCCCATTCATGTGTACATTGTGGCAAAGATGTCAGGCATCTACTACTGAGGATATGGCCCTCACAGATGATCTATTGTCGATGATGTATTGTTCAGAGCTGACACAGGTTTGTTTAAATTTTTGTTTTGACATGTTATTTTAATTAATTACCTAAATATGTTAAAAGTAAATTAAATTTTATGTATAGAAGAATCTAAATTGATACATGAATAATATGCATTGTAGGGTGTAGCTGGTGGTACAAGCATACCAAGGAGTGCTCATCATAGTACACTTTTACAGGTAGCTCAAACACCTGAGGTAATGTTTTATAAATATTCCTAAAATAGAATACTACATTATTTTGAAAATATCATATCTTAATAATTTGTATGGCAGTAACTTAGTGAATGTTTGTTTTCTATTGCTTTATGGTCAAAGAATTTTTCTAATGTAATTCAACTCAAGGAATTCACTTCCTTGTCAAGCCATCATGACTCAAATTGATTTGAACTCCCGCCATCCATCCTTGGACTCAATTCAACTAATGTTGAACTCATACATAGAATCATACCCCAACCAATCACTTATTGGCTTCTGAATCAACCTTGAACATCATTCAGAACATCCAACCATCGTTATTTTACTCTTATTTCTTGTTCAAAATCATGAATACAATCTCTGATTGTTCATTGATTGTCATTATCCTTAATCCTTCAATACACCTCCATGGCCTTCTAAAGAATCCCAAAATATATGATGCAAAGGTGGTGGTTGGTGACCTCATTGATCATGTCTAACAACAATCCATCTCCTATTTGTAACAACTTCTCACTTCCAAAGCCCCCTCAAGGACTCACCTTCTAGGCTACCCCAAGTGCCCCTAGTGCTTCCCAAACACCATATCTTCACTCACAACTTCAACCTTAATTTCAACTCCATAAATAATCTCCTTATGTCCTATCTACCATGTTCCATCAACCCATTATGTCTGGATAACCAATTCCTTACCCAACTCTCACATTCAGCCCTTAAAGCTAGTAGCCCACACCAGTCACTATTTTGTCCTTTTCTCCAACATTACCCAAATAAATAAGGAAACTAAAACATGATTTAGACACCCTTTTGGGATACTTAAATCCTCCCCAAGATTTAGTATATACTCCTTTGGACCATACCCAATATCCAATACTCATGTAACATCCAAACTAAGCCTACTTCTCCTCATTTACAATGCAACCCCTAACTCCACTTACTCTCATGACTCCAAAGGATGAAACAATCCTTCTAGGGGTTAGGAAAAAACATATTTTCAACTCTCCAAGGCTCTATCCTTTATCTATGGCCTTAGCCACTAAACCCCCACTTCTAGGATCACACACCTAGGGTCTGATCAAAAGGACCTCTCCAATCCACTCCAGGCCAAACCAACTACATAGAAACTTCACTATAGTACCCCATATGTAGAATCCATCACAAAACACCTTCATCCTTGAAGCAATCCACCTTATAACTGACTAGTGTCAAATCAAGGCATGTTCTCTGTCAGCAACCACAACCATCCTTAGTTATTCAAACACACTCTTCCATCTCATGCATAAGATAAGTATGGAAAAATAAATATGTTACATCTTCAATCTCTCCCACCAATCAAAGTGAATATAGAGGGTGGGAGAGATTCGGCATTCTAAATCTTCAAAACAAGGAAATGTTGACAATGTTTAACAAGTCACTAGTTTGAACATGATGAATGCTAAAAAGAATGCAAGGGAAAGTGAAAACACAATGAATGAAATGTCCTATATCATTCCTACACTAAGATCACACTTCAAACTACCATCTCAACTTACTGTTCAGACTATACCGGTGAAACAGTGAAGGAATTTACAGAAAATAGTTTTGTGTTATTCATTATAAAATTCTATTTTGCTTGTCAATACTCCACCATATCCACACACTAACTCATCATGCCTACACTTTCTCTACAAATCCTTACAAGTCTAGTTATCTCCCTTCCTAACTGTAACAGTCAATTACATGACTTTTACAGATTAGTTACATTTTAAAATTTGTTGAGATTTGATGTCTAGTTGACACTAAAGTGTCAACTTTGACAACTTACAACCATTTAGTCTTCCACAACATTGTATTAACCTTTCAAAAGGTTCATAACCCTATCAAACTCCTAAATAATCTTATATCCCCTTACAAGCCTTACTAGGCCTAAATTGCCAACATGGGAGAACTATGACTTTTGGCACTCTTAGTCCTAACCTTTGACCCCCACGAATACAATCCAGACCCTTCTCTAACTGTGCCTACAAATTTGTTAAAGAATAGTCTTGTGTGTGAAAGAAGAGTTCAAAATTTTATATTCTAATAATGGTTCATAAAATTTTATTATAAAATTGTGATAATAGAGTTGTGGAGCATAATCATTTGTGGGATTCAAGTGAATCATAATCTTCATTATAAACTATTGCTTATATATTTATTTGGTGTTTTATAGGGCTTCTCAGGGGCTCAGATTTCTAAGATTGAGGATGTCACCCTTTATTCCATTGACTTTGGCTTAGAGAGCTATGTGGTATCATTTTTCGTACACCTCTTGTTTATAGTTTTAATTGAACACATGCGGTATCATATTATTTCTCTTATGTTAATTTTATTTTTGCTAGCCTACCCCACCAAGCTCGAGGTCATTAGGAAAGAGGAAGAAATCATCAGGGACATTGAAACAATAAAAGGTAATTAAGTCCAATTTAATTATATTTGTTGAAATGTAATATGAACATTTCAATGTAGTCTATATTGATGAATGCACTTGACTTGTTTATTGTATACATGTAGAATCAATTGGGTTTCACTAAACTGATGAATGCCCTAGACATTGCTGATGTTCAAGAGAGGGAGGAAGTAACACATTTTCATATCTACTTTCAGTTGCATTCTTGTTTGTTCAAAATATTTTAGAAATCATGTTCATGTATTAGTATGTCATTTTCTATGACTTTTCATATAGGAATCGGTCATAGCTACCTCAGATGAGGCAAACCCTTCTCAACTTCCTATGGCTCCCTTGCCTAGCACAAAAGATCCAGTTGTGGTATGCATTTTCTTTTCAGTCCATGCATTTTTTATTTTTTAGTATTTCTTATTTATAACATGTATTTTGTATTATTTTTTCTATTGTAGGACCCTTCACCACTGCCCGTCATTCCTCTACCTAGCTATTTTTATAGGAGTCCCTCTCATCCACTATGGAGCCCATTTCATTTATTAGTCAGCCCAAGCATAAGAGATCCAACTGAGGCTTCATTCTGCAAATTACAGCCCAATATTTATGTATTTTTATATTATTTTGAGATAATATATATGTCTCAACATTTGAATTGTTCTTGTGCAAAGACTTAGTGAACCAAGTGTTGCTGCAAAGAATCTAAATTCTGATGACCCACCATAGTCATAGATATATAAGGACATTGTATAGATCTAGTTGTGGTCATTAAATGACCAAATTTTGTATGTGTGTGACATTTGTACATTGTATATATCAACCTGGACATAGCCGATCATTTTTTGTAACTCTATTATGGATTTGGCATGTACGCCATGTATTGATATGTATGCTATTATTATTCATTTTTTTATATATGAAACTTCAAATTTGATCCTTGAATTTGTTAGTTGGATGTTTATGTCTTAAGTGTATTCTTGGTTCACATGACTTGTGTATATGCATGTGTGTTTCAATAAATTAATGTACTTGTGTGTATACTTCATGTATATTCATGTATATGACTCATAACCTAAATTCATTTGTATGACCTACGTGAATGACTTAAGTGAATTCATGTCTATGCTTCATAATTTATGTACTACATGTTTGCTTCAAGACATAAGTAATTTTATGATTTAAGTGAATTAATGCTTGATGTGCTACATTGTATTTAGATGTATCTTTCATGCTCTATATGTATGCACTCCATTACTTAAGTGAATTTATGTTTGTATGTGTATCTTTCATGCTCTATATAATGTTCATTAGGTACACATGGAAAATTATAGGGGTGTTTGGTGCAAGGAACCCAAGCAACACCAGGAATGGATAGGAGTCTTCATTGGTTCATCTTCACATATTTTTAATCATGGTTAGATCCTAGAGATCAACCATTCATTTTGAGTAGATTGGTCTCATTGTAAAGGCAATCCATCTAAGGTGTCTTTATAAACCTAAGGTTGATTAGAATGATGACCTATGATAGTATATGTAGGTTTGATTTTTTTGGTCTAATAAAACTCCTACTATAGGATCTAAGGGTCTTCTAAGTCCTTTCAATAGGTCTAGAGGTCATAATACCAATATTTAACAAACTTCCAGGATCCGAAAATAGAATTTCTATCCAAGAATTTTTAGGTCAATTTTTCCCTAGGGCACAATCACAAATTCTGGCAAACGGTGACATTGACTTGAGGGTACAAATTGGAACTATCACAGAACAAAAAAATATTTATGGGTTTTGTCTGTCTGTGCATTTCTATTCCAAATCTGGTCTAAGATTTTCCAGAAACTCAACACAGGCTTCAGAAAATAGCATTCTTCAGATCTGCAATATTTCAAGGTTAGTGCATTTATCATATTCAATTCATTTAAGGTTATCAATCTATCTAAATCTATTTCACAATCAAATCAACAACTTGGGTACTTAAGATCTTCCTTATTCTTGTTTCCAAATGGTTGATTCATTTATGCATTGATCCTTCCTTTTGGGTTAGTCAATTTGGATCTTTCATTTTCTTATCTAAGGATAGAAGAAGAGAATATTATTTACCCCCATAACATTATTAAAATTTAAGGTATTTTATGTTAAATGAATCTACTTTCATAAACACCATCATTTCTTACCTTACATTTTGGTGAACCCGCAATAGACAACTCTTTCTTTTGGTGTTAGATTTACATCGTTTATGTTAGATCTTGCATGCATATTAGATTAGCTTTCTTTTATGTTCATGCATTTTCCCTTAAAAAAAATTAAAATCAAACTCTTTGTTTTCTAAATTAGTTCATTTGCATTGCATTGGTGTATGAGCTTTACCACTTCTAGTACTACTTATAGTATCCTGATTAGAAGAAGCTGTAGACTCATGGGTTCCTTTGATCCTAAATCTTCCTCTCCTTTCCCTAGGATCCCAGATGACAACTTGAATACTCATGATTCCAATCCTTTTATGGAGCATAACTCTTCTCACTCATCTCATGATGAGGAATATGCTTTAAGAGTTCCTCCTAAACAAGTGCAAAACCTTTCGACTGAACTTGATAAAATAGGAAATTGGATTATTCAAGAAAACCATAATCAAGATTCCATTCAAGCTATAGAGGCTCTTAAGAAAGTCCTTCGTGATAGTGATCAAGGTGTTAATTTCTTGCATGGTATCACTCATCTTGTGCATTCGAATGTTAAACCTTTAGCTCAAGAGGCTCAAGATTTAGGATTTACTCCTCCTACCCACCGACATCCCTACCTACCTCACAACCTTCATATCATAGTGTACCTTTTACTTATACTAATCCCCTTCCAACCGTGGTTCCAAATTTTTCACCAGTTGTATCTTCTATTCCCGCTGCTTCCTACACTTTTCCTAGTGTTTCTAATGTTTCTGTGCCACCTATGTTTTCTAATGATTCCAAAATTATTAGTTTTTCTCAGACTGTGTCATTTTTATAAAAAAACTTGCATCCTTAACTCAATCCAAGTTTAGTATTCCTACATGTGACATGGGTAGTCCTTTATCCTTAGACATTATTCATGCTACTGTTCCTCAACAACCAATATGCCTTGTCTAGAGAATTACAATGGTAAAGGTGATCATGTTACTCATATTAAAACATTTCAAATCCTTTGTAGTGATTATGCTCATGACCTTAGGATTTTAGCTAAATTGTTTTCTAGAACCTTTCGTGATAAGGCTTTGAAATGGTATTGTTCTTTACCTATTTATTCCATTGATTCTTTTCCTAAACTTGCTAATACCATCATTCAACAATTTCAAAATAACATTGGTTCGCAAGTTTCCTTAACTAATTTAATGCATTGTAAACAAAAAATTAAGGATAAATTGACTGATTTCATTGGTAGATTTAAGCATTTCTATGCTTAGATTTCTTATAATGTTCCTGATATTGATATTCAACACATATTTATTTCAAATTTATAAAAAGATATTAGAGATAAGATTCTGCTTACTGAATTTACCTCTTTTCAACAACTTTGTACAACACTTCATCATTATCAATTAAAAGTGAGTCAATTTGAGAGAAACACTCCAATGGCTCCTATTCTAGTTGATAAGAGTGACAATGCTCCTAATAATAATAAATTTCAGAAACCTAACAACTACATCAAGATTAATAAATAGACGAATGGGGTTGCTGATCAAGTTGTTGTTGCATCTCGCAATGCTACTCCTACATCCACTGCCTTCCACATGAATCATATGTTTACTGTAAAGGCATTATATTTTTCCATTAGTATACTTAGAGAAAAACATGATCTGCACCATCGGTTTACACAACACTTATAGATAGGGCATTGCACTACCCGACACCAAGGTTACTCAAAAAACACTGTTAAGTGTTATCTGATGATAAAAAGGTAAAATAAACCCGACGAGTAACAACAATGCTACCTGACAAAACAATAAAGAGAGGAACCCGAAATATACAAGGAACCCGATGAACAATTCAATCAAGGAATGCCGATAGACTTCAAGTTCAAACCGACAACCAAGAACCAACAGTCAGTTACATACTGGAAAAAGTGGATCTTACTTTCCATGTTAGATAAATCACTGAAGTTGTATTTATAGATTCTTGATTTACTTTTAAATCCATTATGTGCGGAGGAAGCAATGCATTTATTATTATTTTAATTAGTTTTATTGATTTAAAACATGCAAACTAAAGATCAAGGTCAAGTTGTAAACCTTGGATCTGAGAGTTAACATTGTAAAATGTGAATTCCAAGATAGGTAAAATACTTGTATAAATAGGTGCTCAATCCATTGAGAATAGTTTTTGTTCAATGAAGATAGTAGCCACGAAGAGTAACTAAAGACCAGACAGAGAATTCATGCAGAAGGACACAAACATGATCAAATCAGTTTTCAAGAACAAAACAGAGGCTACCAACAAGCAGAGAAAAGGTATTCATCAATCACTTAAGGTGATATTATACTTCTGATAGATTTAATGGATCTGTAATCAGCAATTATAGATTGTATTTAGTTAGGTCAACATTTTTACTCATTCTAACAAGTGTAGTACACTAATAAAATCTTTTTAAGAAAGGTGGGCTTAATCGTCCTATTGTAAAATCTCATAACTGAGTGCACACTTAAATCAGTGTTGCTAAAGTTCTTAACAAAGTAGATCTTAACAGGTCTCCACCTTAATACTCCTAACAGGGTAGATCATAAAATGTGATCAAGTTGTAAGCCTTAACCAGCTCCCTTCCATTTTGTAGATAGTGAAGTTTTGTGGGTGTCATCCTCACCACAATTTTTACATCCTAACAAGAGTTTTCTGCAATACCATATCTTGTGTTATGTGTTTATCATTTTCATGAATGTTTCTTTGATTGTTGAAAACTATTAAAGATTGTGAACAAACAATACATGCATAAGAAAGAATAACAGTAATGGTTGGTAATACATAATTGAATGATTACTTGTGAAAGGTGTTAATAGTTTTAGAGGTACTGATTCACCCCTCCCCTCTCAGTACTACTTCCCATTAATTCCAACAATTGGTATCAGAGCATTGTCTCTTCTTGGAAATCTTAAAGGCTTAAGAGTAAACATCATACAATGGAGAAGTACAAACTTGATAAGAATATTGAGAACAAAAATTTTGAGATACAGATGTTCTATGAATAGTATAAAGAAGCTAGAATCAAGATGAGAGAGCTACTGGATGAAAGAAAAGTTATGGCTACCCGGAACAATGAAAAAGACTATCAAGAAGAAGAGATTCTAGATTTATTTGAGTCTTCAGGATCAAATACAAGAAAAACATCAGATACATTAGAAGAGAACATCACAAATCTAAAGGATATCAATCAACATCTGACAGAGAAAATAAAGATGCTACAAATCAGTCAAGAAAACCAGATGGTAAGAATGATTGATGTGATGAGTTCTGCTAGACCAACTGAAATAGAAAGAACACTTGCTATTGATGACAGAAGAAAGATTATAGAGAAACTACAAGAAAAGGAAATGGAAATTCAAAGATATGCTGAGCATTACCATGAACTCACAAATTAGATTATCCTTATGAGTCAAGAAGCAAATAGAACAAATGTGGAGCTCATTGAAAGAATACATATTATCGGTGAACTAAGAGAAGAAAATAAAAATCTAAAATAGGAGGTTAGAATTTAGCAATAGCATAATGAGATTATCAAAAAGGCTGAAGAAATCAATAAAAGAATGAATGAATTTCTTGAAGGACAACGGTATAGGCTTTACCAAAAATGGAGAATAAATAAACCCAAAGAATGTCTATGAAAATCCAAGACCAAGAACGTTGGCATGCAAGCATTGTGGAAAGAAAGGGCACACATCAAATGTATGCAGAGGTAAAATGATAGGTATTCCTAAATCTACACCTACATCTTCATTCATAGGATTATGTTATAAATGTAACAAGAAAGGACATAAGGCTTATGAATGCAAGAGAAAGATAGAACAACCAAAGATGGAAACCTACATGGACAAATATTGTCCTACATGCAAGACAAATGGGCACACATCTAAAGAATGCTAGAAAAAGAAAAAGCAAGCATGGAAGAAAAAAGGTAAAGAAGTTCCTTATCAACCAAAGATAATCGGTAATCAATATGTATGGGATTACAACACTTGGACAAACTGTACAACATGTGGTAGATATGGTCACATTGCTGCAAAATGCATGAGAGCATGGACCAACAGGTCTAGAGGCTGATTAGACCCCAGAATGACATGCTTACACTGTCACAAAGTTGGTCATCTCAAGAAACATTGCAAAGATCGATTGACAGAGTCAAGTACATATCCCAATGGAAACACCATTGAAGATATCTGGAGGGCAAGAGACAAAATATGGATAAAAGCTTCAAGAAATGATGAAGGTGGACCAAGAAATGAAAATGGTGACACCCCATCCAATGGATCCGGTGACACCACCAACCCCACTTGAGCTGAACAAGTAAGTATGGAACTGCACTATACCAAGTTATATTTTACATCAGTTCCATTATACAAATTGATAGATAGTCAAAATCTGCATGAACCAAAGATGCATATTACTTTACTTGTTACAAAGCTAAGCATGCAACACCATTGATGAACACTTGCCAAAAATCATCAGTGAACATAATAATGATTTTTTTACACTTACCAGAAATTGTTGGTCAACTAGTAAAAATGCTAAATTGCTAATATAACCCGACACCCATCAGTAAGAAAGCAAAATTTAGAAGTTGTCATGACAAAATACCGATATTTGTCGGTAAAAGAAAAATGGTTAACAACTGCCCAAAGCATCATGTCATCACCGACGATGATTTAAAAAGTATGCCTGACAAAACTTGTCTTCATGTCCTGACTAGTCGTTAAGCATTTAATGCAATGACTTAGGGAAAAAAGTCTATAAATAGTCGATGAGACAACTTCATTTTTCACCCACGATTTGAAGAGAAAGCAAAGTGAAAAAAAGAAATTAAAGAGAAGAAAGCAGAAGCATCCCCAGAATGATTCAACACACAACAAACATATCTTTCATCACTATTATGAATTGAAGTAAGTACCAAAGGCACCGAAAGATCTTTGTCATTGTTTTATCAAGAAAGCCCTAATTTTGAGAATACCATAAAAACTTGAAATACAATGGCAACCACCTCAAGAACCGCTAAGATGAAGAATGATAAGAGGAATATGGTGAAACTGATCAAGAATAGTACATGTGTAGAGCCGAAGTATAAAATTTGCCTAGAAATTGCATCAAAACCTGATGAAACTTACGCATTTTCAAAAATTCCACCTAGGGTTTTGCTCATAGAAGACGTTAGGTCTTATATTCACTGAAAGATCACAAAGATAGGTGATCTTGAAATGGATGAATCTTTTAAGAAGTTGTGTGATGGTGAAGGAAAACTAAAGGAAGAGCATAAACACTTGGAGGTCAAAGGGTTAACTAATGCCCTACATTTCCTGAGGGAATTCAAAATAGAATGGATAAGGTTAGTCTTGAGAAGAATGCATGACAACAAGCTATGGCTATACCAACCCAAGAAAATAACCAAGGATGTTCTTCATGCTGTCACTAGTTATCCAATAACTAACAAGCCTAGGGCACACAAGCATCCTGTTAGCACTGCACCAAGAAATTTCTTTGAAATTCTAGCTTTGATTTTCCTGGGCTTTCTTGGTTTAAAATCATGTGCCTTACCGCGCAAAAAGAGGTCAAAAAACTCTTTTTTAAGTTCTGTTTAAGTGTTGTCACTTTGTCACATCGGTCTTTTAAACATGTCTCTAAGTTGTGCAAGTGGGAGATGAGTCATTAGTTTTAAAAAAATCGCGCAGTCGCGATGAGCTTATGTCAGGTCCTGATTTTCTATGCGAGTGAGTGGGCTGGGTGTTTTAAAGTGTAAATCATGCAATCACGACGTCTTGTGAAAGTTGGGTTGTAGGTTAGCGATTGAGTGGGTTAAGAATGATTCAGTTTGTTGTTCACTTGCTGAGAGTTAACTTTATAAAATATTGGACCAGCAAGTTAGCGATGACTTAAAATTTTGTGTGTCGCACAGTCGCTTTAAAGTTATGTTGTCCATATCATGCTTCGCGACCGAGCAAGTCTTGTTAAAAAATGAAGCAGTCACATACCCACTCGCTTAGGTTCTAACTCACTTTTATTTTGTAGTGTGAGTACGCGGTAAGTGCATGAAGTACCAATTTGAAGGTTCACCGCTCAGTCGCAGATGCATTCTTCAAAGTTCTTAAAAGAGGTGCGACAAAGTGACTGTGGGACCATTCATCACCTTGCTCACTTGCTGATGCTTTAAGGTGATAAAAAATGAACTCACGAGTGTGTGATAAATTAAAAGAAGAAAGATATCGCTCACTCACCCATCAACAAAGATGAAAGGAAAAGGGTTAGTGATTGTGTGATTAGAGAAGAAGGTTGACAGGTGCGCACTCACAGTCAATAATAAAGTTAAGTTTTTAGGCTCGCGAGTTCGCGACTAAGCAAAGAACAAGAGCCATCACTCACTTGCTAAGTGATTGAAAGCTGGAGTATTCTGTAACACGAGTGAGAAACTAGATAAAGTATATGGTAAAGAATGAACGTCCCTCACTCGCTCAAATCCAAAAGTTATAGTTTGATAGCCAGCGCGTGTACAATTATGGAATAACTAAAAGATATGGAGCATACTCGCTTAGTCACCAAGATTTAGGTGATGTGAAATATTAACCAGCGAGGGTGCGATGGGTTGAAGTAAAGGTAATATCGCTAGCTCGTATGAACCCAAAAGCAAAATGTAGAAAGATAGCGAGTATGCTACTGTCAAATGATGAAGTGCAGATTAGGTCATCGCTCACTTGCAGAAGGTGAAAGGCGGGGTAAAGATAGATGGTGAGTATGCGACTGGTTAAAATAAAAGGGGTGCATCACTCACTCACAAGAACCTTTCCAAATGTAAATAAAGTGTAGTGTGTTGGCGTTCAATTAACAAATGGCTAGTTTCAGGCTGACGAGTGCTAGAAGGGAGAAAAGTGTACACTTTCTTCTAGCTAGGATCAAATAGTGCAATTTGATGGCAGCATTAATGACAAAATGAAATCTTCATGATAGTGCAAGTGCAGGAATTTGGCATTCAAGTGGACAAGATGAAGTCCTTAATGGCTATAAGTGTAACTGATTGAGTTTGATTATGTACAGCTCTCATTTCTGCATTTTGAGTTTTTCTGCGAAGAGTAAGAAGCTTATTGGTTTGGAGAATTGTATTTGAGACAAAAAAATTCAAAGAAGAAGGATGAGTCAAGATATTGTTCCTACTACCTCACAAGGATCTGGAAAGAAGAAGGAAGTCACACTGAAGAAATATACAGAAGAATTTTCCGAGTTGCTGCCTGGAACTCTGAATACAAACAACACAAATTAGGAAGAATGGAGCGATAAATGGTCTCAATGCAGAAATCCGGTAACCCCAGACTACTTTGGTAGTACTTTATTTCATTATTTTTGGAATAATAGGGTCAAACCAGTCCCAATTTGCAATCCATGGGATTTGAATATGGCTAAATTGATTGTGCCTGACGTCTATGTTAACATTGGTCTTATTAGGGAGTTAGCAAAAAACTATTGCCCAGTAGCTAGGGTAATTAGGAAAAAGAATAAGGAAACCGTAGTCTCCATAGATAGAAGGTCAGTGGCTGAGGTATTTGGAATCACCGGTGCATTATGAACTGATATTGATTTGAAAAAGTTTAAAGCTGATTACATCACGAGAGAGCATTTGATCAAGAAGTATGAAATGTCTAAGTTTATACCCAGAGTAGATAGGCACCTGGTGAAGATTCCAAACAATTTCAAGCCACCTTTTGACTTATCTCTGCTTCATCACTATGTAAAATGCACTGTCTATGGTTTAAGTAGGGTTCTAGGCCTTGATGGAGTTTCTACAGTATCTCAGGAGATACTTATGATGGCAATGAACATCCAACACCCAAAAGTCAACACTGATTACAAATATGTTGGCTACATAGTTGATGCTATCCATGCTTGATTATTAGAGATACAGTCAGATAACCCAACACCCGCTTTCAAACATTACTCTCATCTAATGTACATGATTTTATATTATAATAGAGCATCAATGGAGAAAGAGATTGAGCTGTTTGTATTAGAATATGGTGTGGAGGCACCAGTCCAAAGATGGACTCAAGTGTGGGATAGTGCGTCTGTCAATTCATCATTTGTATGTTTTTGCAACTGGATTATGGATCCAATTTTTGATCCGTTGGGAACAGACAGGCACATACTTCTTTATGAGGTTAGAAAATTTTTGAGACCATGGGAGTATGTCCCTAATTGGCCCATCTCCCACAATTGAGTTGATTTCTTCTTTTTTGATTACATAACTATCATCAGAGTATATGGTTGCACTCAGCCTCCTCACATTCTTCCTAGATTTGTTCCTCCCAGAATTGCTTTCTTAGAATTTGTCTGGCAAATTACTT
>MU224432.1:3819177-3829997 GCA_018584345.1 Thuja plicata | reverse complement strand
AATGACTATCATTATTAAAATCAATCTTTACTTTCAGTCTGGTCTATTTTAGTAAAAGTTACAGTGACCAGTTCCTATAATTCCATCCATAACAAACTAGAATAATTCAGTGATTTCATTATTCTAAGTTTTAAAGGGTAATCCCACTCGAGTTAGTGGAGCTCAAAGTGTAGGAGGTTTCAAAACCTTGTTTCTGTTGTTCTACTCTGTGCTTGGTCAGTGACAGGGATAAATAGAGCAAACCCTCTGAGGAATATTTTCACATTAGCAAGAAAAAGAAACAACACATTCATCCATGAAAGAAGTTGAAAAACTCACCAATGTAGAAGGAGACAGTAGAGGTCTCAAAGTGAACACAATCACTAACAAAGAGCTAAAATTTGGTGTATGTGTTATTGGGTATAAAATATTTCAGGCTAGTAGACTAAACATCATTTTTGCAACAGTAGTAAGCACAGCTTACAAGATGGTAACAAAAGGAATTCAGATGGATCTGTGTGAGATCCTATTAAAACAACTTGATGAGAACATGATCAAAATCAGGTCTGCAAAGACCAAGACATGTAAGTTTGGACCACTTATCATGTGTATCTTTTTCTATTTTCAAGGATACTTTCCTTCAGTAGGAAAAGTAGAATGGGACACTACCAAACTGATAACACATCAGATTAGTGAACTAATTAAGTCACTAGGAGACAATTTTGAGTTTGTTATGTCTACTTACTTCCTTGAGTTCAAGGAAAAGATGATGGAAATAAATAGGATTCCTGAATAGCTAGTTGAAAAACATAAAGATGAGATATGTTTTATGGTAGACATAGATTACACCCATATCAAACTAGTTGTACCAAGAATAGCTTGGTTAGCACCATTAGACTATGAGATCAATATTGATCAAACTACAAGTGAAATTGAGGCATTAATTAATGAGCCCATTGATAAGAAACAACTAAGGTTTGGAACATATGAAGAGGCCAAATCTAAGATAAAACAAGGCCTAGAAGTCAAGAAGACTATAAACAAAAAGGATAAAATGGTTAATAATTTCAAGAAGAATCTATCAGCTACAGAGGAAGAACATGATCAACAAGAGGAAATAGATGAACATGGCACCATCGGTGAAGCACAAGAAGAAAAGAAATCAGATACAGAGGCAACTGAATCTGATACACCTCCATCTCCACCTCCTACAAAGAAGCAAAGGACAAGGAGTCAAACTGCTGCAACCAATACCACACCACTTAAGAAAGGTCAAGTGAGGACCTATATGAGGAAGAAGCCAGCTAAAATAACTAGACAACAAACTGTCAAAACCACACCACCAAAGAAGAAGAAAATGTTGGTTAGGACAAAGGCTGACATAGATGACACTAAAGATGATGAGCCTGATGTAGTGAAGAAGAAATTCAAAAATCAAATAGTTGATGAAGCTACCAAATCTATTGCTACACATGGTACAATGACTGATAAGAAGATCAGACAATGGGATACACTAAACCCAGAGGATCAGACTAAAATACAAGAGGCAGTCATAAATTCAATGATCAAGAGCAAGTATGCACCTGCAGAATTTGTAAATCAAATACCTAACAAGCTAGGTAAAAGAGTATACCAACAATGGTCATATTCCATGTAAATAAAGAGAGAAGCAAGAGATAGGGTACTTGTGAGACTGATGCCTCCTGAATCCAAAGTTGAAGAAATAAAAGAAGTACTAAAGAAACACTCAAGTAAATTTGTAGCCAAAATAAGGGCATACAAAGTACTAGAGAAAATTTTTATAGAACTAGATTCAATGATAGTAACTAAATGTAGACAACTCCTGGATCTACCGCCAGAGTCAACAAGTGGTGAGAAACAATTACTTATCACAAACACACCTCGTAGAGAGGAGGAGTCAGACAATGCAAGTCCTCAGCACATTGCTCTGGACACTACTGAAAGTGACAATGAGCCTATAAACGTAGACACAGTCATGGATGATATCATCCAAGACATCACTAACTATGACTCAGACATAGATCCATAGAAGAAAGATGATGTCATATTTATAACACTTAAGGATCAACAAAGCCATCAAGAATTGTAGACATCAGATGGTAAAATAGTTAACATTGCTGATGAACAAGTGCAGGACACTTCAATCATGGACTCAAAAGTACCATACCCTACGGAAGAAATACAAAAAGATGAGGATGTCACTACTAAAAAGGCTCAAACTGATGAGCAGGACACCACTATTGACAAATCCCAAGCTACAAATCAAAGTAACATGCCTTTCTTAATGAAGTCAATAAACACACTAGAGGGAAATGATGGATCTACTAAAAAGGAAACAAGCACACCCGAGGACAAGGGTGATGGAGAAGCTAAAGAAACCACTGATACAACTCTAGAGAAAGTTACAATCGATGATCAGAAAGATACTTCTATTGATCAGAATAAGAAAGAAACTCAAAAGGAAATAGGGGACAAACCAACAGAGAAAGGTGAAGAAGGAAAGAAGGATGAGATGGAGAAGAAATCAAAAGCACATTCTCTAGAAACAACCAAAGTTAATGAAGAGACGTCTTCACATAATCGACAGGTGCCACCTAAGTAGAAGACACAAGAAGCATCCTCTACAAAGCCTTCACCAAGTCATTCAGAGAGAACAAATGAACTAGCTATGGTAGTTCATACATCTGCATCCCCTCAAATCTCAAAGAAGAAGAAAGGAAATAATAAGAATCTAGTAACTATGGATGAAATAATTGAGATTCCAGTCTATGATCCAAGAACATTGGATCCAACTGCATTGAAAAAATATGCTAATCTCTGTGAAAGAAAATCTATTCAAGACAAACTAAACAGAGAAAAAAAAGAGGCCAAGGTACTAGAAGTAGCAAGAGGAATACTTCAATAGATTGTACCTGACATAGATATTAATCAAAAAGCTCCAATACTTGATAAACTGGTCATAATCACAGATGCAATAACATCTCAAAATATTGATGTTGAGAAGGTTATGGAAGAGAGACTTGAACAAAAGTATGAGTTCAAGCTAGCCGAGAAAATAAGCTAGGAAGTGGCACTAAAAAAGGTCAAGCTATCTGAATTGGTAAGTACAATTGATCCCATTATATCAGCAGCTGTTACCTTAATAAAGAAATTGTGCACTTTAGATCAACTCACTTAGGAGTATACCGAAAAGATAGAAAAAATAGATGTTGATCTTAAGTCCAGTGCACAAAGTCTCACCAAAATGGAAGAAGCACTTAAATTGCACAATGAACAAATCATACAGACTAGGAAACAGAGATAGGACATACAGTTTTCAGAGATGAAGTACAAAGATGAGGTAAATGAGCTCCAAGTTAAGCTCTTACTGACACTTACACTCATGCAACAAAATATGACACAGGAAAATACACTAATTGCCACCCCAAAAATGTCTGTCCTCGACAACATTTATGATATGCATGCAAGGCTAGAGCTACAACACATGGCACTAGAACAGCTAAAAGAACAATGGGAGAAAATTCTTGAAGATATCAAAACAACCCATTCTAACATATTTGACACATTGTAAGTTACACATTTTTTTCATAATTTTGGCATATTATAAGTTATACATTTTTGTCATCAGTATCAAAGAAAGGGGGAATTTGATATGTTCATTCACCTCAGTTAAAAGGAGGAAATCATATGTATAGTAAACGAAAGGGGAAATAATGTACATACAAAGAATGAATAGTATACATGTATATATACATATACTATACCAATGCACACAGTTAGGGGGAGTCATATTATGACAAGGATATAAACATGGTGTATACATACCAAAACACTTTAGTATTATGCACATATCAGTTTTTGATACTAATGTCAAAGGGGGAGATTGAAGGCATTATATTTTTCCATTAGTATACTTAGAGAAAATCATGATCTGCACCATCAGTTTACACAACACCGATAGACAGGGCACTGCACTACCCGACGCTAAGGTTACCCGACAAACATTGTTAAGTGTTATCCAATGACAAAAAGGTAAAAGAAACCCGACGAGTAACAACAGTGCTACCCAATGGAACATCAAAGAGAGGAACCCGATAGATACAGGGAACCCGACAAATAGTTCAATCAAGGAATGCTGACAGACTTCAAATTCAAACTGACAACCAAAAACTGACAGTCAGTTACATACCGCAAAAAGTGGATCTAACTTTCCACGTCAGATAAATCACTGAAGTTGTATTTATAGCTTCTTGATTTACTTTTAAATCCATTATATGAGGAGGAAGCAATGCATTTATTATTTTTAAAATTAGTTTTACTAATTTAAAACATGCAAACTAAAGATCAAGCTCAAGTTGTAAACCTTGGATCAGAGAGTTAACATTGTAAAATGTGAATTCCAAGATAAGCCAAATACTTGTATAAATAGGTGCTCAATCCATTGAGAATAGTTGTTGTTCAATGAAGATAGTAGCCAAGGAGAGAAACTAAAGATCAGATAGATAATTCATGCAGAAGGACACAAACATTATCAAATCAGTTTTCAAGAATAGAACAGAGGCTACTGACAAGCAGAGAAAAGGTATTCATTAATCACTTAAGGTGATATCATACATTTGAGAGCTTTAATGGATCTATAATCAGAAATTATAGATTGTATGTAGTCAAGTCAACATTTTTACTCATTCTAACAAGTGTAGTACACTAATGAAATCCTTTCAAGAAAGGTAGGCTTAACCGTCCTATTGTAAAATCTCATAACTGAGTGCACACTTAAATCAGTGTTGCTAAAGCTCTTAACAGAGTAGATCTTAACAGGTCTCCATCTTAATACTCCTAAAAGGGTAGATCATCAAAAGTGATCAAATTGTAAGCCCTAACCAACTCCCTTCCATTCTGCAAATAGTGAAGTTTTGTGGGTGTAGTCCTCATCGCAGTTTTTACTTCCTAATAGGAGTTTTCTACGATACCATATCTTGTGTTATGCGTTTATCATTTTCATGAATGTTTCTATGACTATTGAAAACTATTAAAGATTGTGAACAAACAATAAATGCATAAGAAAGAATAACAGTAATGGTTGGTAATACAAAATTGAATGATTACTTGTGAAATGTGTTAAAAGTTTTAGAGGTACTGATTTACCCCTCCCCTCTCAGTACTACTTCCCATTAATGTCAACATACTCCTCTCTCTGAATCTTTGCATTCTATTATGATTAGGTTGATAAGTGCTAATATGATTACCTTGCCTCCTATTCGACCTCTCCTTCCGACTACCATACCTTCAAAATCCTTTGATTCCAAAGATTTTTGCCAATACCATCACTAGAATGGCCATGATACTGAAAAATGTTATTCTCTAAAGCATAAGGTTCAAGACTTAATTGATTCTAATGCTTCATCTGTTGATAATTTTGATGGTAATGGGAACAAATCTATCTCTCCTCCTAATAAAAACCTTCAAATCTATACGAATCCTCTACCTACACATGATACTAATACCATCACTCAACCATCTTCCATGGATATAATTTACGATTCAAAGATGGATCATCTTAATCACATTGTTAATTATGTGGAGAGAATTGTTGCATCTCAACCTATTATTCAAGATCCTTCACCTCCTCCTCAACTTCAAGATCCACCTAAACCTTAGAAACAAATTAAGGATAAATGACCTCAGGAACTTTCAATTACCTTTGATGATTCTGAGACTATTAAGGCTCCCGATGGTCCCCTTTATATTTATGCTAGGATCGCTAAGATACCTACACTGATGACATGTAACTGATTGAATGTTTGACAATGTTAAGTTGAAGATAATACAAGGCATTAAATCAGTTAATGTATTGTATTGTCATTGATGTCAACTTGATATCATTTGTACGATCATGTACATAATGCCAAAGACATCAGAGAACCAAAAGAACAAAGGTTATGCTTTCAAAAATGAATAAAAGTCAAGTATTCACTAAGTGAAAAACAACACCGATAGAGTGCACACTGATAGACAGAGAAAAGAAGAACAGTCATAGTGATACCCAAAAAAATAAGTATAGTCTTGCCCGACAAAGAAAAACCACAGGATGCTCGATGAGCAAAGTCAGAAGGTTGCCCGATGAGATAAAACAGCGTTGCCCGACAAGTAAAATTCTAATGATGCCTGACAGATGGAGATCATGAATCTAACTGGAGTCTCACTGATGAAATTGTCAGTTGTCACCGACAACTAACTGCAATGGTGACTAACAGAATAGAGAGTTCAGAAAATGACAAAATATCTAGTTGGCAGAGCTAAAAATAGACTTAACTGGTTGTCTACTTTTTTTAATTCAACCATAGATAAGTGAGTGATTTAAAGATGATTTGTATAGTTGGCAAGAAGATATCTACGAGACAAATCAGGAGATATACTTTAAATCTAATTGGCTGGATTTTTTTTCATGCCAAAAATCAAGAATCAAGAAACAATGAATATCATGTCTATATAAGAGACAAGCTTAGTTCATTTACGAATGGGATTAAGGGGAGTGAATAAAAAGAGGATGCTGAAGAGAAATTGATGAAGATCAACTTCATGCAGTCCTGATCAAACAAGTTGAAGGAAGAGCAAAGGAATTCTACAGACACCGACGAACAGTGAGCACAACATCACAAAGCAGAAAGTATGGAGCACAAGGATTAATTGCTACATTGGTCAGAGAGGTAATGTACTTGAATAGATCTAAAAATCTGCAATTCAAAGTTGCAATATGAACAGGTCATAGTGTTTCAGTTTGATCATTGAAGCATCAAGTCTCTTAACCGAGCAAGACTTAATAGTCTTCTATATATTGAGGTATATCTCAAGGAGTGCCAAAAAGGTTGATTCATGAAAGTAGCATTGGACTTGCCTGATACCTATTGACAGTCTAAGAAGGATGCTGATTCACGGATGGTAATAATAGATGCCAGATACTAAGTGAAAAACTCTATGCATAAAATCCTCTAACAAGGTCTAACTTAACAATGTGTTTGTAACCTTTAATAGGGTTGGCTCCTAACATCACTCACTTCAAAAGAGTAAAAATTTGGGGTACCAGTCCCAGTTGTTTTTCCCTTAACAGGGTTTCCACGTTAAAAATTCATGTGTTATGTGTGTATGATTTATTTCTTTGTTGTCTTGCATCTTACATAGATAACTCTGGATTGATCGGTATACTTTTCTTATTTACTGAGTTTCGGTAAATAGTTATACTACTTATCTATAACCAAGAAAGAATAAGGATTGACAGAGAAAACCGACAGGAAATTAATTATTAGTAGTATTTCATGGCATGTATCTTGTAGGGACATAATAATATGAGGTTTATTGATTGGTGGTTAAGTTTGAAGGATAAATTATTGAGGCCACTGATTCACCCCCCTCTCAGTTATTACTAACAATTGGTATCAGAGCTTGTGTGCTTAGAAAGGAAGGTTTCAAGACGTAAGTCAAGATCACAAGATGAATAGACGAGATGTGCCCAAGTTGAACAAAGACAACTTTGCTTCATGGCAAAGAAGGATAAGACTCCACTTATCAGGTATTGGTAATGATGTTACTCAATTCCTAGATACTGAATATGTGTTTCCCACAAGAGTATTGATAGTAGATCAATTAAGAGAGAAGCATGAGCACAAGTACATGGTCATAGAGATTTCTTCCTCACTCTCTGATGTTGAATTTGAAGATGTCAAAGATTGCAAAACTGCAAAGAAGATGTGGGACAAACTGAAGCTTGTACATCAAGGTGATACAAATTTTCTAAGAGCCAAGGAAGAAAGCCTTAGAGGAAATTTTGATGATATCAGAATGAAAGAAGGAGAAAACATCACATAGTACAACACAAGAATCAAAGAAGTAGTCAATGCTATACAAGGAGTTGGAGGTACACTTGAAGAGGAAATAGTGGTAAGTAAAATCTTAAGAACCTTACTGCCTGTATATGCTATTAGAGTGTCTATCATTCAAGAAATGAGAGCAGTAGAAAAAAATACAGTTACTCTTGATAGTTTAATTGGTAGACTGATTTCATTTGAGATGAATAACTTTGATAATAATGTCTTACCAAACTTAGAGTCTGCATTTAAATCTTCTATGAGAATAAGCAAATCAAGTCATAGACACACATCTAGAAGAGATAGTGAAAGTGAAAGTGAAGAGAAGATCTAGATGAAATAGAAGCACTTATGGCTAGAATAATGTAGAGAGGCAAAGGTAAATACAAAGGCAAGTTACCACTCGTATGCTATAATTGTAAAGAGATTGTACACTTTGCTGCAAGATGTCCTAACAGAAGAAAAGATGATAGAGTTAATGACAAATATTTTGACAAGAAATATGACAGAGGTGATAACAAGGATTACAGAAGTTACCAAAAATTAGAAAGAAGAGATACCCGAGACTACAAGGACAAAGGCAAGAAAGCCAGCTACCTAGCTGCTTGCAAAGATGAAGATACTGACACCAAACCTGATAAAGACATTGAGATGGTGTTTGTGGTTGTGAAAGATGATTCAGATGAAGATGAAAGGTATGTAGAATCTACACTCATATCTAAGGTTAGCAAGAATGACATCTAGATTATAGATAGTGGCTGCACTCACCACATGACCGGTGACAAAGAAAATTTTAACACTTTTGAGTATTATAATGGTGGTACAGTAAGAATGGGTAATGATACACCTTGTTCAGTTGAAGGTAAAGGAACTATAATGTTGAATAACATGATTAAATGTAAAAATGCTTATTGGGTAAAAGGATTGAATTATAATCTATTGAGTGTTTCTCAGCTAAATAATTCAAGCCACAGAGTAGCATTTGAGAATAAGAAGGCAAATATCTTCAATAAATCAAGAAGACTGATTGGTGCCAGTGAACAGACTAAAGATAACTTATTCTATCTCAATGATACTAACACGACTTGTTTAATGACTAGAAATGAAGACATACGGTTATGGCACAAAAGATTGTGTCATGTGAATTTTGACAACATGATGAAAATAAGCAGAAGGAGAAATGTAAGAGGCTTACCGATGATATCAAATCATGACAACATCATGTGCAAGAATTGTCAGAAAGGTAAGATGACAAAGTCTAGTTTCAAAAGTAAAACCCATACATCTGATGATATTCTAGAATTAGTCCATATTGATCTATGTGGACCAATGAGGACAAATATTTATTATGGAGATAGATACTTTATTCTCTTTATTGATGATTACTCTAGAATGATGACAGTTATGTTTCTATAAGATAAATCTAAAGCATTCAAGATGTTTAAATGGTATAAGGCTATGGTAGAGAAACAAAGTGGTAAAGATCTGAAATGTTTGAGATCAGATAGAGGAGGAGAGTTTATATCAGATGAATTCACTAATTTTTGTAATGAGCATGGTATAAAAAGATAGGTTCCTGCACCAAGGACACCATAGAAAAATGGGATTGCTAAGAGAAGAAAAAAATCCATAGTTGATTCTTCTAGAACACTGATGATAGATAAAGGCATCACCCAAATCTTCTGGAGGGAAGCTGTCAGTACGGCTGTCTGCACATTAAACATAGTACAATTGAAGAAGGACACAAAGAAGACACCCTATGAGCTATGGTATGGTAAAACACCCAATGTAAGTTACTTCAAAATATTTGGTAGTCAATGATATATCTTAAAGGATGATAGAAATGGAAATCTTGATGCCAAGAGTGATGAAATTATCTTTCTAGGGTATTCTACCAAAAGAAAGGTTTATAAATGTCTTATCAAGGCTTCTAAAAAAATTGTTGAAAGTGCAAATGTAAAGATAGATGAATTTGCAAAAAAGAATGAGCTAGAAAGCACAAAAGAACCAGAGGACTACAAGAAGTTTGTATACTATGAAGAACCCAACACTCTGCCTGAGCAACAGTGCTTAATTCCTGAACAACAAAATGTTGCAACCGACGGTCAGGCTGCAAATACCGACGATTAGGGTAATGATCAAAATAATGTGCAAGGTGATGAAGAAAAGAATGAAGGAAAAAATGATGATAGAGATGATAGAAAAAGAGATGAACTAGTTCTTGCCAAATATGTAAGAAGGAACCATCCAGAGATCCAAATCATAGGAGATAAGAAAGATGGTACAAGAACAAGAAGTAAGTCTTTAAACTCAAATTGTTTAATTTGTGAGTTTGAACCAAAATCTATCAGTGTTGCACTTGATAATGAAGAATGGATAAGTGCTATGAATGATGAGATTGAGAAGATTGATCAAGAAGAACAAGACATGGTCACTTGTGCCAAGACTATATGACAAGAATGTCATTGGTACTAAATGGATACTCAGGAATAAGCTGAATGAGAATGGAGAAGTCACAAGAAACAAAGCAAGACTAGTACGCAAGGGATATGCACAAGAGGAAGATATTGAATATGGAGATACCTTTTCACCCATTGCTAGGCTAGAAGGTGTAAGAATAATACTTGTTTATGTTGCTTATAAAGGATTCAAGGTATATCAAATGGATGTCAAGTATGCATTCCTATATGGAATACATTAAGAAGAGGTATACATTGAGAAACCAGAAGGGTTTGTAGATCTAGATAAGAGAAACATGGTAGGTAGACTTCATAAAGCCTTTTATGGATTAAAACAAGCTCCTAGAGCCTGGTATGAATGACTTCATTCCCATCTTATAAGTATTCAATTTGTAAGGACTAGTGAAAATAGTAATCTTTATTTGAAGGAAGATACTGATGCTAACACTTTGATTGCTGAAATATTTGTTGATGACATCATATTTGGAGGCAATGATAT
>MU224432.1:3775663-3793977 GCA_018584345.1 Thuja plicata | reverse complement strand
TCATGCATTGTTATCATTTAGATTAATTTCTTTTCATGCATTGTTATCATATAGAGTAGATCTCATTTTCATGCATTGAATCTCTCATTTCATGGTGTACTTGCATGGGCACTAACTAGGTCAATATAAGGGCCTCCATTACACACCTTTGCAGTCCATGACTAGAGAGCTATGAGTCAATATTTGAGGTCTCATTCTTGAGCAACCTTGGATGGAATGATTCATGGAAGTGTGACACATTTTCATCACACATTTACTGGGTGAAGGTAAGACCTCACATTCATGTCTAATGTGTGGATTATTGCTTGGTTTCCCCTTTATTTGTGGTGGTGTTGTAGAGATAAAAAAATTTCAAGAAATTAAATTGTTCTCTTCTTAGAAAAACAATTATTTTCTTACTTTGGTGAACTATTTAGGTCCCTTAGCTAGAATTACATCATTAGCTACATAGATTTTCCAAGGATACAAGTTTCTTTTTCTCCACCCACAAATATATATATATATATATATATATATATGTTAGGGTGGCATTTAAAGTCTAGATATATAAAAAATGACTGCAAATTGTAATTTGCATTTGTTTCCCTTTTATTATTATATAATAATTTTTTGCCTCCTTCAAAAAAATGTATCAATACTTTAAGTTTATTATAATATAACTAGATTGTTTTTTAAATTACTCCAAGAATATACAGATTTGAGCCATCTCCTTCAACATCCACATCGTTTATTCCATTACTTTCATCGTGTAGAAGATTCTTGTGGGTAACTATATTCATGTATCATTTTCCCCCTTTATTGCTTACTTGGATCCCACTTATGATCATAAGTTGTTACTTCTAGTGTCTCTGATAAAATTTGTTCACTGTGCATCTTGTTTCTGTGATATGGGACTGAAATTGAGTGTGATGTGGGACTAAAATTAAGTGTGGTAACTGAATCATTTGACGAATGTCCAATATGGGTAAGATTACCAAATTTGTCGCTTCAGTTCTGGTTCAACTCGTGTTTTGAAGCTATAGGTAATTCTTTAGGAAGATTTTTAGAGGTGGACAAGGGTTCACTCGGCCACCTTCATACTACTTTGCTAGCATTTTGGTTGAAATGGATTTGACTAAAGCCCTTTTGGTAGAATTATCTTTGAAAATTGTGAGTGATTTGTGGGTCTGGGTTCATAAAGAGGCTTCTTGGTGGAAGGAGACATCCCGTGCATTGTATTCAATTGTAATAAAAGTGTGCGAAGATTTAGTAGTTGAGAAAGACAAGGTGGATGCTATAGAGACAAGGGTTCCAGAGGTTAATTAGAAGGTGGGCCTTGATAAGGGAATGGGAAAATTGCAGGGTAACTTCACAAATGCATTTTCAGGGAATAAGTCTAACGATTCCTCATCTGCAGACATGAGCACTGGGGGTAGAAGGACCTGCTCTAAACTGGGAACAATGCTACATGCTGGTGTGACTCCTCTCCAACTTTTAGGGCTTTTTGCATCCATGAGACAAAGTAATATGGATGGCAGTGGTTCTCGGAGTACTGGTGTGGAGTTGGGTGGGAGTTTATTCATAATAGAAATATTCTATTTTAAATAATGGTGTTTTAATTTATAATAGAAATATCTTATTTTAGGTAAGTGTAGTTAGTGTATTGAATTGATAAAATATAGGAATCATATTGAAAATAGTTAAATTTTTTTGATTTTCTTAAATTTAGTTTGAGATTTTATTTTATAATTTTCAGTACTTTTAGATTCAATTGGGTATTTCCAGATATCTAATATATGTAATGGAAAGCTTTCTCTATTGATTTTTCATCTAAATTATAACATCATCTATTTAATTTTACTATATTTATTTTTTAAAGAAAATACATGCCCCTCTCTCTCTCTCTTCATGTCTTCTACATATGTTTCTTTAAATGTAGATATACTAATCCATATGCTATTCTTAATATATCTAGATTATTTGAATAATATTTTATAACATTATACTTATTATTTAAAAATAAACATATTAGAAAATAAATAAAATTATTATATAACTAATCTTAACGAAAAAAATCATCCAAAACTATATAAAGCGATCTTTAGCCATTTATAAAAATTAGTACCATACATAAAGTATTAAACTTTGCTTTCTTTAAAGTCACCAAACTTTAAACAATTTCTTTTTACTTTCATGAATATAAGAGATTATTCATTAATATTTTGATACTGAACAAAAATATGTTTTAGAGAGAAAGAGATTGTAGACTGGGTGAAGTTTTACGAACAAGTTTTCCTTGATAAATCCCAAGCATTCAAAACAAATGCATCTCAATGGATACATTAAATTCTGCCATATTCAAAAGCCATGTAAAGTGAGTGTATTACATGGCTCTTATTTATTTAGAGAGTGATAGATAGTAGTGAGGAAACATAGAATGGATGAGAATCAGGCACAGGATTGGGCGCAATATCCACCAGAATGGAGGCAAGGAGGAAGACTGGTGCAGCAAAACAAGCCCGGAGAACAGTCATCCTGCTTATCACATGAGTCGCATATTGAGTCTGCTGAAACTATTCTCAGCCCTTCAAATATCACCACCAAAATGATTAGTATTAAAAACTTCTTTGCAAACTGCATTAATTCTCCTATTTTCTTTGCACCCATTTTTGTTTGGCTTGGCGAGGGATTGAATGTGTATGCTGTGCTTAAATAAGTGGATTGGGACGTTATGTTTAAGATAAGATATGTTGATATTTACGTTGGGACGTGATGTTCAAGAGAAGGTGGGAAAAACAATAGAGTTAACAATAATCTCCTCTTGTTTGAGGTGTTTGGAAGAGGAATCTAAAACGTCCATGGAAATTAAAATAATGATATGATGCAGAATAAATAACAAAGTTTATATTTCTGTTTGTGCAGGGGAGAATTAAGGGCTTTTATTTGAGGTGTTTGGAAGAGGATGTGATGTTCAAAGAGATGTGCACCGGAAATGGAATAATGATATGGTATTGTCGGTTTGGCAGAATATATTTTTTGTTTTATTAATTATTTATTTTAATTAAGCAATGGTTTGCATATTATATATATATATATATATATAGTCTACAAAACTATTTAGTTTTATTGTATTTTAAGTCCTTTGAGACGATTACTTTTTACTAAAAATAATGTAGTCTTTCGTTTTAACTATATATCACATTTAATATTAATACTTTTAAATTATTAATCTTTTTATTCTTATCAAAGAAATTTACCAAATGTTTTATTGTGTAGATAATAAGTTTAGGGAAATAACAATTCCATTTCAGCTTTTGTTGTTTACCAGAAATAAATAGGATCTTTAGAGTATTAAATTCAGGACCCTATTATTGTTCCAAAATCAATGAGATCATTTTTTGTTATTTGGGATATAATGTTTCAAATTATGAGAAAAGCTTAGAAAGAGAGAGAGAGAGAGAGAGAGAGAGAGAGAGAGTTTTCTCTTTATGGATTATGTATCTAGATATTTTCTTTCCTATGGTTTTGTATTTTAGGGTTTCGTGTTAAAACATAACTTTTAAGTTTTGTTTGATTTTATGGTTTTCTATTATATGATTATTATAAGTTTGAAATCATTAATACTAAATAAAATTACATGTAAATCCAAATAAAATAATATTTTAATCTAACAAAATGTATAACTATAATTTACCCTATAGATTTTGAGAATTTTTAAACCCTAACTTCTATTTTCTCACTAAATTTTGCACAAACAATAGAAATTTTGGGAGTGTTACATTTTCCTGATAGAAAATAATAGGTTGATGGTCGGTACCTTTTTTACTTAACTAACCTTTTTGACTTAACTATTTTATTTATCTTATCATCATACTAAATACTAACATTTCTCGTTGAACATTTCATATTACTTCTATGTTTATTATCATGTTTTCATTGGTCCTTTACTATATCACCATAGATGATTATTAACAATAATAAAAATAATAAAAATAAGAATCAGTGAACTCTCCTCTAAATGGTAAACATGATTTAATTTTTAAAAATAACGCAACCATCCAATAGGTGATTCAAGTTTTATTCACTTTTCATCCATAAAATAAAGGATGAATTATTAAAATCTAATGAAAAAATGAAAATGAAATGGCGAGGGAAAGGAATTGTGGAAAACGAGAGGTTTTATTTGTGGTGTGACCATTGTGTAGGGATTTCAGTGGATGTTCTCATGCTGAAACTCGTTAGTGGCACCTTCAATATTGTGAGAGAGCAGAGCACATGGCGAGTTTTTGTTGAAATAGACTTTTTGTCAATTTTTTTGTCATGTACTACACAAATGGTCTCTTTAGAAAGCATCTAAACTACAAACATTTTAGGGATTTCTAAGATTACATCAACACCAAAGGAATTACAGGATTGGTCCTATAATTTACCAACATGTCTTCTCATCTATTCTCTCACATTTTCACATTGTGGTCCATGATTTTATTTTGAATTCTTATATTTAGGAAGTTAGTTTTGTTAGTTCCTTCCATTAACAACAACAACTCAGCTTGGGATCCCCATGTGTATATCTTGCCTTCTGGGGTGAATGACTACAACAGGTCTCCTTCAGAACAATACTCCAAAGACAGAGATTTATTTCCAGAAGCTGGAATCTTGGAGCATTCTGATGTTACTTTGAAAGATTCAGAAGAAGAAACTCAGAAGAAAGCCTTAGAACCCTTTCATCAGTTCCTTTTTTGGAGAATCCAAGAGTGGATGACTAATTATGGAAGATCCTTCCCTCGCCTCTTGACTTTGGAAAAGAGCCAAATAGCAGACCCATCTGAAACTCAAATTCGGCAAGGGACAAAATTGCCGATGTTGAATGGTGGGGAAGGCAATTGTGGCTTCCAAAAGACACAACTGGCTAAATTATATACTAGTAAACCTCTGACTTCCATTCCCAGAATTCTAAAGTGGGGCTCAACATTCTCGAATGTGGACAACAAATCTAAGAACAATGGACCTGTTTTCAACTAGAAGATGGTCGAGCAATTGTTGTTGAACTAGTCCAGAGAAGTACAAGCGAAAATGATATCTCAAATAGCAGATCAAGTTGTGGCAGAAAAGGACACCTTGGTGGTCAGGGTCGATAACAGTGGTTTTATTGAAGCGGACATAGAAAACTCTCCCTTGGTCAACCCCTACAAGGATGATGCTCCTTCCTCATCTCCTATGGAGATGCCAGAAGATGATATTCTACAGACCAAGATCAAGGACTTATGGACCAGTGTGATGGCCTAGAGGTGCTCTAACTCAAACAAAGACAAGCAACAGGAAATTCAAGATATTAGAAATGAGGGCAGTCCTTCCTCTCCTTTGGCATCTGCTCTTAATTTATATTGCCCCATTCAGAACTCAGGGTGCAGGAAATCTTCCAGACTTAGAGCCAAAGAATTAAGAGAACTGAAAGGAGAGTTTACTGACTCTATCAAGCTCTCTGACTCTGAAATGAAGTTTAGAGGCAGACCTAAAATTAGGGGAAGGATTATATCATTGTCACCGGTCGCCAAAAAAGAAATGGAGAAGAAATTGAGAAATCAAAGGGACCTATTGCACAGTCCTGATAAGACAGAAAAGGTAAAGGTGTCATTCAGTAGATAAAGGGAGTCAATCCCCCATTTCCCCCAGAATTCAAGCGATCTACAATATTTTTGGCGGCATTAAACATGATGATTCAGGTAGGGACCATAATTCCTTCTCCTTTTTTGAAAGATTACTTGAAGTTGATTATGTTGAAGAGGAAGATAGGTGGAGCAATATCGAAGGTTTGGTTTATTACAAGGATAATTTTGTATTGACTCCCCATGAGCCACTTGGGGTAGACAAGGATTTAGGTGGTGTTTCTTCTTTAGACATGGACACTAATGTTCCTCCTCCTTCAATCCTTGGTTTTCAAAAATCTTACATCAATAATGGAACTTCTGATTGCGGGATAGTCAAAAAGAAGAACAAAGGCTAAAAATCCTTGGTCTCGCTAAGAGTGGAGGATGGTGAGGATCTAGAACAAGCCAAAATTACTGATTACTTCAATGTAGGGAAGGGGAAGTTCCTTCCCAAGTCTCAATGAAATTCCTCTCCTAGAATGTTAGGGGTCTCAATGCTCCTAACAAGTAGCGAATAGTTAAACGTTGCATCCTTCTGGCCAAACCAAATTTAGTTCTTCTACAGGAAACAAAAATGAATACAGACCAACTCTCATCCTTTGCCAAAACACTTGGAGACTGGTCTATGGAGGGATTTGATGTTGTGGGTTCTTATGGAGGTATTGCAATACTATGGAATCCAAGGAATATCAGATTTATCAGTAAATGTAAAAACCAGAATTGGATGGGAGGTGAAGTTTGGAGCCTAGCCTCTGATCTACAATTTTACATAGTGAACGTTTATGGGCTGAATTTGTATAGGATAAAAAAGGATGTTTGGATTGAACTGAGTGAGAATTTTATGGAACACCTCAATGAAAACATAGTCATTGGAGGGGATTTTAATTCCATTGTTCATCCCTCAAATAAATTGGGTGGTTCTCAACAGGATTCTCAATCCCAATCCAACTTCAAAGATTGGCTTCAATCAGAAATGCTGATGCAAATTGAGTTGGAAAATGGAAAATTCACCTAGAATAACAAAAGGTTGGGCCCAAGTAACATTGGAGAGAAGTTGGATAGATTCTTTTTCAAAGGGGATCTTACTTTGTTTCCTTTTGACCTAAAAGATTTGATCTCTCCAACCTCTGGATCAGATCATTTCCTCATCCAATTGGAAATCCTCGGAGAGCACAATTCCAGCACACTATCCCTTCAAATTTGAAAACATGTGGATGAAAGATGACAATTTTTTAAATCTAATTACAGAATGGTGAGAGGAATGCAGAATCAAAGGCTCTAAGCTGTTCTGCTTTGTGTCAAAATTAAAATACATCAAACAAAATTTACTTTCTTGGAAATGAACTAATTTCAATAACATGTTTGAATCCAAGGTGGAGGTGGAAGGCAAGACCAAGGATCTCAATGACACTATTATGCAATTGGGGATGAACAAGGAGAGATATGACCTAGAAAAGGATCTCCTCAGGGTTTACGAAGACATCTTAACCAAGGAAGAAACCTTTTGGAAACAAAAATCTAGAGAGCAGTGGCTAGAGGCAAGGGACAAAAACACTAAATTTTTTCACAATAGTACTAAACAAAGGTGTAACATTAATAGGATCCATCAAATCAACATGGAAAATGGCACTCTCATTCAGGATTAGACTGAGATCCAAAAGACAATTTTCAAGTTCTATTCAAAATTATTAAATCATTATGATGTCTCCAAAACTCATCTCAGAAGCAGATAATTCTTTTCTCACTGCTAAATTATATGAGGAGGAAATACTGGGAACTCTCTCTCAAATGGCCCTGGATAAAGCTCCTGGTCTGGATGGATTCCCTCCTTCCTTTTTTCTGCAATGTTGGCACATTTTTGGTAAGGAACTCACTGATGCTTTGGAAGGAGGTCATGCTTCAGGTAGATTCTTAACTAAAATTAATAATACTTTCATAGCCTTAATACCTAAGAAAGAAAATTCTTGTTGCATGGATGAATTCAGACCTATTGCTTTATGTAATACCTTATATTAAATTTTGTCTAAAACTCTTGCCAATAGGCTTAAAGTGGTCTTGTGCAAGATTATTGGTGAGGAACAAACAAGGATTGTTCCAGGCAGATCAATCCTTGATGGTATCATTATTGCACAAGAGACCATTCACTCAATACAATGCAATAAACATCCCAGTATGATTATCAAACTAGACATCAAGAAGGCCTATGACAAAGTGAATTGGAGATTCCTTACAAAATGTATGGAGAATTTTGGCTTCTCAAAAGCATGGATAAATCTCATTTATTATTGTATCTCAACTCTGAAATTTTCAATTTTGGTAAATGGTTCCCCTGTTGGATTTTTTGAAGGATATAATGGGATCAGGCAAGGTGACCCCCTCTCCCCTTTTCTATTCATCATCATGGCAGAAGCCTTCAGTCGCAGATTAATCAGTCTTCAAAATCAAGATGCCATATAGGGGGTGGAAATTACTTCTTTGGTCCAGGTTGTTACTCATCAGCAATTTATGGATGATATTCTCCTTTTTGGAAAAGGCAAATTTAGAGAGGCCACAATGCTAAAGGAAACATTAGACAAGTATGCCTTGGCCTTGGGCCAAGTGGTCAACAAAGAAAAATCAACAATTTTCTTTCTAAACACTAGAAAGAAAACCCAAGAGAATATTAGCAAAATATTCAAATTTAAGATTATCCTTCCCATGCATTTATCTTGGCATTCCTATTGATAAAGTTCTAAGAAATGAAAATACATGGAAACTGATTGGAGAGAAATTAGACAGAAAGATGGATTCTTGGAAAGAAAAATGGCTTTCTTGGGCTGGGAGGGTGGTTCTCATTAAAGAAACTCTGGCAGCCATCCACATCTACCTCTTGTCTTGTCTCTCTCTCCCAGTAGGTAGCTATTTGGACATTGTTAAAACATTGAGAATTTTTTTTTGGAAAGGAACATCTACAATAAGAGAAAATTCACTTTGATATCATGGGACAAGATATGTAATCTAGTGGCAGAGGGAGGCACTGGAATTAAAAATCTGCAATGGCAGAACCAGGCTCTAGGAGAAAAACTATACTGGAAAATATTAAAGGAAAAGAATCTCAAGTGGGTCAAAATTCTCAGAGGAAAATATTTTCATCATTTGGAAGATGAAAAGGTAATCAGAACCTCGAATCTTCCCCGAGGTTCCCAAATTTGGAACTTTATTTGCAACTCAAAAGGATTAATTGAAAACAATCTATCATGGAACATTAAAGATGGCTCAATCGCTAGATTTTGGGGTGACTCATGGGAAGGACTTTCGAGCATTAATCAATTGCTAGGTCCCAACAACATTAGCAATATTTTCATTCAAAATTGGGGCCCTCTAGTGAAAGACTACATTTCTCCACGATCTTAGAACTTGACTGATGGATCTTGGCAGTGGAAATGATTCGACCAGCTTAACCCAAATCCAATTGAACTTCAAAAAGTGGAAAATATTTTAGAAAATAGATCCTTATTTTTTAAAAAAGGGAAAGATAATGTTATATGGAATGGCTCTAAAATAGGGGATTATAAGGCAAAAGAAGGATATAGTATCCTCTCAGACAATTCTCTCATAAGCGTCCCCAATTCTTCCAACAGCTTTGTTGGAATAAAGTTTGTCTTCCAAAAGCCAACATATTCTCTTGGGCAACAATCCAAGGGAAAATACTCACTGCCAGTTGGTTTAAGAAGATGGGATTCCATGGACCATCCAGACGTGTCCTCTATCTTAAAAATGAAGAGGACACAAATCACCTGTTACTTTTGTGCCCCTTTGCCTCGAAGTGTTGGCAATGGTTATGTGCAAAGTTGAGCTGGTCCTCGGCCCTCCGTAATGACAATATATCACTTTTCTCCTCTTGGCCTCAAATATTCATAGATAGTCTTTGTGGTAACTTATGGCTAATCACTCCTTCCATCTTGATTTGGGAAATATGGAAAGAAAGGAACAGGAGAATCTTCCAAGAGACCTCAATGGATTATCCCTTTGTTCTCAATCGAATTGAAGCTTCAATTGTGGAAGTCATGAATTCTAGAATTCAAATGCAAAGTGGTCGTCACATGTTTTACTCAAGTTGGGATGATCTCATGATCAAAAAATAGTTTGGGCTAAAGACTCCTCCAACAATCGGCATTGTTGTGAAAGAAAATGCTATTTTAAGGAAGAATTGCAAATGGAACCCTCCTCTTCTAGGCTGGCATAAATTGAATTTTGATGGTGCCTCCAAAGGGAATCCTAGTCCTTCCGGTGCAGGATGCATTATTCACTCCTGTGATGGATCTTTTATTGCCAAAATAGCTAAACCCTTGGAAAATGACACTTGTAATGTGGCAGAATTTAAAGCTCTCCTTCTAAGCCTCTCACTGGCATGGGATCTAGGCATTATCAAATTAGAAATTGAAGGTGATTCTATGATTACTATAAATGTTGTGAGATCAAGGGATTCCCCTAACTGGAAATTGTAGCCATTCTGGAGGTTATTTCAAATTTAATTAAAACATTTGAATCCGCAATGGCTAACCACATTTACCGAGAAGGGAATATTTTGGCGGATGGATTAGAAAACAAGGCAGCTTCAAGGGAGTTCATTCAATTTATTGATGATGAGTCAGATAGAATTCACTTCAACATCGGTGTGCGAGAGGTCTAATTTGGATTGTTCTACAAGTTGATGCGGATCCCAGCTCATTCTAGTCCCGTCGACATTAATGTCTTATGCACAACAGGCATTTTGGATTGCTGGGAGGTGATGTTCGCTTATGTCAAGGCAAAATGGCCACCTACTTCATAGAGAATTCACATTAACTACACATCTCATCACCCAGGAAAGCTTGTCTTCAGGCTTAAGTGAGTATTAAAAGTTGTCACTTCATTTTTGGAAAAACTGACATCTCTCTCTTTGAACCATTTGTAGTATGTCTAGGTGGGGATTGTTTAGATCCTCACAGGTTAGGTACAACACTCTGCAAACCTATTTTGAGCCACGACACTTGAAGTGAGATACACTCATTCTCAGTCTGTCAGTGCTTTAAAGAATTAAAGTTTAATTTCCCTACTAGTTGGGCACCTCACTCTCTTAACCTACGGGTGAAGTTCTAGGCTACTCTCTTTCCTCTGGTCATTGAGTTGCATTCTATATTCGAGGTATGGACACCCTAATCAAGCTACGTTCGGATCTGAAGAAAATCACCTTCAACACTCCTATCACTTCGAATCACATCATGGAAGTATGCAACTTTCAACATCCTTTGGTCGTACATGCAATCCAAAAGGTGTTAGGGTACAACTTTCTTTGCACTAACCACAGATATAGGGTCCTTTTCGATATTTTCTCTGGCTTCCTTGCCAGCATCTTGGTTGATGGGGCCTCCAAAAATATAAATGAAGACCTCTGTGATCATCTTTTCTCTAGAAAATTCATTGTGGGCCTCCATAATACAGTGATGAACATTGATTTAAATCTCACCACTCCATTCCCATGGGATTTGGCAATAGTTATGACTACGGGGAAACCATTTTTTGGTTTTGCGACTGGTCAAAGAAGGAACATTTATGTTGGCCCTCCAAGGCATCTTTTCAATCTCTCTGGCTGGGAGTGGGAGGACCACCAGTTGCACAAGAGTACAATGGAGAAAGGAATAAACTTCCTTTCCAAATTCCTAGGAATAGTTGAGGGCTTGAATGCATCATATGGAGATAACTTGGATGAAAACCTTCCATGGGTCTATCTGTACAAGAAAGATGAAAAGATGGATGGGATGGGAAGCCCTGAGTCCTCAAACAAAGATGAAGAAGATGAAGAAATGGAGACTACCTCGAAGGAGGATTCAAAGGAAACTCGTGATGATGAGGATTCGAGCATGGCTACAAACAAAGAGGAAGATACAGAGGAGGTTGACATTGAACTGGTTGACGCCTCAACTGAGGAAGATCCTGAGGACATCAGTGGCTCCTCAATTCAGGGGGGAGTCCAAAATCAAATTCTTCTCCCTCCATAGAGAACGACACCACGTCCCCTTCTGACTGAGATTAGGTTGCCTGGTTTTTGGGTGTGTTTTTCTTTTTGGCAAATATTAATATCATTTTTTAGCTTTGTTTTAAAACTCTGGTCTCTTAAATTATCGTTGAGCCTTGGTGCTCGGCTGGGTTCACAATCCTCTTGGTAGGATTGGGCTATGGACTAGATACAATATTTTTCATGTTGATTATTGTTTGTTACTGTATTTCCTTTTTCTAAGCTTTAATATAAATCTCTCGGCCTCGACCCTTAATTGATCAACTATATATATATATATATATATATATATATATATATATATATATATATATATATATAGTAAATGCATGTAACCTTACACCATATAGCACCCAATATTTTTCGTATCAATCAACATAGATTTTCTACAAATAAAGAGAGTAAAATCAACATCCCGTTCAGTTTCTTGTAGACAAAAAGATAAGTCAAATCAAAAAGAATCATATATGTTTATAATGACTATTTCATCTTAGTATAAAAATTTATAAAGACAAAAAGATGATTACTTCACCATAGAAGTCTTCCTTACTATGTACAATATATTCACATTTTTTATTTGATTTTCATTACATTTCTATTTTGCCAATTAATACGTACATGATGCAAAGACACCTTTTGCAATCACATGTTTTTTCACTTCATCTGTTCAATATAGCATGGATCATTTTCACTCTACACCATCTGCTCATTACAATATCTCTTACAAGGAAAAGCTTTAATGACTTAACTGATTTATCTATCTGCTTGTTATCATATTAGGTTTCTCCATTTATTAACCTAAACATAACTATTTATGTACCTTCTTGTCATCATATTATTTTTTGTCATTTAATAGTGTCAACATTTCATATCTATTTTATGTTCATTCTCATTTTTTCATTAATCTTTCATGATTTCACCTGAGATAATGTTGAAAAATAACAATCAGAGTTCTCCTCTCAACAATAAACACGATTTAAAGGAAAAAAATAGCGCAGCCATAAAATAGTTGATTCTCATTTTATTCACTTTTCATCCACAAAAGCAAGAATGAATTATTACAATCTACACCATCTCATACCATATGCGCTACAAGGAAAAGCTTGTATTCTAAACCATCTCATACCATATTGGTTACAAGGAAAAGCTTTAATGACTTAACTATTTTATTTATCTTATCATCATACTAAATATTAACATTTCTCGTTGAACATTTCATATTAATTCTATGTTCATTATCATGTTTTCATTGGTCCTTTTCTATATCACCATAGATGATGATTAACAATAATAAAAATAAGAGCATTTTTTGTGGCTATTGCGGTTGAACAACCATAAGGACATGGTGGGGGTGAGTTTTGAGTGGCCGCATCCACCATAAATATAAGGAAAAGAACAGAAAGCACTATGTTCACCTTCATGTGCAACAAATTTCTCATATTTACAATAGAGATGTGGTCCATGATTTTATTGTACAATGCATTGTCATTATCAAAATTTTGTTTGAGTGATTTATACAAAAATATGATGATACAAATACAATTAGTGTAACTAAGTAAAATTATCACTTTGATTAACTTATATGAAGAGATGGTATTACAAATACAAGCACAATTATGGCCTCTTTTGTGATCCATATCAATATATCTTGTCATGAACTTTTGCTTAGTCTTTTGTACAAAGAGAAGATTTATAGAGCCTTTGTAGTAGGGTCCATTAAACCTGTAAAATCAAAATTTCAAGGGTTATATGAATTGCATAATTAGTGTAGAAACAGAGGCATTAGGTATGAAAACATTACACCAATTCAGAAATAGAAATACATATGTTTAAACATATTGCAAATTGACATTCAAAAAATTTCTCAAATTATATTTAGAAAATAACTTAATCTGAGATGTATAATAATCCAAAACCATATTGCTATACTGCATAAAGGATTGATTTTCAGGCTGAATTAGTGAGATTTATAGCTTGAATACTCTTCATTTGAATGCTCTTTATGATGAACTATAACTGATTGAATGTTTGAAGATGTTAAGTTGATGATCAACATGTTGCAGAAAGTTAATGCAAGACATTAAATCAGTTAACGTATTGTATTGTCATAGTTGTAAACTTGATATAATCTGATTGGTTATATACATAGTGTCAAAGACTTCAAAGAACTAGAGGGATAAAGGTCATGCTTTCAGTAATGCATAAAAGATCAGTATGCACTTTGTGACAACAAACACCGACGGTCAATGCACCCTGACGGATAGAGAAACCTAAGGGGAAAGTCACAATGATACCCAAGCAAGAAACCCCAGCAAGAATTATTGATGAGCAGAACCAAAGTAACCCAAGAAAAACTTCATAGTGTTTCCCAATGGACAAACAACCCCAATGGAGATGCCCGAGGAGAACTGAAGTGTTGACCGACAAGAACTGAAGTTTAGAAATGACAAAAGACTTAGCTGGAAAGAGCTAAATATTGAGTTAACTGGTTGTTAATATTATTTTCATCGAAAAGTTAAAATATAGAGATAAGCAAGATATTTAAAGTTGTTTTATTCCATTTGTCTAAGAGAAATCTATGGGATAAAACTGAAGTAAAGCTTTAAAGCAAGAAAGGCGAGAATTGTGGATCACGCCAAGAACAAGAAAGTCAAGGACTTAGAAACGGTGAAATTATGTCTATAAAGAGACAAGCTAATTCATTGTGAATTAGGGGTGAATAGAGAAGAAGATGTTGGAGAGATATTGGTGAAGAAAAACTTCATACAGTCCTGATCAATCAAGCTAAAGCACAGAGCTAAAGATTTTTTTGGACAATGAGCAACAGAAAAGCACAACATCACTGAGCAGAAAGAAGTGAACCAAAGGTATTGAATAGAGACATTGATCAGAAAGGTATTATGAGCTTACAATATATCTAAACATGTGCAAAGTGTAGTTGTTTATATGAATAGATCATATACTATTTCAGTTTAACCATTGATTCAAAAAGTCTCTTAACCAAGCAGGATCTAAACAAATATTTTATATATTGAGATACATCCCAAGGAGTATCAAAAGGTTAGCTCATGAAGATAGCATAGTGAAATGTCAGATATCAAGTGATTAACTATTAGTGATAAATCCTCTAACAAGGTCACACTTAACAGTGTATTTGTAACCTTTAATAGGGTTGGCTCTTCACCGAGCTCACTTCAGAAGAGTGAAAATTTTGGGTTACTGGTCCCAAGTGGTTTTTCCCTTAACAGGGTTTCCACGTTAAAAATCCATGTGTCAAATGTGTTTATGAGTCATTGCTTTCATGTTTTACTTTACACATTACTAAAACATGATTGATCGGTATACACTAAGTAATTTACTGCATTTTGGTAAATGAAAGACTGCTAATCGATAAAGGTAAAGAATAAGGTTTTACAGTGAACTCTGAGTAGTAGTTATTTGAGAAGATAATCTTAAGGCATACATCTTGTAGGACTGAAGATAACTAGAGGCTTATAGGACTGAAGATAACTAGAGGCTTATAACTGTGGTAATAATTTTTTGGGTTAATTTATTGGAATATTTTTTAGGCCACTGATTCACCCCCCTCCCCCTCTCAGTTACTCTAACACTTTATTCTCAGACACGACATATTTCTCACAATCCATCAAACCACTCATTACACCAAAATTTTTTAAAAAAAAAAAAAAAAAAGAAATACAAGAACCAAAAATTGAATTAAGCAAATAAAGTCAAGGATAACACCAAAAATTGTATCCAAGCAACATCAATTTATCTTGAATTATGCAAGATTAGTTCCAAAATGGAAATTAAACCATATTCTTCAAAAGCGTGGAAACTATGTAATACTCTAGACATTCCTATGTCTACAAGAGCACTCATAGTCATGGCACTACAACCATATATGCTATGTCATTTGATAAAAGGTTTGTGTATGATGTTACCAAGTGATCTAATCACATGGTTTTACAATATTAAAAAAATATATACTATCCTATAAATTCATCATTAAAGTGATACTTCTCAATATCTTGTCAGATTGGTTTTATAACTTAGGAAAACATTCAAGACCTCTATACTACCAGGTGATTCAAGGATTTAAAGAAATTATAGCATCAAATAGTAAATAAAATTCATGGGAAGTCAGAATAAAATTGGAATATTACCAATAAAATAAGACCTTGGAGAAAGTTCATCTAAGTATGTATCTAGATATGCTAAGGAATGGGAAGAAATTGAAGAAGAAGAAATGAAGATTGATGATCTTGAAGCCATAATTGCAAAGAGACTACCTAAGGAATAAAAGTAAACTTGCGAAGTTGGAGAAGTATGATGGTGGTGTTTTTAGATTAAGAAACAATGCTCCTTGTATGATCAGAGGTGTGGGTCCATTACACTTGATGGTGAGAGCAATATTGATGATGTATTATATGTTGAAGGTTTGAGGCATAATCTTTTGAGTGTTAGACAACTAGTTGATAAGGGTTACAATTTATAATTGAAGAATGGGATGCACAGAATAATTGGAAGCTCTGTAATTGATAATGCATCAGGTACAAAGACCAAAGGTAATGTAAATTTCATTTGAATACTTCAAAGAATAGATGTCTATTTTCTAAAATTGATGATAGTTGGCTATGGCACAAGAGATTTTGTCATGAAAAATTTGATAACATTGTGAAGGTAAGAACTACAAGAGCAATGAAATATTTATCTAAATTGTTGAATCATGTTGATGCAGTGTGTAAGGAATGTCAATTGGGTAAGCTAACTAAATCTACTTTCAAAATTAAGACATGTTTTTCAAGTGGATTATTAGATTTAGTACCTACTAATTTGTGTGGCTCTACAATAACTAGAAGCTATTATGGAGACATGTATTTGATTTTATTCATTGATGATTATTCAAGAATGACGTGGGTTACATTTCTGATAGAAAAATTTGAGGCCTTTGATAAATTTAAGATTTTCAAAGCTATGGTTGAGAGTGAGACATGTATGAAGCTAAAATGTCTGATATCTGAGAGAGGTGGTGAGTTTACATCTAGGGAATTTAATAAATTTTATGAAAAACATGAAATGAAGAGGAAAATGTCTACTCCATGAACACCACAATAGAATAGTATTGCAAAGAGAAGAAATAGAACTATCCTTGGCATTACAAGGACTATGATGATTGAACGAAATGTATCAAAGATATATTGGAGAGAAGTGGTTAGCACTGCAGTCTATACATTGAACCGAGTTCAAATCAAGAACAACACTAGTAAGACCCCTTATGAGGTTTGGTATGGTCATGTCCCTACAGTGAAATACATTAAATTTTTTGGAAGAAAATGTTATATCAAAATAGATGAAGATTTAGGGAAATTGGATCCTATATGTGATGAAGGAATCTTTCATGTTTATTATACAAAGATAAAAGCATACAAATGTTATAACAGTTGTTAGAATAGTCCCAAAGGATAACTGAGAGGGGGGGGGGGGTGAATCAGTTATCAATAACTTTAGTTCTTTAACTTCATAATACAACAAGTAAATTCTTAATCAGATAACACAGTACACAACACACAATTTGATTACGGGGAAACCAAATGGTAAAACCCCAGTGGGAATTAGCACCCACAATAAACTATACTTGTTTGTAGTAATCCCTGTTAGAAGATATTTCAACCCTGTTAGGAGTTGTACATTACAATGTAATAAGTATAGTGACCTGGTTAAGGGTCAGACCCTGTTTGGAGTCTTTTACAAATAACCCTGTTAGGGGTGGTGGACTCACTGCACAAAAGCTCACTGCTTGATGGTGAAGTCTACAACCTTCTGTATAACAAATATGCACTATATATGATGATGAACTATAAATTAGATCTGTTGTCTTGATCAATTCCAGTGTATTACAATCTTTCACTTCTTCTTCACATAGACTCTTGATGAATGAACCAACTCTAATAATCTTCTCTGTACATCTTTCTTCTCTTTTCGTATCATTCACACTTAGTGTGTCACCTTTGACTTGCTATAAGTATCTTCCTCATAGTATGAGATCATGGGACCTATAAGACAACTCTTCATAACATCCTTTTCATCTCTACTAAGCACGCAAGAATAATTATAACCGTGCAAGTATAAACTGAATAGACGCGATGCTTCACTAAGTCGGCCTCACCAATTTAACTCTAACTTTGCAATCGTCTTGAAACACATTTGGTGCCTTTGGATTAATATAATAAACTCATAAATAATCATGAATATACACACGCATATACATAAGATAGGCGCAACTCAAGAAACACGTGATATACGTCGGCCTTAAACCATTACACTTCCAGAACTGTAACTACCAATAACAAAATTACATAACTTTACTAAAACATCATATCTGGGTCTACGTGTATGAACATAACATAATAAACATGTCAAAAACATGTACCTATCCACGCAAATCTTCATATCATCATTCAGATAAGTACATACAGAATTAATACTGTGTATTATATGTTGTCATCAATGACAAACATATAATCAATCAACTACTCAGAATCAAATCTCCAACAATCTCCCCCTTTGACATTGATGGCAACATATGATATCAAAAACATCCTCTATTCATGGTGTCCTCTTTCTTTTACAATCTTCTCAATATCCTC
>MU224432.1:3747644-3765932 GCA_018584345.1 Thuja plicata | reverse complement strand
CCAGATGTCAGTTTTTGCTCAAACTGCTCCAAAAAAAAGATCCTCCCCAAAACCACTAAAATATGAGACAAAAACCTCTCAAAAGCACAGATTAAAGAACAAGGCCAAATCTCTCATGAAGAGAACATGGGCATGAAGATCTGGAGCTCTAATACCATATTGGAGTTGATGAAAACTATCAACCCACAACTCCCAAAAATCACCTGCATGCAAACCTGTCACAGAAAGAGAGAAGCAAAAAAGCTATGGAAGCCAAAAATCACAGATTGATGGAAGAGGAAACATCTTATGCAAATAATGGAGAAAAAACTCTTAATGCAATAACATCCTCAATTAATTAATAACCATCGAATTGAATAATTTACAAAGAGGGAATCCTTATAAAAGGATACCAAAACCCTAAACGGGAAAATCTAGGTTGCATAATAATAATTAATAAAAGAATTAATTATTAAATGCCTAAAGTTTAGCTTAAGTAAAAGAGAGATAATAAGTGACTTAATAATTAAATCAATATGATTTAATTAATAAGTGGAATCACTTTATTACTCTAACAGGAAAAACCTCAGGGGGAACCCATTTGGTCTTGGAGCTTTGTTAGGAGCCATCTGACTGAGACTCTTAAAAATTTCCTCCTCGGTGAATTTAGCCATAAGGAGTTGATTGTCCTCTTGAGATATTATTTTAGGGATGTCTTCCAGCATGGTATTATGTGCTTGAAGATGAGAACCTTCGGGATTGTTTAACAGATTTGTGAAGAAGTTTACCACTTCTGCCTAAATATCCTTCTGATCTTGAAGTGTGCCCCCATTGGCATTAGTTATGTGATGTATTCTATTGAAACTTCTTCATTGCTTCGTGTTGTTGTAAGGATGTCTTCTTGCTCTCTGAGGAGGAGTTTCTCTAATTCATAGTGCTCATGATTCATGCCCTGATGAAGGATGATTTCATTTAGAACCTTGAGCTTTTGTTCTATTTCCAACTTGGATGAGAATTTTTTTTGAAGTGATTTTTGTTCCAAATAATAAGATCTTGTTTGACAAGTTTAAGCTTTGAAACAAAGCAAAACAATTTTGACCCCTTCACCCGACAATCTTTCCACCATTCCTCTATAAGTTTTGAAAAATCATTATATTTTAACCACGTGTTCTCAAATTTAATGGGGCAAAGCAAGGGTTTGTCCTCCTCTAGAATGTCAAGCAAAATGGGAAAGTGATCAGAGCCTGAGGTGGGAGAAATGGAGGCTTTAAGGTCAAAGGGGAAGGAAGATAAGTCACCCTTGAAGAAGAATCTATCTAGATTTTTCTAAGATGGTGTTGAGCCCGAGTCTCCGATTTTTCCAAGTGAATTCCCCACTATCCAAATCTATTTCTATTAGATTCTCTTTCTGCACCCATTCTTTGAGGTCAGTTTGAGATTGGATTTCTTGCTGAGAGCCTCCCCTTTTTTTAGATAAATGTGAAATGGTATTAAAGTCCCCTCCAGTAAGAATTTTTTGTCTGACCACCCCTCAAGGCATGTGTTGAGATCCTTCCATACCTCCAATTTTGGTCTCCTAAGGGTTGGTTCATATACATTGAGGATCGAAACTTTCAAATTAGAGTTTAGGCTACAGATATCACCCCCCATCCAACTAGTGCTACTATCCGCCTGTGAGTATGTTATGTGTCTTGTGTTCTAGATTATGACAATACCCCCAGAGGAACCAATGGCATCCACCACCTCCAAAGCCCAACTCCCTAGTTCCTTAGTGAATTTGAGCATCTGCTTAAAATTCATTTTTGTTTCCTGAAGGAGCACAACTTCTGCCCTGATTTGAAGAATGCAACATTTGACCACTCACTGCTTGTTAGGGGCATTCAGACCCCTAACATTCCAAGATAGGATTTTCATTGGGCCCTGGGAAGGATCTTCCCCTTCCCAATGTGTAGATAGGTTGTGATCTTTTTTTGATAAAGATCTTCCCCATTTTCAGCTCTATTAAGATCTGAAAGTGATTTCCTGCCTTTACCCTTCTCCCTGATGTTTCCACAATTAGGGGAAGTTTTCCTATTTACAGATTTTTGAATACCTAAGAAAATTTTTTGATCCAATGAGACTGGGGCCAAGGGAGAAACCTCCTTGGGCACTTGTAAAGGGTTCAACATGTTAAAAGAACTGGTATGAGATTCCGTCAAAGGAGAGTTAGGGTAATTCTACCCTTCAATATCTTCCAAACGTTCTTCCTCCACATAATCTACCTCTAATAGCCTTTCTACAAAGGAGAGAGAGTTAGAGATATTATTCGGAGGGGGGGCACTACCAGAGTATCTAAAAAGATCATAAACTTCCTGTAATCTGGGGGAAATGGGTGAGCCCTGAGTCTTTTCAATAGACCAAAGATTGATGAGATTTTCCTTATCTAAGAACTTACTTTGTTTGGATCTCAGAACTGGTTTGAGAGGCATAATACCCCCTATAACCTTTTATGTTGGTGATATCTTGTTAGATTTACCTTCCACTTTGGTGTTCTTCCTTTGTTTGAAGATATCCTTTCTGGGCCCTGTAGACACTTTGTTGTCGAACCCCTTAGCTAAGAGTCTGAAGGATTTCCTGCATCCTTAACTATTGGTAGATGTTTTAGGATCCCACAACTCTGAATTCTGAGGATTGGGCGAAGAATGTATGGTGGAAGTTTTATCCTCATGTTCTTCCCCTTGAGAGGAAAGACTAACTCTCTCTATTTTGGCCGGTTTCCACATGTCCTTAATTTTGATTTGTAAGATGTCCTCCTTGTCAAAAGTGGGAGAATTACCAGTTGTATTGGAGACTTTAGCACAAGAACCATCCATGAGGACCATATTATTGTCCTCAGTCCTCGAGAATGTGTCTAGTTCTATTGTTGTCTCATTTTCTGCTATGACTTGATCAGTGATTTCCTCGATCATTTTTGTTTGCACTTCTACAAACCATTGGGATAGTCGCTGATCAATGTATTTATGATTGAATTGGGGGATGTGGGCTGAAGGAGGGCTATACAGGATTGTCTTCGAAGGTTGGACCAAGGGTTGGGAAGCCCAGATTTTTTAGATCCTGGATAGATTTGGGGGTAATTGAATGGTTCTAATCCATGACATCAACTGTGAACCATGGCCTGAATCCTTACCTGATCTTTTTAGCCATTCTGAGGAATTCCAATTGAACCCAACACCCTTTCGACCCCACTGAGGATCTGCTTGTTCTCTAGGGGAGGTAACCTATGGTCTTGTTAAATATAATCTCTTCTGAAACTCTTTTGAGGATTTTATGATTCTCCAATATAGTAACCATAAAAATAGTGTGATCTCTTGATTGTATTTATCCTCTGCCAGTGATAACCCCGTTGTGGTCAGTTCCTTCATCTGTGATACCTCTGGAAGAAGAATAAAAGAATGATATTTATCTTCCGTCGATGGAATCCCGGATGTTGAAAGGTCCTCCATATGTGCTATCTCTGGAAAAAGAATAGAAGGAGGATTCCTTGAATGTGAATATTTCCAATGTTCCCAATATAACACGCTCACCTCATGGTCCTGCCTTGGGTCTTTCTCAAGAGCAGAGAGATCTTGTGAGGCTCCTGAAGACTTCAATTTAAGATCTTTTTCTATCTCAAACTTTAGGTGGTCATAAGATACAATCTGAATCCATGTTCCAAACTTAGATATGATCTTAATAGAATGGGAAAGTTCTTTGTCTAGATTCATAAGAAGGCATATCCTAAGAGTTGCAGACTTCTCCTGATGAGAACGGTTAAGATAGATGCCCAGTTTATTGGTGAATATTTGTAAAATTTTAGCAGATCTGTACTCCACTGGTAAATTCTCGGGACTTCATTGTTGCATATGTAACACATGATTGTTATGAAACCATCCTTTATATTTGAAGATTTTATCTCTACTGCTTTTTGTCTTCAAACATGACTAGAAAGAATCCCAACTTGACATCCAGGCAGTCTATATGAAGGATGTTTTTCCAGTTGTTGAATGCCCAGTTGTTGAACTCTAAGAAGGACATGTTGGTTTCCCAGAACTTGCATATCAGAGCCTGATGTAGGAGGAGGCCTCTTCTTTTGTTCAAATTTTCTTCTAAGAATGTGATAGGGATTTCAAGTGAAGTATTAACAACCCGAGGTTGGGAACTTTCCATCTCTTGCCTGGATTGTAGTGGTTCCTCATTTTGAATATCTTCATTATTTGCTGAGGCAGTGGTGCTTTTGTCTATTCCCTCCTAATTTCTTTGGTTCTCTAGAGGCTAACTTCTTAGTGGTTGCCTTTCCACTCTTGGTTTCCATTTAAATTTGGCCGTGTGTTTCCCTCTAAATCCCCAAATGTCCTTGTGGTGGTTAATGTTGTAACCCGGTATCTTATTGTTTCTGATGAGATCTATTCGCTGCTTATGACTGTCCTAGTATATTCTGGACCAGGCTGCCTTCGATAGTGGTGGACTAAACGGTTTGTCATCCTGATTGGTTGGGAAAATGGGGATAAGATTAGGATTAATGGGCTCTTTTGATGAGGATCCCTGGGCCCGGTTGCGGTCTCTTGACTGGTATCCTTGCCCCCAATGATTATCTTTACTTCTGTGAGTGGGCTCAGTTTGTATCAGTCATATTTATTATGCTTTAACCTTTCCATTTAGAATTGTAAAATCAATCCATTATGAATTTGAAATTGCTGAAAAATGGAGGGAGAAAAAAATAATGCCTCAGATTAACAAAGGAGGATGTAGTATTGACAAAAATAAAATCTGATTTGGAAACATCAAAAACAGATTCTATTTTCTATATTAATAAAACTTCCTGAGAGTGCAAACCGTTTCCATATTCAACATGTGAGCTGAAAATCTTGAGGCATTGAAGAGATCCCATGCACATTTCATGAAAACCAAAACTGAAACATGGAGTAGACCATTGAACTCTGATGCCTTTGAAAGCTGAGTGTTTTCCTTCTGAAAATTTAGGAAAAAAAATTGCAGGTGAATTTGAACTACACAAAACCGAATCTTGCGCCAAAACCCTAAAATGTGCACCAAACACTAGACAAATTTAAATTGCAAAGATCACATGAATTTGTATAGAGATCGTGAATTTGCAACATAGATCACATGATTTTTTAGCAATAAAATACTAAAACACTGCGATAAAGTACTAAATTTTGTAGAACTGAGGTGCAAATTTGAAATGCAGAGAGCAGTTGATGCTATAAGGTAGGTTGATTCAGGAAGATGCAAGTCACATAGATTACATAAATTTGTTAGGGGCATTCAGACCCCTAACATTCCAATATAGGATTTTCATTGGGCCTCGGGAAGGATCTTCCCCTTCTCAATGTGTAGATAGGTTATGATCTTTTTTTGATCAAGATCTTCCCCATCTTCACCTCTAAGATTTGAAAGTGGTTTCCTGCCTTTACCCTTCTTCCGGATGTTTTCACAATCAGGGGAATTTTTCCTATTTACAGATTTTTGAATACCTAAGAAATTGTTTTGATCCAATGAGACTGGGGCCAAGGGATTAACCTCCTTGGGCACTTGCGAAGGGTTCAATATGTTAAAAGAACTGGTATGAGATTCCTTCGAATGAGAGTTAGGGTAATTCCACCCTTCAATATCTTCCAATTATTCTTCCTCCTCCACATAGTCTGCCTATAATAGCCTTTCTACAAAGGAGAGAGAGTTAGAGATATTATTCGGAGGGGCGGCACTACCAAAGTATCTAAAAAGATCATAAACTGCCTGTAATCTGGGGGAAAGGGGTGAGCCCTGAGTCTTGTCAATAGCCTGAAGATTGATGAGATTTTCCTTATCTAAGAACTTACTTTGTTTGGATCTCAGAACTGGTTTGAGAGGCATAATACCCCCTATAACCTTTTCTATTGGTGATATCTTGTTAGATTTACCTTCCACTTTGTTGTTCTTCCTCTGTTTGAAGATATCCTTGTTGGGCCATGTAGACACTTTGTTGTCCAACCCCTTAGCTACGAGTCTGGAGGATTTCCTGTATCCATAATTATTGGTAGATGTTTTAGGATCCCACAACTCTGAATTCTGAGGATTGGGCTAAGAATGTGTGGTGGAAGTTTTCTCCTTGTGTTCTTCCCCTTGAGAGGAAAGACTAACTCTCTCCATTTTGGCCAATTTCCACATGTCCTTAATTTTGATTTGTAAGATGTCCTCCTTGTCAAAAGTGGGAGAATGACCAGTTGTATCGAAGCCTTTGGCATAAGAACCATCCATGAGGACCATATTATTGTCCTCAGTCCTCGAGAATGTGTCTAGTTCTATTGTTGTCTCCTTTTATGCTATGACTTGATCAACGATTTCCTCGATCATTTTTGTTCGCACTTCTACAAACCATTGGGATAGTAGCTGATCAATGTATTTATGATTGAACTGGGGGATGTGGGCTGAAGGAGGGCTATACAGGATTGTCTTCAAAGGTTGGACCAGGGGTTGGGAAGCCCAGATTTTTTAGATCCTGGATAGATTTGGGGGTAATTGAATGGTTTTGATCCATGACATCAACTGTGGACCATGGTCTGAATCCTTACTTGATATTTTTAGCCATTCTAAGGATTTCCAATTGAACCCAACACCCTTTTGACCCCACTGAGGATCTGCGTGTTCTCCAGGGGAGGGAACCTGTGGTCTTGTTAAATATAATCTCTTCTGAAACTCTTTTGAGAGTTTAAGATTCTCCAGTATAGTAACCATAAAAATAGTGCGATCTCTTGATTGTATTTATCCTCCACCGGTGATAACCTCGTTGTGTTCAGTTCCTTCATCTGTGTTACCTCTGGAAGAAGAATAAAAGAATGATATTTATCTTCCGCCGATGAAATCTCGGATGTTGACAGGTCCTCCATCTGTGCTATCTCTGGAAAAAGAATAGAAGGAGGATTCCTTGAATGTGAAGATTTAGACAATGTTCCCAATATAACCCGCTCACCTCATGGTCCTGCCCTGGGTCTTTCTCAAGAGCAAAGAGATCTTGTGAGGCTCCTGAAGACTTCAAGTTAAGATCTTGTTCTATCTCTGACTTCAGGTGATCATAAGATACAATCTGAGTCCATGTTCCAAAATTAGATATGATCTTAATAGAACGGGAAAGTTCTTTGTCTAGATTCATAAGAAGGCATATCCTAGGAGTTGCATACTTCTCCTGATGAGAATGTTTAAGATAGATGCCCAGTTTATTGGCAAATATTTGTAAAATTTTAGTAGATTTGTATTCCACTGGTAAATTCTCAAGAGATACCCACAGTGGGATGAATTTAATAGCTTGGGCTTTTCTATTGAAGTTTGGACTCCATTATTGCATATGTAACCCATGATTGTTATGAAACCATCCTTTATATTTGAATATTTTATCTCTACTGCTTTTGTCTTCAAACATGACTAGAAAAAATCCCAACTTGACATCCAGGCAGTCTATATGAAGGATGTTTTGCCAGTTGTTGAATGGCCAGTTGTTGAACTCTAAGAAGGACAGGTTGGTTTCCCAGAACTTGCATATCAGAGCTTGATGTAGGAGGAGGCCTTTTCTTTTGTTCAAATTTTCTTTTGAGAATGTGATAGGGATTTCAAGTGAGGTATTAACAACCCGAGGTTGGGAACTTTCCATCTCTTGCCTGGATTGTAGTGGTTCCTCATTTTGAATAACTTCATTATTTGCTGAGGCAGTGGTGCTTTTGTCTGTTCCCTCCTGATTTCTTTGGTTCTCCAGAGGCTGACTTCTTAGTGGTTGTCTTTCCACTCTTGGTTTCCATTTAAAGTTGGTCGTGTGTTTCCCTCTAAATCCCCAAATGTCCCTGTGGTGGTTAATGTTATAACCCGGTATCTTATTGTTTCTGAAGAGATCTGTTCGCTGCTTATAACTGTCCCAGTGTATTCTGGACTAGGCCCTCTTCGATAGTGGTGGATTAAACGGTTTGTTGTCCCGATTGGTTGGGAAAATGGGGATAAGATTAGGATTAATGGGCTCTTTTGATGAGGATCCCTGGGCCTGGTTGCGGTCTCTTGACTGGTATCCTTGCCCCCAATGATTATCTTTACAAACAATGCCTCAGATTAACAAAGGAGGAGGTAGTATTGACAAAAATAAAATCTGATTTGGAAACATCAAAAACAGATGCTATTTTCCATATTAATAAAACTTCCTGAGAGTGCAAACCGCTGCCATATTCAACATGTGAGCTGAAAATTTTGAGGCACTGAAGAGATCCCATGCACATTTCATGAAAACCAAAACTGAAACGTGGAGTAGACCGCTGAACTCTGATGCCTTTGAAAGCTGAGTGTTTTCCTTCTGAAAATTTAGGAAAAAAATTTGCAGGTGAATTTGAATTACACAAAACCGAATCTTGCGCCAAAACCCTAAAATGTGCACCAAACACTGGACAAATTTAAATTGCAAAGATCGCATGAATTTGTATAGAGATCGTGAATTTGCAACATAGATCACATGAGTTTTTAGCAATAAAATACTAAAACACTGCGATAAAGTACTAAATTTTGTAGAACTGAGGTGCAAATTTGAAATGCAGAGAGCAGTTGATGCTATATGGTAGGTCGATTCAGGAAGATGCAAGTCACATAGATTACATGAATTTGTAACAAACATCGCAATACTTAGTGACAAATTTTCAAAACATTCCCTTTGCACAGTGCTGGATATAGTTACTAATAGGCAAATATATATAGCTTCCCTTTCTAAGGTAATAGTTGGTGCAATATTTGCAGTTTCAAATACTAGAAACTTTGTTTGTGCATCATAAGTTTTTCGTTCAATGCGGAATTTGTTGAATTTGAAGCCCTCAATTCTTCATTTAAATTTACATTTAAATCTAAAGAGTGTATTTTACTTGCGATAAATTTACATTTAAATCTAAAGAGTGCATTTTACTTGCGATAAGTAAGGTTTTGATACCATGAAGAATTTACCAAGAAATCTTGTGCAAAGATGAAAGGACACAAACTAAAATAGGTTCAGAAAGAGATGATGATTGTAAATAATCAAATGAGGTGAGCGACATTACATATATAGGAAATAAGATAATTTGAATTTCCTATTTTGAGAGGAAAAGTGAGCACACTGTACAATTTTGCAGTTTTAGCTGCACAATAATCTAGCTAGGAAAAATAACATATCTTGCAGAAACAGAGCAGATTTGATGGAAAAATAAAGTTCAATCTTCTCATTCCATAATGAATAATTGTATTGCTTACATGTTTTATACAATACAAACCCGTCACTTAAACAAGAAGTGTGGATTGCATGTTTTATACAATGAACAAATGCATGAACATAGAAAACTGAAATCACTGCTGGAAACAGTAAATTATGGTGAATATGCAATCATGAAATAAATCAATAGTTCTCCTTTAGTTCGACTTATACATGTAAACGACAACTAAAAGTGAAGTGAAAATTAACGCTAACACCCCTCTTAAGTCTAGTTATGGAAAAAAACCTAATGAAAGGAAAGAGGGAAAACCCATTGGGAACAAACACCCCTCCCCCCCTCCCTCAAAATTTACAAGAGAAAATCTTTTGTGTCAAGAAAATTGTGGATATCTATCGAATGATAACTGTCATAGTATTGAATGAAGGATCTCCTTTGAAACCAAGATGAAGACCAGGATCAATCTGCATGAGTGCCCCCAACGGCACTACTCGAACAATGAACAGATGGCAAACAAAGGAAAAACATCTATCAAATGAAGATACATAAGACAATAAGCTGCATAAGCTACCTCAAACAATGAATAGATGACAAACAAAGGCAAAACATCTATCAGTCAAGGATGTAGATGACACATGAATCTGTACGAGTGACCCTAACAACACTACTCAACCATGCAAGAACAAATTGCTAGCTGAAAATACAGGTGCCAATTGTCTATAAAACTGATCAACAGTGGAACCAAGGAAGCATCAACGTGAATAGTAGAAACCCCTCCAAAAATGTTGAAAAGAGAGGCATGACAAGTCCACTGACATGGTGTCACTAAAGATGAAATGAAGGCAAGACTTATGCAAAAAGAGCATGACCTTGGCCTATCTGTGATAAAGAAGATCATTTAACCTTTATTGTCATGATTGGTCGATACAAGCCTCTACTTGTGGACTTAAGCAGAATCTGTGGCTTCCATTCGAAATAATCGCATGATGTATCAAGAGAAAAGACTGAAAACTCCATTCTTTCAAGCTTTGGTGTTCTGTAACTGCAAAAAAATAAATTTATTCTCCTTCCTATCTCCTAAGCTGTGATACCTTGTAGAATTTTTCAGTTTTAGCTGCACAATAATCTAGCTAGGAAAAAAGAATAAAGTTTGCAGAAATACAATTAGAAAAAACAGAGCATTAGAAAACACTAATTCATTATGAGAAACGAAATTGCATGAATTACAATGTTGAAAACCACCGAATATAACAACACATTACGGTTCAACTTCCATCCTACCAAATTGAATTACAATGTTGAAAAGTTCAACTTCCATCCTACCAAATTGATCCTAATCTTAGAAAAAAGAGCAAGTCAAGTCAATCCAGATATCCAAATCCAACAAACATCATGATATGAATTTTAACGAGTGGGGTGCAATAACCTGATAATGAAGCATCAAACAATGAAAATGGAACCCAAAACAAATTCATAGGAAAGGGTAGTAGTAATTCGCTGTAAACAAGGGAAGCATTTCTGAGAAGAGGTTTTGTAGAAATATTGAGATAAGAAAAGATGATGGCAGGAAGGCCAAAAAGGCTGTGGAGTGCAATTGCGATCATATTCTTATAGTGAGACTCTATCTCAATACTGTAGCTTCCTGCCACCATCTTCTCATATCTCAAGTTTTCTAATTTGAAGTTCTTGCCTCCTTTTGGGGGTATGTATGGTATTTATAGACTGAATAACAAGAGCTGTTTCTCAGTCGTTTGTTTAGTGTTGAGTCTTGACTGATATTTGGTAAAATAGCACAACAAAAATACAAAATATCCTGAGATGCTTTCTTATTATATTCAGCACATGTTTTGAATGTTTGTTGATGGTCAAGGCAAGGATTAAAAGGTACTCATGTAGTAGATTTCAATTATGTATTTCAAATTCACATGGATCTCTTTATGTTATGCACCTCAAAAGAAAAATAAAAGAAATTTAAGGAATATTACTACCTCTACCAAAACAAAAATTCTATGAATGGAAATATCTGGGTTTTGAAGATCAGTTTTCTACATAATAATATGAATTTAAATGAGATTGGGGCCAGGAAGCTTCTGAAAGAAATTAAGTAATGAAAATGGATTGCCTCTGACCATTAACAAATCTCCAACAGTTAGAAAATGTCTCTGTGTGGGGTCAGGAAGCTTGTTAAATAGTTTAAAGAAATAAATAATGAAAATTCTCATGACTTTGAATGAGTCAAAGATACTTGTGGTAGAGGACAAAAAGAAAGCATCTACTCAAATTGTCGTTTGTGTCTCATGACTTTGAATGAGCCAAAGTCATTCCTAGCATTTCTAATTCATCTAAACTCAGACAATGAACAAACGACAACTCTAAAGTGAGTACGAACACCTCAATAAATACCACACAATCTTCTCATACACCACACCAAAAGAAAAGAAAAGAAAATCTGAAATCTTGAGATAAAGAGAAGATGGTGGCAGGGAGCTACACAATTGAGATAGAGTCTTCAGTGGAGCCAAAAAGGCTGTGGAATGCAAATAAGGACATGCACAACTTTATGCCAAAGCAAGTCCCAGCCCTCATTTCGGGCATCACTCTTCTTCAAGGAGATGGAGGAGTTGGCACCATTAGACAAGTTAACTTCACTGAAGGTGACATTTTGGTCATAAATAACTTGTGCCCATTCAATTTTTAGATATTAGATAAACAAATTTTAGATGAAATTATGGATCTATTGAATTAGAGATATTGTTATTCATATGATATAAGATTAAAGAATAGATTTCCACAGTCTAATATGGTGAATTAATGCAGAAACAGAAGTATTAATGATAAAAGATTTTTATTGCAGCCAACAAGGATTATAGCTATGTGAAAGAGAAAGTGGACTTAATCGAGGAGGACAACATGGTTTATGGTTTCAGCCATGTGGAAGGAGGAGCAATTGGGACAAAGGTGGCATACACAAACTTCAAGATAAAAATTACACCCAAAGCAGGGGGTGGATCCATTTCAACCACTACTTGCAGTTATGACACCCTTCCTGGTGTTCCCTATGATGAAGGGAAAGTTGAGGAGATCAAGGCTGGTAGCATTGCTTTGTTCAGGGTATTCGAGGAATACCTTATTGCCAATCCCACTTTGTACTGCTAAAAGCATCAAGATCTGCCTCTTATTGACCCACTTGCTCAATAGAGCTTATGAGTATCACATAGTGATAAAAATATCAGGATTCCCCTCTTTCTTAATGGCAGTAGTATCACTTAAGTCTAGTTCAGTAAGAATATGTTTGTTTCTTAATGGCAGTAGTATCACTTAAGTCTAGTTCAGTAAGAATATGTTTGTTTCTTAATGGCAGTAGTATCACTTAAGTCTAGTTCAGTAAGAATATGTTTGTACCAGAGTTGGGTACAATAGTAAAGCCTAGTTCAGTAAGAATATGTTTGTATCAGAGTTGGGTACAATAGTAAAGCCTAGTTCAGCAAGAATATGTTTGTATCAGAGTTGGTTACAATAGTAAAGCCTAGTTGAGTAAGAATATGTTTGTATCAGAGTTGGGTACAATAGTAAAGCTTTGAGACTTTCTCAATCTTGGCTCAAGTTCTAGTTATTCACTTGAAACTTCCTTTCAATTAAGGAGAAAAAGAAAAGAATATGTATATCTGTTTTAATAATGAGGTCAAGAGCTAGTCATTCTTAAGTATTCAACTGTGATTGCACAATTTTGAAAGATAAAAACATGGCTTGTTCTCTGATATATATATCACACTTCTTTATTTTCTTCAAGTTTTTGAAGTGTACAAAAACTTTTCATTATATAGAACTTAAAGTAAATAAAAGACAAAATATATGTGATGTAGTGTTTTAAGTGGAAAATTTGTGTTCTATAAAAGTTGAATACAGAAATTATTTTCTATTGATCATTTCTAATATAATATTTTTATCCAACTTTAAGTATGTAAATTTATAAATAGACACATCAAAATTGGTTTATAAAATTTTAACACTATTTAAAATTTATAATGAAAAAGAGAAAACAAAAATATCCCAAAAATTCTATAAAAAAATATCAATTGCAAGCGATTAGTCCCATTCAACTATACAAATTAGAGATTAAACAACACAGAAGTGAATAATTGCATAGAGAGTTGGATAAGATCTGCAGAACATGGCAAAGGAGGCCATATAAAAGAATATACAAATTAATCAAAGAGAGTGAGTGCTGCGATGAAGAGGGAGAGGAGAATCGCACTAGAAATTTGGAAATGAAAAGACAGAGAGAATAGGGAGAAAATGAAAAGACAGAGAGAGAATAGGGAGTGCATAGGAAAGAGAATGTAGATTTAATTGTGAACAAAGAATTCTTGGGGCTGAGCAAAGTCTCTCAAACAATAGAGCATGAATTATTTTGTAAAGATGTAGATTTCAATTCAAGTTTTGAAATTGAATAAATTGTAATTGTGTTGTTTTATTTAAGATTGTATTTAGTTGTGTTGTGGGTGCGAAATTGGGTTGTCTGATAAAAAAAATTCTAATTTTGCTCCGCATGAATTTTTTAAGCTGCAGTTGTCTAAATTTTTTTTTATTTTTATTTTTTCTCTCGCTCAATCATCCATACACACTTAAAAACATATTGACCCTTTTACCTCTTACTTATGTAGGTTCAAGGTATCCCTTCATACCCAAAATGATCCTACTGCTCCTCCTACTCTCACCATTCCCATTCACCTCCTCTCTTGTTCCTTTGATGACTCCAGTGATTCTCTTTAACACACATCTTCTTCCTTCCTCTTCCTCTTCCCCTCCAATTATTACAATATCCACTTGTGAAATCCTTGCTCATGACTACAATCTCTTTTCTTTAATTATGCTCAATGGAGCATTAAAACTATTGTTATTGTCTCAATTCTTTGTCCCTCTCACTCACTCATACCTCCATACACTCTTACAACATATTAATCCCTTTACCTATTACTTATGCCAGTTCAAGATATCCCTCCGTACCCCCCAAATGATCCCTAATTGTGAAGAAGTTGAAGACAATGATTTCTTGGACATTAAATTTCAGTTGCCTTCAAGAAAATCACCATTTTTAGGGATAAATTGCTACTAACAAGTATCCTATGCAATGACATTCCTCAGCTTTACTTGGTCAATGAAGAAATAATATTGTTTTCCTTTCACTTGGACGTAAAAACTTATGATTCTTCAGCATCCGTAAGTACCAACTCAACATTGATGCTCAACAGGTTGAAACATTAGTATTCATACTTTGCTCCATCTCAGCTACAAGACCCAAATTTTGGGTAAGCAGAATCTTTTGTGTGCAACTTTCTCAATCATCAACAATGTTAATCTTGTGATGACTACACCGTTTCTTTCTATTCCATCTGCCTTTCTTTGGATCAATTTTTTGATTGAGCATTCTTTAGTAATTTTTTTTAGTAAAGGTCGGCCATTTTCAGGTGGTTGTTAAGTCGTGCAAACTTGCATGACAATTTGTTCTTGTGTGAGGAGCCAAATAAGTTAGTTTTTCTACTACTTATTAGATTGGTTCTTGAATAAAACCACTTTAAGTATAGTTTCAAACTTTTTTAGATGGTTTCCATTGAACTAAATTAACGAAAATTGACTCACTACCTGATATTTCAAAGCTCTCCTTTATGACTTGGAGAAAGGGGAGTTGAATAAAGTTTGTATCTTTTGTTAGCTTGAGTCTACCTTTGCACACTTCTACTAGTTTTGATTGAGAGGAAAATCATCAAGGTATCAGAAATATATATAGATAGAAGCTATAGATATACGGGAAGAGAAACTATAGAAAGGTTGGGTGTCCCTACCCTGGGTATCACACTTGTATTAGTGGCAAGGGCAGCACTATAAAATGGGAACACCAAGAGATTTTTCATCTTGGGGCAAGGAGAATATTGACATGTTTTTTTTTCCAAAATCTCAAACTCTCTGAAAGTAACAAATCATTTGGATAGTTGGAGACAATGGTTTTATGTGTCTTGGTTGGAGTAGCAAGATGAGGTGGTATACAAGGCATTTGTCTAGAGGAGCATCTCTCTTATTTAGAGTCTTTTGGCAACAAGGTGCCACTCAAGAAGAACACTTGATGAAGGAAAAGAGCTTTTGGAACAGAGCAATACAATTAGAGGAGCATCTCTCTTATTTAGAGTCTTTTGGCAACAAGGTGCCACTCAAGAAGAACACTTGATGAAGGAAAAGAACTTTTGGAACAGAGCAATACAATTAGATGTTGAATAATGTTTAAAACGGTATGAGACATCTTAAAAAGTAAGCTTTAGGAGAAGAAGTAGAAGAGAACAATGAGAAAAAGAAATGGTTTTGGCTTTTGGTAGGATGATTTTATTTACAAACAAGTTGTAGTTTTGATTGTGGCATTTTCTCAATTGATAGTGTTATTTCCAAACAAAATAAATGGTTTTGTAACAGTTTATGATGGTAAACAATAATTTTGTTATGTGACACAAAATGATCAGAGATATTCCAATTTTCTCAACAATTTGACTTACTTTGAATTTGACATTCTATTTTGCATTGAAAAGCAGTGATGTGCTATTGTAAGTTTAAATTAAACATCTCAATTAGAAGGCATGTAATTGGGATGAAGTGAATTTGACATAATTCATGGCTTCACTAGATTGTGTTGGGGTAAGAATAGAATAGTAAGGTGCTAAGAGAGTTTGCAAGTGATTTTAGGGACTAAACAAATTGGATTTAAGTTGGTTGTGTCCAAGAGGCTTGAGATTGTAATTGTCATTAGAATTGTGGAATTAAACGAGTTGTAGTTCACAATTTGGTAGAGTTTTCTCCTATACATACGATTCTCCCATGCAAATCCTTGTCTTCACGTTGTGTTGTTCTATTTTACTATTTTTTCTTTCTATATTTAAATTTTAACATTGCTTAAGAATTATATTCTTATGTCTAAATTTATATGTTGATGACTGGCATTTGGACTATCCAACAAATTTTGTGACTTCACCGGCCCTATAAGAAGATCCATAACCTTTGCTAATACACATGAAAAATGCAAATAAAACAACAAACCACAAATTGTATGTACTAATATTTACAAAAAATAACTCACAAGAAAATATCAAACCAACAATCAAACATAGATATACTTTGATACCATGTAGAATGTGCTAGAATCTATATCACAATATCAATACTAAATTGAGCCACATAAGATAAACAAGCATTTTTTCTATCTACAAGTTTGAAAACAAAGAACTCAATGCAAAAGAATAATTAAATCAACATATGAATTAAGACAAGAATGAGATGACATATAGCAAAGGGAGAAGTGATTGCTAGCATGAATTGTGGAGAAGACTAAGTCGTTGAATCCTCCTAACAAGAGTGGTGATGAGTTAATTTCCCCAAAGCTCAAAAGAAGTGGCAAGTTAACTCTCTCTGATTAGTACATCTAAAGACTTAACACCATTTGTATATCAATGGGCATTAAATAGCATATGTACTAACACGATAGACCTACTGTAATTATGTGTTAACCTATCTCACAACTATAGTAGTGGCAAGGATGGCCCTATAAATGTATGAGAAGAGCTCACATGATCAAGCCTTGTGTTTTGTCCTCAATATTTGAGCAGGGGTCCCTACAACCTATAGGGTCATCTATTTGAATAGTTTTCTTGACTCATTCATGCTTCTACCAATCAGTATTGGCATCTTTTGTGTTCTCAATGCTAGTTATGAATTAGTAAGTTATGCACTAAACATCATTATTAAGGTGGGGCACGTATCTAAATTTTTTCCCTACTGTAGTTTCTTGTGAAATCCTAGTGTGAATAATTTTTTGTATAAAGTATGAAAAAGGACATCACACATATTGCATTGAGCTTACATACCAATATATAATATGCTAAACCATATTGACTAATGAATGGGAACCTCTTGATTCTCAACGTAAGCCCTCCCTTGCACTGCCCACTCTGATGGAAGGGCATCATGGAGGAGGGGAAGCTTGAAATTTTAAATTTCAAATATTCCTTCTTAGGGTATGTGCAGGATCATGGTATACCAAGCTATGGCCTTAAGTGGCAATGAAAAATAAAAAAATCAGGGTTAGTCAACTTGACGTAAAAATTTGGACATCTTATCAACCTTATGTGAAAAAATTGTAAGAACAGAATCTGTAGGAAATTGAATATAGTTTCTAGAGTACTAGCCCTTTTCTGAAAAAAAATTAATCTAATTGTTGAAAATTTTAGATTTCAATGCAGCAATATGAAAATTTTAGGAAAAAGATAAAAAGTACGTCTATGTCTGACCACCTTAATCACAAGCAAATGATGATATCTTTTTACAAGATTCTAGATATAAGTAGTAGACTCATGCCCAGATGTGACGCATATTTTTGTGTAATATTTCATCAAATAATTAATTAATTATGAATTTTCTACTACGACCTTTTCAGAATAATAAAACTCCCGTGTCTGACCACCTTAACTAATTCTAAACTTTACAAAATTGTTTTTTTTATTTTTGTTTTTCTTATAGTAGGCGAAGCATAGAATGTGACGCATGTTTTAGATTTCAAAAAGGTTAAACCGTTTGAAAGTTATAGTTATTTTTCAATCAGTCTGTCAATCGGGACTTTAGAGGTAACTCAAATAGAAAATAAGTAATAAATACTTATTGAAATCAAAATTTGACAGCAATTATATTGATGGAAACCTGATAATGTATTTAAGAAACCCTTTTCATTTCATCAATTTCGGGTGAAAAAAAGGTCATTAGCTACATCGCCAAAGTCTGGAGATCAGAGGAAGTATGATAAACATGTTTTCTGGGTTGACCATCCACGTTTGGCATTGCAAAGCCAAAACCCGAGGCAAATAGCAAGGCTAATCGAATATGAGATATTATCAAATATGAGATAATATCGGATATCAGATGTCTCCAGCCAAAATTTTGCTTTCCATTTCAAATTTCAACATTTTCAATATTGATTTTAGTTTTTTAGTTTTTTTATAGATTTCATATTTTATAATATTAATATTATACAAATACTAAATGGTAATAGCATTAG
>MU224432.1:3705654-3717904 GCA_018584345.1 Thuja plicata | reverse complement strand
CTTTTTAGGTTTAGGATTCTTTAGGTTATTTCTTTTCCCCTTTTCCTTATACAATTTTGTGCAAGTGATATTCCAAACCTAAGAGGAACCGGCCTAGAATCCAGAGATTCATTCTCAACCCCATCAATGGGAATGTTTCCATGTTTCAACAAGATAGCTAGATTCCATATCAAGCTATTGGCATAATCCTGATTGACAACAACAAGCTTTCCCAAAGAGAAACATATCATCCACAAACTGTTGGATGACCTGCGGAGGGAGGGTGGAGGTCAGTTTAAAACCAGCAATGGAACCAATCATCTTCATCTTCAGGAGGTTATGAGCCAGCACCTCTGCCCCCATCAAGAAAAGGTAGGGAGAAATAGGGTCCCCTAGCTTCAATCCCCTTTTTGGCCTAAACGACCCCCAAAGAGATCCATTGACTAAAACCTCAAAGTCAACCGTTTCCACTGCCACCTTTATAACTTTTATGAATCTTTCATGAAACCCAAATTTTTGAAGAAATGCACACAAGAAATCCCAGAACACCTTATCATAAGCCTTAATGTCATCCCAGCATTCTTGCTTCTATCCATAGAATGGATGATCTCGTGGGAGGTAATCACCGCATCTAGAATTTTTTTTTCGGGAACAAAACCTTTCTGGTTGGGATTAATAATTTTGTTGAGAAGAGGTTTTATTCTATTAGCCAAAATTTTGGACAAAATTTTTTAAATGGTGACTACAGAGGCTAATGGGGCAGAAGTCTCCCAAATACTGTGGATCTAGGACCTTAGGAACCAAAACAATGTACGTACTATTAAGTTTCTTCTGGATGTTTCCAGTTCTAACAAAATCCCAGGCCGTATGGATCAAGTCATACTTTATAATTGCCCAGAAATGGAAAAAGGCTGGAGGAAAACCATCTGGTCCTGGAGATTTATAATCCCCCATGGAGAACACAACATTTTTGACCTCTTCCTTAGAAATCTGATGCAACAAAACACCATTCTCCTCCTCACTAATGACAGTCGAACATCTATAAGAATCTTGAAAGAACTCTGCCGCAAACCTACCAATATCCTCATTCTCTAAAAGCACTTGATCTCCTATGTTCCTTAGGGTTTTAATGGTATTCCTTGATATCATTTGATTTGTTGTTATATTAGGTTTCTTGTTTATTTTGAAGTTAGTTTTGGAGAAAATGTGGGAGTTTACATCCCCTTACATCACACTCCCTGCAACAGTGTCTATAGAGGGGAGAAGTAGGGTAATAATAGAAAGACAAGATTCACCCTACTCTCGAGTCTCAATAAGTTGTTACATTGATGAACACTGAAGGCATTATATTATTCCATTAGTATACACTAGGAAAAACATGATCTACACCATTGGTTTACACTACACTAAAAAACAGGCACAACAATACCCGACGCCAAGGTTACCTGATACTGCCAAGTTTAAAGCATCCCGATAAACACTATTCAGTGTTACCCAGTGACAAAAAGGGTAAAGGAACCCAACGAGTAACAACAGTGCAACCTGATGGAACAACAAAGAGAGGAACCTGACAGACAAAGGGAACTTGACAATCAGTTCAACAAAGGAAGACCGATAGACTTTCAGTTCAACCCGATGACCAAGAACTGATAGTCAGTTAAAACCCGCAAAAAGTGGATTTGACTTTCTACGTCAGATAAATCACTAAATTTGTATTTATAGCTTCTTGATTTCTTTTAAATCCATTATATGCAGAGGAAGCAATGTATTTAATATTGTTTTAATTAGTTTTACTGATTTAAAACATGCAAATTAAAGATCAAGGTCAAGTTGTAAACCTTGGATCTAAGAGTTAACATTGTAATGCATGATTCTAAGATAGGTCAAATACTTGTATAAATAGATGCTCAATATATTGTAAATAGTTGTTATTCAATGAATATTGTAGCCATGGAGAGAATCTAGAGACCAGAAAAGAGAATTCATGCAGAAGGATAGAAAAGAATCAAATTAGTTTCAAGAACAAGAACACAGGCTATCGACAAGCAGAGAAAGGTATTAATCAGTCACTTAAGGTGATATTATTATTATGAGAGATTTAATGGATCTGTAATAAGAAATTTTAGATTTCATACAGTCAGGTCAATCATATGTACTCATTCAAACAAGTGCAGTACACATAAGAAATCCTTTCAAGAAAGGTGGACTTAATAGCCCTATTGTAAATCTCTTAACCGAGTGCACACTTAAATGAGTTTTGCTAAAGCTCTTAACAGGGTAGATCTTAAAAGGTCTCCACCTTAATACTCCTAACAGGGTAGATCATCAGAAATGATCAATTGTAAGTCTTTACCGGCTCCCTTCCATTCTGCAGATAGTGAATTTTTGTGGGTGTCATCCCCACCGCAATTTTTACTTCCTAACAGGAGTTTTCTGCGATATCATATCTTGTGTTATGTGTTTATCATTTTCATGAATGTTTCTATGAATGTTGCAAGCTATAAAATATTATTAATTAATACTACATGCATAAGAAGGAACAATAGTAATGGTCGGTAATATAGTAATGGATGATTATTAATGATGAATGGTGAAAAGAGTAAAAAGTTTTAGAGGTACTGATTCACCCCTCCCCTCTTAGTACTACTTCCCATTAATTCCAACAATTGATATCAAATCTAAGTCTCTTCTTGGAAAAGCTTAAAGGCTTAAGAGCAAATATCATAAAATGGAGAAGTACAAACTTGATAAGAATATTGAGAATAAAAAGCTTGAGATATAGATGTTCTATGAATAGTATAAAGAGGCAAGAATCAAGATGAGAGAGCTATTGGATAAGAGGAAAGTTATGACAACCTAGAGTAATGAAAAAGATTATAAAGAAGAAGAGATTCCAGATTTCTTTAAATCTTCAGGATCCAATACAAGTAATACATCAGATACATCAGAAGAGAACATCACAAATCTGAAGGAGATCAATCAACATCTGACAGAAAAAATAAAGATGTTGCAAATCTGTCAAGAGAGCCAGATGGTAAGAATGATTGATGTGATGAGTTCTTCTAGACAAGCTAAAATAGAAAGAACACCTGCTATTGATGAAAGAAGGAAGATTATAGAAAAGCTACAAGAGAAGGAGTTAAAAATTCAAAGACATGTTGAGCATCACCATGAGATCACAAATCAGATTATTCTAATCAGTCAAGAAGAAAATAGATTGAATATAGTGTTAGTAATAACTGAGAGGGGGGGTGAATCAGTGGCCTCAAAAATTTATCCTTTAATCACTAACCACCAATCAAACGAATCTTAGATTATTAAGTCCCTACAAGATGCATGCCTTGAAATACTTATAATGATTAACTATCTATCGGTTTACCTTGTCTGTCCTTATTCTCCTTGATAACCGATAAGCAGTAAAACTATTTACCGATACTCAATAAATATGCAGAGTATACCAATCAATCCAGAAAAAGCATATTTGAAATGTAAAACAGTAAAGTAATAAACCATACACACATAACACATGGATTTTTAACATGGAAACCCTGTTAAGGGAAAAACCACTGGGACCGGTACCCCAAATTTTCACTCTTTTGAAGGGAGCCCTATTAGGAGCCAACCCTGTTGAAGGTTACAAACACACTGTTAAGTGCAACCTTGTTAGATGATTTTAATATGAGTCTATCACTTGATATCTGGCATGTATATGCTACCAATATTGATCGACCTCTATGGGCACAATAGGTATCTGGCATATCTGGTGCTAGCTAACTGCATCAGCCTCCTTCTTAGACTGTGTGTCGGTATCGGGCACTCAATTCTATCTTCATGATAAATTTTTTGGCAATCTGTTAAGATATACCTCAATTATAGAAGATTGTTAAGTCCTGCTCTGTTAAGAGACTTGATGCTTCAATGGTTAAACTGAAACAAAATGACCTGTTTCTAATGCAACTTGAATTGTATATTTTCAGATCTATTTAAGTACATTAACTCTTTGATCAATGTATCAATTCAATTCTTTTTGCTCCACACTTTCTACTCTGTGATGATGTGCTTCACTATTCGTCGGTGTCCGTAGAATTCATTAGCTCTTCTTCAGCTTGATTGATCAGGACTGTATGAAGTTATCCTTCATCAGTTTCTCTTCAGCATCCTCTTTCAATTCACTCCCCTTCCCATGTATCTAAATGCTTGTGATTACAGAAATGAATTATGCTTTTCTCTTATATAGACATGATGTTCCTTAATTCTTGATTCTTGGCATGAAAAACAATCCACCCAATTTGATTTACAGCTTTAACTCCTGATTTATCTTCTTGCCAGCTGTACAAATCTTCTTTAAATCAATTACTTAATTCTGGTTGAATAAAACAAATAAAACAACCAGTTAATTCTATCCTTAAGCTCTGCCAGCTAGATATTTTGTCATTTTCTAAACTCTATATTCTATCGGTCAACTCTGCAGTTAGTCATCGGTGATAACTACCAGTTCCATCGGTGTGACTCCAGTTAGCTTTGGGATCTCCGTCTGTTGGGCATCATTGGATTTTTCTCATCAAGTAACTTTGTTTTCATCTATTTGGGCATCCTATGTTTCTGCTTCGTCGGGAAACACTGTCTTCTGCTCCTCGGGTATCACTATGACTTTTTTTCTTTGCCTTTACCGATGGTGTGCACTCCATCGGTGTTGTCTGTCACTTAGTGAATACTTGAATTTTATGCATTGCTGAAAGCATAACCTTTGTTCCATTAATTTTCTAAAGTCTTTGACATTATGTACATGACCGTACAGATGATATCAAGTTGACATCAATGAAAATAAAAACCATTTACTGATTTGATGTCTTGCATTATCTTCAACTTAATATTATCAAACATTCAATCAGTTACATGTCATCAATCTATCCCTTTGGCATTGATGGCAACATACTATATTATCACACTATACTATTTCTGATACAATATGAAATATAACAGTTGAGATTCATCAAATTACCAAACAGTTTGTTTTGATAACCGATAAAAATTTCTGACCGCCAGTAAGCTCTATGTTAGCTTAGATTTGATTCTTGTAGCTTTTTGTGTTTCTTGTTCTGATGTGTTGTGTTCTTCCCTTGTGTCAATATCTCTCTTTTGACTGTTCTTGTTCTTTGATGTCTCTGTCTTTTTTCAGAAACTCTCCCTATGGATATGATCTCTCCCTATTGGAGTAATCTGATAATGGATAATCTTTCTTCTTTTTATGAAGACTGTGATAATATGGAAACTTTCTCTCCCTTTGAAAACAATGCCAAACAAATATCTCACAGATATCTGACATTAATGTCAAGTGATCTTTTCTCTTGATCCATAATATATTCCTTGAATTTCCCTTATCCATCAGCAATACATCAATATGCTCTGGTGCTTGGTTCTGATATATACCTTTCTGTATATAGATGTAGCTTTGAAGTTCATCTTGTTGCTTGCATCAACATGAATGATATTCTGATAATATATGGGTTGATGCAGCCTTTAGTCTTTTACTGATTGGTAGACAAGGGTTTGACCCCTAGTCTCTTTCTCAAGTACTCAAATGTATCCTTGGGTAGTGGCTTGGTGAAGATATCAGCCAATTGTTCTTTAGATTGCACATACTCAAGTATCACCTCTTTTTCTTGAACTTGTTCTCTTAAGTAATGACACTTGATTGCAATGTGTTTTGTCTTGGAATGCATGACTGGATTCTTGGAAATGTTTATTGCATTGGTGTTATCACAATAGATAATCACTAGTTTTTAGATCTTCATATGCATACCTTCCAGCAACTGTTTGATCCATGCAATATTTGAGCAGTTTGTAGCAGTAGCAACATATTCTTCTTCTACAGTAGACTGTGAGATGCATCCTTGCTTCTTGCTAATCTATGTGACAAGTCTGTCACCCATAAAGAATGCTCCTCCAGTTGTGCTCTTTCGGTCATCAAGATTTCTAGCCCAATCAGTGTCTGTAAACACCTTAAGTTCAAATTTTCCTTCTCTTCTATACCATAAGCCAAATTCCTCGGTATTCTTCAGATATCTTAGAATTCTTTTCATAGCAGTCATATGTGATTCCCTGGGGTTAGCAGAAAATCTAGCAACAATTCCTACTGCATGTGTAATATCTGGTCTAGTGTGTACAACATACATGAGTTTTCCTATCATTGATCTATACAAAGTCTGATTTACCTCTGTTGTCTTGTCTTCCTTAGTTAATTTGCATCCAATAGCCATCGGTGTTCCAACAGGTTTGGAATCTTCCATCTTGAATATTTTCAAGACTTCTTTGATGTATTTGGACTGTGTAATGAAAATACATTCACTTTGTTGAATGATCTGTAGACCAAGAAAGAACTTGATCTCACCAAACATAGACATCTCAAAATCTTTGATCATCTCCTCATCAAATGACTTACATAGTATATCATTGCCTCCAAATATGATGTCATAAACAAATATTTCAGCAATCAAAGTATTAGCATCAGTATCTTCTTTCAAATAAAGATTACTATTTTCACTAGTCCTTATGAATCCAATACTTATTAGATAGGAATGAAGTCATTCATACCAGGCTCTAGGAGCTTATTTTAATCCATACAAGGATTTGTGAAGTCTACATAACATGTTTCTCTTGTCTGGATCTACAAACCCTTCTGGTTGTTCAATGTATACCTCTTCTTCAAGTATTCCATTTAGGAATGCTGACTTGAATCCATTTGATATACTGTGTATGTGAATTCTTGTGATTATGGAAATGAATTATGCTTGTCTCTTATATAGACATGATGTTCCTTAATTCTTGATTCTTGATTCTTGATTCTTGATTCTTGGCGTGAAAAACACTCCACCCAATTTGATTTCCAGCTTTAACTCCTAATTTATCTCATAGTTATCTTCTTGCCAACTGTACAAATATTCTTTAAATCAATTACTTAACTCTGGTCAAATAAAACAAATAAAACAACCAGTTAAGTCTATCCTTAAGCTCTACTAGCTAGATATTTTGTCATTTTCTGAACTCTTTGTTCTGTCGGTCAACTCTGCAGTTATTCATCAGTGATAACTACTAGTTCCATCGGTGTGACTCTAGTTAGCTTCGAGATCTCCATCCATAGGGAAACATTGGATTTTTCTCATCGGATAACTCTATTTTCAGCTCATCAGGCATCCCGTGTTTCTGCTTCGTTGAGAAACACTGTCTTCTACTCGTCGGGTATCACTGTGAATTTTTTTCTTTGCCTTTACCGATGGTGTGCACTCTGTCAGTGTTGTCTGTCACTTAGTGAATACTTGACTTTTATGCATTGCTGAAAGCATAACCTTTGTTCCATTGATTATCTGAAGTCTTTGACATTATGTACATGACCGAATAGATGATATTAAGTTGACATCAATGACAATACAAACTATTTACTGATTTAATGTCTTTTATTATCTTCCACTTAATATTATCAAACATTTAATCAGTTACATGTCATCATATAGAACTCATTGAAAGGGTGCAGGCTATCGGTGAACTAAGAGAAGAGAATGAAAAACTAAAGCATGAGGTTAGAATTCAGCAACAACATAATGAAGTTATCAGAAAGGTTGAACAAAGAAATAAAAGAATGGATGATTTTCTTGAAGCACAATGAAGAGTCAACAACAACAACGGTCTAGGCTTTACCGAAAATGGAGAATCATCAAATCAAGCCAATCCAAAGAATGTCTATGAAAATACAAGACCAAGAAAGATGACATGCAAGCACTTTGGAAAGCAAGGCCACACATCACATGTATGCCGAGGCAAAATGAAAGGTATTCCTAAATCTACATCTTCATTCATAGGATTTTGTTATAAATGTAACAAGAAAGGACATAAAGCATATGAATGTTAGTTTAAGATAGAAAAACCAAATAAGGAAACCTACATGGACTACAATACTTGGAAAAACTATACAAAATGTGGTAGATATGGTCACATTGCTGCAAATTTCATGAGAGAATGGACCAAAAGGTCTAGAGGCTAGTCAAACCCCAAAATGGCATGCTTACACTGTCACAAAGTTGGTTATCTCAAAAAGGAGTGCAAAGGCTGAATGACAAAGACAAGCACATATCCCAATGGAAATGACCATTGAATATATTTAGAGGGCTAGAGAAAAAATGTGAATAAAATCTTCAAGCAATGATGAAGCTGGACCAAGAAATGCAAATGGTGACACCCCATCCAATGGATCCGGTGACATCACCACCCCAACTTGAGCTGAACAAGTAAGTATGGAACTGCACTACACCAAGTCATATTTTGCATCAGTTCCATTATACAAATTGATAGATAGTCAAAATCTGCATAATAAAGATGCATATTATGTTACTTATTTCAATTCTGAGAAAACAACCCCGTCGGTATACCCATACCGAAAATCATTTCTCAACATAATGGATGAGTTGTTTACACTTACTGGAAATTTTCGGTCAACACATAAAATGGTTAAGTTACCAATGTAAGCTGACACCCATCAGTAAGAAAGCAAAGTTACAAAGTTGTCACGACAGAATATCGATATTTGTCGGTAAAAGAAAAATTGTTAGCAGCAGTCCTGAGCATCATGTCAACACTGGCGATGACTTTAAAAAGTCTTCCCGACAAACTCCATCTTCATGTCCTAATGATTCATTGAGCATTTATGACAAATAATTAGGGCAAAAAGGCTATAAATAGATGACGGGACAACTTCATTTTGCAGTCGCGATTTGCAGAGAAAGCAGAGCAAAAAATAGAGTGATTGAAGAGTAGAAAGCAGAGTGTCCTTGAATCGATCGAAGCACAAAGAAAATAGATCTTTCACCACTATCATGGATCAAAGTAAGTATCAAGGGCACCGAAAGATCTCTGTCATTATTTATCAAGAAAGCCCTAAAATTCAAGAAAGCCCTAAAACTTGAAAAATAATGGCAACCACGTCAAGAACCATAAAGATAAAAAGTGATAAAAGGAATTTGGTTAATTTGATTAATAATAGAACATGTGTAGAGCCCAAATATAATATATTCCTAGAGATTGCATCGCAACCTAATGAAACCAGTGCATTTTCTAAATTTCACCTAGGGTTTTGCTCATAGAAGATGTTAGGTCTTATATTCACTGCAAGATCGCTGAAATAGGAGATCTAGAGATGGATGAAGATTATAAGAAGCTTTGTGATGTAGAAGGAAACCTAAAGGAAGAGAAAAAATACTTAGAGGTCAAAGGGATAACTAATGCCCTATATTTCTTGAGGGACTTCAAGACCGACTGGATTAGGTTGGTACTTAGCAGATTGCATGACCAGAAGTTGTGGTTGGATCAACCCAAACAAATAACCAAGGATGTCCTTCACATTGTCACTGGTTATCAAATAACTGACAAGCCTAAGGCTCACAAGCATTCCTCCAGGCCATAAGTCACAAAACTCACAAAAGCTTAATGGAACAACAAAGGATTGAAAGTAAACACCATCACCGATGAGGAACTGAGGTTCAGTGCATGTGTGATTGGTTATAAGATTTTTCAAGCAAGCAGGTTGAATAGCATATCTGCAACATTAGTAAGCACAAATTACAAGATTGTAACAAAGGGAATATAGATGGATCTATGTGAGATCCTACTAAAACAACTTTATGAAAACATGAACATAGTCAGGTCTACAAAGACCAACGCATGTAAGTTCGGCTCACTTATCATGTGTATCTTTTTCTACTTTCAAGAGTACTTTCCTTTAGTAGGAAAAGTAAAATGGGACACTACAAAACCGGTAACATTATAGATTAGTGAACTAATTAAGTCACTAGGAGAAAATTTTGAATCTGTTATGACTGCATACTTCCTTGAATTCAAGGAAAAGATGATGGAAAGGACAAGGATCCCTGAACAACTTTTTGAAAAAAATAGAGATGAGATATGTTTTATGGTGGACACTGATTTCACCCACATCAAACTAGTTGTACCAAGAACAGCTTGGTTAGCACCACTAGATTATGAAATCAACATAGATCAGGCCACAAATTCAATTGATGCATTGATCAATGATCCTATTGACAGGAAATAACCAAGGTTTGGAACCTATGAAGAGGCCAGATTTAAGATAAAAAGAGGCCTAGAAATAAAGAAGACTGTCAATAAAAAAGATAAGATGTTTAAGAATCTCAAGAAGATTCTATCGGTTACAGAGGAGGAACAAGAAAAACTAGAGGAACCTGATGAAAAGGGCACCATTGGAGAAGGACAAGATGAACACAAATCAGATTTTGAGGAGACTGAATCTGATACACCTCCACCTCCTAAAAAGAAGCAGAGGACAAGGAGTCAAAATGCTAAAACTGACACCACACCTCCTAAGAAAGGTCAAGTAAGGACCTATAAGAGGAAGCAACTGCCAACAAAGAAAATAAAGTAGAAAACTGTGAAGACAACACCCCCAAAGAGGAGAAAAATAATGGTTAGAACTAAGGTTGACATAGAGGATTCTAAAGATGATGAACCCGATGTGGTAAAGAAGAATTTCAGGAATCAAACTATTGATGAGGTTGCTGAACATATTGCTGCATCTAGCACCATGTCTAACAAGAAAATCAGACAATTGGATACACTCAAACCAGAGGACCAAAATAAAATACAAGATGCAATTATAAGGTCAATGGTCAAGTACAAATACGTACCAGCTAAATTTATCAATCAAATACCAATAGAGCTAGGTAAAATATTATCCCAACAATGGTCATATGCTCTACACACCAAAAGAGAAGTAAAAGAGAGGGTACTTGTCAAACTAATGCCTCCCGAATCTAAAATTGAAGAAATCAAAGAAATAATGAAGAAACATTTAGGTAATTTTGTAGCCAAAATAAGGGCATACAAAGTGCTAGCAGACAAGTTCATAGAGCTAGACACAATGACTGAAACAAAATGGAGACAACTCCTAGATCTACCGGTAGAGTCAACAAGTGGTGAGAATTGGTTACTTCTCACCGATACACCTCATAGAGAGGAGGATAAAGATAAGGCAAGTCCTCAAAACATTTCTTTGGACAACAGTGAAGATATGGAACCAATAGATTTGGACAAAGTAATGGATGATCTTGACATTCAAGACATCACAAATTATGACTCTAATAAAGATCCACAGAAGAAAGGTGATGTTATATTCATAACACTTAAGGATCAGGGACAACAACAAGAATTGCAAACAATAGATGGTAAAGAAATTAATGTTGTTGATGAGACAGTGTAGGACACATTAGTCATGGACTTAACAAAACCAGACCCTGCAGACCAAGTACAAAATATGAGGATGTCACTGCTCTAAAAGATCAAACCGATAAGCAAGACACCACTCTGGATATAGTCCAAGCTACAACTTAGAGAAATATGTCTGGATTAATGAAGGAAATAAATATACTAGAGGGTAATGATGGATCTAATGTAGAGGAAACAAGCACACCAAAGGATAAGGGTGATGCTTAAGCAACAGACACTACAGATAATACAAAGGACACAACTATAGAGTAAGCTACACCCGATGATCAGAAAGATAGCTCTACTGGTAAAAATAAAGAAGAAACACAAAAGGTAATGGAGGACAAGCAGAAAGATAAGAATGAAGAAGAAAAGAAGGATGAGCTAGAGAAAAAAATAGAAGAAAATCTGTAGAGACACCCAAGGTGGATGGAGAGATGTCTTCACCAAACTGGCAGGTGCACCCCAAGAAAAAAACCCAAGAAGAATCTTCTACAAAGCCTTCACCAAGAACTTCAGAGAGAAAAAATGAACTAGCAATGGTAGTTCATACATCTGCATCCCCACAAGTCTCAAAGAAGAAGAAGAACAAACATAAGAATCCAGTAACTCTGGATGAAATCATTGAGATTCCAGTTTTTGATCCAAGGACATTGGATCCAAATTAATTAAACAAGTATGCAAAACTCTATGAGAGAAAATAAATGCCAGACAAACTAAGGAAAGAAACAAAAGAAGCAAAGGTATTGGAAGTAGCAAGAGGTATACTTCAGCAAATAGTACCAGGTATAGACATTGATCAAACTGCCCCAATGCTTAATCAATTGGTGGTACTCACAGATGCAATCACATCACATAACATCAATGTTGAGAAGGTCATGGAATAAATACTTGAACAAAAGTATAGTTCAAGCTAGCTGAGAAGATAAGCCAGGAAGTGGTAATGAAAAAGGTAAAACTTTCTAAATTGGTGAGCACAATTGAT
>MU224432.1:3691260-3705467 GCA_018584345.1 Thuja plicata | reverse complement strand
TTTCTAAATTGGTGAGCACAATTGATCCAATCATCTCAAAAGCTATTACTTTGATACAAAATTTGTGCACACTTGATCAACTCATACAGGAGTATACTGACAAGATAGAACAAATAGATGTTGATCTTAAGACAAGTGCACAAAGTCTCACAAATAATGAAGAGGAAATTAAATTGCACAATGAGAAAATCAAACAGGCTCGAAAATTGAGACAGGACATACAAATTGTAGAGACAAAGTATAGAGATGAGGTAAATGAGGTTCAAGCTCAGCTCTTACCAACACTTTCACTACTGCAACAACATGTGATAGAGGCAAACACACTAATTGCCACCCAAGAAATGTCTATCCTAGACAACATTTATGATATGCATGCAAGGCTAGAGCTAGAGCACATGGCACTAGAACTCCTAAAAAAAAATGGGAGAAATTGCTCGGAGACATCAAGACAACCCATTCTCATATTCTTTACACATTGTAAGTTGCACATTTTTGTCAATTTTTGGCATCTTATAAGTTGTACATTTTTTTCATGAGTATCAAATAAAGGGGGAAATTATATGTACAGTTTAGTTAGTATAAAAGGGGAAAATGAACAAAGGAAATGATATGTACAGTCATACAACTGAAAGAGAAAATAACAGGGAATGTATAATACAGAGGCAAGTATACATATGCACATATATACTTATACTATACCGATGCATACAGTTAGGGGGAGTCAGATAATGACAATGATATAGACATGGTGTACATACTAAACACTTTAGTATTATGCACATATCAATTTTTGATACTAATGTCAAAGGGGGAGATTTAAGGCATTATATTTTTCCATTAGTATACACTAGGAAAAACATGATCTACACCATCGGTTTACACTACACTAAAAAATAGGGCACATCACTGCCCGATGCCAACATTACCCAATACTGCCAAGTTCAAAGAATCCCAACAAACACTATTTAGTGTTACCCGATGACAAAAAGGGTAAAGGAACCCGACGAGTAACAACAATGCAACCCGATGGAACAAAAAAGAGAGGAACCTGATAGACAAAGGGAACCTGATGATCAGTTCAACAAAGGAATGCCGACAGACTTTCAGTTCAACCCGATGACCAAGAATCGACAGTCAATTAAATCCCGCAAAAAGTGGATCTGGCTTTCCATGTCAGATAAATCACTGAAATTGTATTTATAGCTTCTTGATTGCTTTTAAATCTATTATGTGTGGTGGAAGCAATATATTTAATATTGTTTTAATTAGTTTTACTGATTTAAAACATGCAAACTAAAGATCAAGGTCAAGTTGTAAATCTTGGATCTAAGAGTTAACATTGTAATGCATGATTCTAAGATAGGTCAAATACTTGTATAAATAGATGCTCAATCTATTGTAAATAGTTGTTGTTCAATGAAGATTGTAGCCATAGAGAGCATCTAGAGAACAAACAAGAGAATTCATGCAAAAGGACAGAAAAGAATCAAATCAATTTCAAGAACAAGAACACAGGATACCGACGAGCAGAGAAAGGTATTAATCAATCACTTAAGGTGATATTATTATTATGAGAGATTTAATGGATCTGCAATAAGAAATTGTAGATTGCATACATTCAGGTCAATCATATGTACTCATTCTAACAAGTGTAGTACACATAAGAAATCCTTTCAAGAAAGGTGGACTTAACATTCCTATTGTAAATCTCTTAACCGAGTGCACACTTAAATCAGTGTTACTAAAGCTCTTAACAGAGTAGATATTAACAAGTCTCCACCTTAATACTCCTAACAGGGTAGATCATCAAAAGTGATCAATTGTAAGCCTTTACCAGCTCCCTTCCATTCTACAAATAGTGAAGTTTTGTGGGTGTCATCCCCACCGCAGTTTTTACTTCCTAACAGGAGTTTTCTACGATATCATATCTTGTGTTATGTGTTTATCATTTTCATGAATGTTTCTATGAATGTTGCAAACTATTAAAGATTATGAATTAATACTACATGCATAAGAAGGAACAACAGTAATGGTCGGTAATACAGTAATGGATGATTACTAATAATGAAAGGTGAAAAGAGTAAAAAGTTTTAGAGGTACTTATTCACCCCTCCCCTCTCAGTACTACTTCCCATTAATTCCAACGGAACACGAGCTCAACTATAATAGAAGAGGAGGGATCTATTGATGTTAGTTCAAGATACAAAAAAATATCAAAGATAATCAAACAACTTCTCCTTTCATCCTTTCTCATGCTTAAGATCATAGATTTTTTGTTTGTGAAGTTGAACCTTTTTTCTAGAAGTTTTTTGTTTCATTTTTATGAATAATAGTTGTATGAGGCTAATCACTTGCAATCCGATGATTTTTTATGGATTTTTGGGTTGTTTTTTATGTTTTATATTTTCAGACACAATTGTTTTAGCTATTTTGGTAAATTCTTAAACTACTTTTGATGTGCTAATTAAATAAATGTACATGCTTGAAGGTTGGATAAAAATATTATTATTATCATATTATGGAAGGTAAGAAAATTAATGTTGTTTTTTTATATAAAAGAATTCTCCCATTTAAAATACTACACATCATTTTTTTTCTACACTTTTAAAATTTGAGATATAAATATAATGAAGCAAACTGCCACAAACCAAAATTAATACATATACAAATATTTTTTTATATACAATCTGTTCAATTATTGTAAATTCTCTCTTAACCATAATAAATTATGTTAAGAGTAATTAATCAATTAATGATTAATCATTATAATTAATCAATATAATTAATTGATATCATTATCAATCAATGTATATAATTAAGAAATACTAATTAGTATTAATTAATTAAAATATAAAGATTATAATTGGATAACATATTAATTAAATAATATTGTTAATCTATAATATATCAATTAATATTGATATAATCTAATCAATATAATCTTTAAATCTATAAATTATATAAATACTAATCTATAATATTAATTTCTAATTAATTACGTCGTAGGTGTTTCCATATGAAAGAGCCCAGGCTATTTTTTTAATCCAACGGTTGCAAGTTGTGGAGACGCCAATGACTGCCATTGAGAGATTGTTGGCCCTCCATCCTGTATTTTGAAAACCATCGTTGTCCAAATGAAAACTGTCGTTGTCCCCAAAAAAAACTTGGCGTGTCCCTCTGGCTTTATTTCTTGTCAGGTACCATCGTTATCCGAACAAGTTGGCATGGAGGTCTCCTTTAATAATCTCATATGTTTGTTATTTTTTTCCTAATTTCTGTACCTAACCTCATTTCATCTAGAGTCCGTTCGGGAGTTGGGCATGTGGATGGTTCGGGTCGTGTCAGCGGAGAGAAGGTTTTTGTTTGCATTTGTTGGCGGGGAGGAGAAAGAAGTGGGGCTCAGGCAGGCGGTCATATGGTAGTATAGGAATTCATCAAGGTGTGATTTGTTGAATTGCGGGGAGATGAAGTGCAATCATAGATCGGTGGCGGTGATAGAGAATTTGTTGACGACGGAGTTTTGTTTTTAGCCATCTGATGACTTGCCCACCCGACAGTCCACATTCGATGGCTTGATTTCTGGGTGTATTTTGGTGTTTTTCCACATATAAACATATACTTGAATTCTGATGTATTCTGCAACAAATACTTAAAATTGAACAATGTTATGGCCGACGCAAGTCTCTCCAGCATTGGGCTATCCCAAGCTGAACATAAAGGTGAGAAATTAATAAATCCTAAGATGCTCTACCATATTTAGAGATGCAGATAGGGCAGTTTTAGATACTATTAATGCTATATAAATCCTTGGTCGCGTAGATGGTTAATAAAAGAGGGGATAAGAAACCTATTTAGAAATTCTCATACAACGTTTCCACTCAAAATGCAGTGGTCCTCTAAACTGTGCAATGTTGTAGATTCATGCAGGGACGAGGTGAAATTTCCCTATAGTTATTAGCTCCCTTGGAAACCACTGGCAAGAAAATCTTTCAGCCATAACGATGTGTGTGGGGACCAATCCTTGTCGAAGAGATATAAAAGGTCGATTAGGAAATTTTTGTTCTATTTCTTGCATACATTTGTGCATTACATGATGTAAATAGTGAGATAGAGTTACAAATAGAGAGTGATAAAAAGATATAGATAGTGCGATAGGGATATAGATAGGGAGTGCTAGAGAGATATAGATAGTAAGATAAATCAATGGAGAGAGAGAGAGATATGTGTGTGTGTGTGTGTGTGTGTGTGTGGATGGGGAGGGGGATATGAGGAGGGAAGGAGGGAGAGATATGGAGAGGGGTGAGAAGGAAAGGAGAGATATAGGTGTACAGAGAGAGAGAGAGAGAGGCGTAGATGGAGAGAAATAGGTAGAATGGGGAGAGAACATGAAGAAAGAGAGAAAGGGAGATACATGTAGAGAGAGAAGAAAAAGAGGGAGAGAGGGAGAGATATATCAATATATAGAAAGAAGGGTAGATAGATAGAGAGAGGGGGGGGAGTAAGAGAGACAAAAATGTGATAGAGAAAATTAATAGAATAAAATGTGAAACGTGATAATTAGTGGGTCCTTAAATGATTTAGTTACAATTGGATATTATATTATTTTTTTTATATAAAATGTTTAATGTTTATTTTTTGTCTCCTATATATAGGAATAATATATTAAAATTATTTATTATTATAGATTATCTTCTATATAATATAAATTAATAAATAAATAATTTTAAAAAAAATTATATAAAATTTTTACACATATTAAATAGAATATTAAATGTAGTATATGTTTAGTGTTTTGTCCGCTTATTATTAAATTATATCAAATTTATTAGAAAAACATATTTCATTCATATTTATTTGTATATATCTTATAGATGATAATAATCTTTGTCTCGAAACATGTGCAGGAAATTCTATAATCTCCTAAACCAAAGTAATACTTAAACATAAAATGTAAGCATTTTATAAATACATGATGAAGTATACTGTTAGGATTAGATTATACTAAGATGGGGTGTGAATCAGTATAATAGCACTTTAAATTAATTCTTCAACCACTTAAACATTAATCAGATATTTGTAGTAAAGTAAAGAACATAATAATATTACACAATACTCATAACACCAAGATTTGTTTACGAGGAAACCCTGGCCAAGGGAAAACCCTAGTGGGGATGATACCCACAAGCATGTACTAAAGTATAATGTCCCTGTAAGGAGACCTAGCCCTGTTAGGAGCTGAATATTACATAGTACATTTCCTTGTTAGAGAAATAACAACCCTATTAAAGGTTCACAACACCCTGTTAGGGGCTTCTGAGCTTACAACTCTTACAATGTAATTCTGTTACAAAAAGTTCTCAGTCATGAACAAAACAAGCATCACAAATGCTTTGATAGTTCCTTTATAGCTATGGCATTCTCTGCTCTTCCATTCATATTTCCTCCCTTCTAGATAACTAGTACACACACATTCACATACATACATACTCTTTACCAAAAAGATCTTACATATATATCTCATAACTTTACAAAGTCGACTCTCTAGATGAATATTACAAATATTACAAAGTCAGCCTTCAAAACACAATACATTTAATATAGTAAATATCAAATGCATAGTTGACGCTCTTGCATATTCAATGTATAGGCTATCAACAACAAAAATACAACTTTGATTTCCTCGAGTCCAAGTCATACTCCCTTAGTCTTCGTTGTTGTCCAACTTCTCTGTATCGCTATTCTTCTGCAGTCTATCTGTCTTCAAATCCTTATAACTCATCGTAAACTTAACCAAATCCAAATCAATCTTAGGTAGAGATCATACATACTCCATACTATCTTCCTCTAACATCGCTTTCCCTAATTCATTGATCGCTGTCTTCGACATCCAAAATACTTTTGTATCACTGCTACTATACTTAGTCAATTTCTGAATTAGCAAAACTTAACTTCAAAGTAATCGATCTTAAACCCAGATGTGTTTCCATAAATGAAAACCAAAAATTGAATCACATTTACCCAAAATAGATCACTTTCCAAAAATATCTCCCTTTGGCATTGATGGCAACACTTAACAAAAAAAATATCTAAGTGTTCCAACTAAACAAAATTTTCTCTTCTTCTCCTTGTCTCTTCTCCATATTTTTCTCTCTTTCTTTTATATATCTTTTTTTTAAATTTTCTCCTTCTCTTTTTCATCATCATTTTTTTTTCTTCTCTTCTCCCCCTTTGACAACAATGACAAAGGTTCATATAAAATAATAGGTCTTAGTTCTTTCTTACCAGTTTCAGAACATCCTAAAAAGAATCTTCCAAAATCTTTACTTCTATGCTCCATGTCTTGAACAAAATCTGACTGATGTGAATCAAACCATTCATTGCAAATGATGTACTTTCAACTTCTTTCAACTCTGTGGGAAATCCTTTGGTCAATGAATCTGCAACCTTCTCTAAATCTGAGAGATGAGCCTCAAGTATGGATAATTTTGGAGTAATAAAGCTCCTCAGCAAATTGAATCTACTTAATACTCTCCCTTTCTCATTATCCAATACATTGAGCTTGGCCAAAATCCTTGTAACTTTTGTATCTAGTTCTGTTTTGGATTGTGAAGATGTTTCACAACCGTCTATCAAGTTTTTCAGAGTTTCTCTCTCCTTGGCAATAATGTCCTCAACATTCTAAATGTGTCTAACCGGGTTCATGCAATAGCCAAATAGTTTTCTCCCATGTCCAATGCAATTCTTTGCATTTTTTAAACAATTTTTTACAATGTTGAAGTCCCATGAGATGGACTTGTAGACTTCTGTCAGTTTCTTCTATGAATATGTCTTCTCAACTTTCTCTTCTGCAATCTTCAGCAAATTTTCATAATAGCCATCAAATTCATCAAGTGTAATCTTCAATTTTTTCATGTCATCTTTGTGCTGGAAAACTATAGGTACTGGAAGCAATTTATTCACAGTATCAATAGTTCTTGACATTACTTTTATCTTCTTATCTCCTTTCTATTCAGATCTATCATTTTCTTTGTTTAATGCGGTGAATGCCAGCTTCACCAATTCAACTTCATCCATGCTATCCACATTTACATCAGTGCTTGCCAACAATGAAATAGATGGTGAGTTTACTTATTTATTTTCAACTCTTTTATGTTCTATTCTTTTGTTCATCATCCTCTTTTTGATATGCAACAGAGGTGTCCAAATTTCCTTCAAAAGGGTCCTTCTCATCTTTTGAGGGGTCAAGGATCACTGCCACACCAAAGACAAAAATATGGTGGAGGATCTGATTCGTTCTTCTCTATAGAGGTCTCTATCACCTTAGGTCTTTCACACATTCCCAATTGTGTGGGAAATGTTGTTTTAGGAGGTGAGGGCTTGCCAAAAGTAGAGCTCATTAGAATCTTCTATAATGCCTTCTGAGTTTCCTCAATCACTTCATACCTCCTTCCCATTATCTTCAATAGTCTAATCTATGTTCTCAACAGAGGTTTTAGTTCTTTGAATATTCTATCTCTCTCTTGTACTGATAACACAAGCATCATGTTATCAATTTCCTTATTTCTGATCTGATCATCCTCAATTTGTGCCAAGTGTTTTCTTCTCTCCAATTTTGTAGATCTTTGGGTACACTTCCTTCAATTTATAGAAAGCTCTTCTTGAAGGTAATAAAATTCTCTATCACAATATTTTCAATCTTCAGCTTTTCTGATTCCTCATATCTGTCATAGTATTTATCAATTGAAACCAATTTACCTTGTTCAATTGCTCTTTTCTCTAGCATATTCATGTCAGGTTTCCAAATATTTTTTTCTATTTTCCTCTCTTCTCCTGTTGTGCTTTGCTCTTTAGGCTTGCTTGATCTTGTGACTCTAGGAGTGACAACCTTTTCTTGTTTTGTTTTTTGTTGTGGAGGAGGTAGACTATCTACCATAACTACCTCAGGAATGATAGGGGCATTAGTACTTCCACTTGCTACTCCAAGAGATCTCTCTTCCATCTTTCTTTTGACTTCTTTCAATTCCTCTTCTGTCAGTCCAGCTTGTATGCCACAATCATGAATAAGGTTAGCAATTTTCCTTTTCCTTGGTCCTCTAGACTGTTCCTCTTTCACCTTTGCTGACTTTTCTTCATAGGTTCCCCATCTATCTTCTGTTGTGTCAAATTATGATGCAAGAACATGTTCTACTTGCATGGTGATTATTTCATAAGTTACTTCATAACCTATGGGGTAGCACCACTTCTTCCTAGACGTAACTGCTTCAAAACATACACAATCAGTTTCAACCATGAAACAAATTGTATCCTTGTACTTTTCCACAATGTCCTCATGTAACTTGTATCTTGTCTTCATCTGTTTTTGTAGAATCTTGATCATGGAAAATAATCCTCCATCTACCCAAGTAGTATTCTATCTTTTGTAGCTCTATGAAATCAGTATTCTAGTGGGTACTCCAGACTTCCAACCACTAGGATGTAAACTGGGAAAATTATGCTCAATGTGAATGAACATATGCATCAATAATGAACCAAATCTGAAAGTTTTACTTTTATCCTTTTTCACTAGCTTCACATTCTCCAGAAATTGTTGAGATAGAACTTCACATAGGTTATATTTTATGTTTTCCTTTACCATTCTCCATGCCATCATGATTACTCTAGTAGATATAGAGTTGGTTCTTCTACTGTAGTATAATTTGTATATGAGTATCATGGCAATCAATCTCACATCTTGCTGAAAGATGTCGCTTACTGTCATTGCCCTCCTGTCCCATTTAGAATGTGTTAGGGTTTCAACTTATTTCTTCACATGCTTCTCCGAAATAGGTATAACTCCAATGTTGTCTAATCCAGTGATCTCATGAATTAGGTCACTGCAAATCTTCACAGGTTGGTCACCAATCCATATGAATTGATCATGAACCCTGCTCATCAATATCTTGAACCATTCATTTTCATCGAACTCGCATAAATCCATAATCTTCATTATGCTCAACTAAATAATGTGTTTGAATTCTTCCTTCATGATTCCTTTCTCATTCATATCTTCCATTTCAGTGAGTATTTCATTGTATCCTAATGTATCATACTTACAATGTATGTAAGCCCTAATGTCTTCTACATGCAATACACCATGTGGGGTTTGTAAAAATGCTCCTTCCAGATCTTCTTCACAAGACTTATACGGATGTTTCTTGAATTTGTATCTAGGATGATCGACAACATCAAAAATGATAGGTGCATCCATAGCTTAGATGACGTAAAATACCTCTCTGTAGAAATTTGAATGTTATGCTCCAATCGATCACGCACGGAAAATGAAGAATAGTCTAAATTCTTCTTCTCTCTAATCTTCTTAGCTCGCTCTTTGTCAAATGGTGAATAGATAGGTTATCAAACAATGTTTTATACAATTTAGGTTATAACTTTCATTTTCACTTTAAACTGTCTAGTTGGCTACTAAATCTTGCGAACAAAATATACACGTCGGTGGATGGTGCACTCTTAGGTATATGATCCATGACTTTGGCTTAGTTCACACATAAGCTCGCATGAGCTCAATTGATGAAATTTGGGGTGGGATAAATTATGATGTTTGTATCCAGTGCTCCCCCTAAGGCCATGATTGGCCAATTAGGTCGATTTTGTCTTTCTACCTTCAGGAAAAGATTCAGTAGCATCTACTGACTCTCCCTGAACTGAAGTCTCACTTGTTTCTTTGATCTGCCAAATCTTGCCAATGTTCTTGTCTTCTTCTTTCTTAAAAAAAAATTCAAAATCATTCTTCACATCTGCAATACTCTTTCTAGTATCATTTCCATTCTTCTGTGAATTCATAGGATGTGGTGTTCTTCTTTTATCTACTCCATTATACATACAAAAAATTGTTATATGTCATGGATTATTGTATTTGTAACATATAAGAGGTCTTCTTTCTTGATTAACTTATAACTTATAGTACTTCGCAATGTCCCCAATGTTATTTCATTTGTAGCATCTAGGTTTCATTGTAGGTTCTCTTTTATCTTCTTTTCTATATCCAGATTGATTAGGTCTTTTGTATTCAGTCTTCTTGTGCCCATATCCATTACAGTTAAAACAATAACCAGAAAAATTTCTAAAAGGGGAATTACCTCTACAGTCTCTCTACATGTGTCCAAATCTATTGCAACCAAAGCATCTACCTCTGAAAGGTCTGATCTGTTCTTTAGGTTCTTCAATAGATAATTTCTCAGCATCAATCTTCTCATCTAATTTCTCTTCCTGATTCTTTGAACATTCAGCTTCATTGAATCCAATACCAGTCATATCACCTTTAGGTTTCTATTTGTCTAGATGTTCATCAATCAAGTCACTGCTGGTGTGAAGTTTCTCAATGTGTTTCTTTGCTTCAACAAGTTCACCTTTCACAATCTGATTATATTTCTCTAATTCCAAGTATTTGTTCTTGTAGTTGTCAGCCTCATCCTTCATTTGATTCAATGCACTTTTTAAGGTTTCTTCAATTTCTTTATTAGCATTCTTCTGCATCTGTACTTCTATAGCCATAGATTTGTTTTCAAGTTTCAGAGTCTCAATTTCTTCTTTTAGTTGCTTCACCTGATCTAAATTGTCCTCATCTAAATCTTCTTTTATCTGGACCACAAGATCTTCTCTTTGACTTCTAGAAATCTCAAGCTGTTCTTTGAGTTTCTTTATAAATTTCTTAGCTCTACACATGTTGAATCTCAATTCTCCATTTTCTACTTTTGCTTTATCAAGTTCTTCAAGTGCAGCATCAAAATTCTCTTGCAAATTGTCCAAATCCATTATGATCTCCCTCAAGCTGTTAGGCTTTCTCTCCAAGGGCCAAAATCTCTGATACCAATTGTTAGGATTAGATTATACTGAGAGGGGGGGTGAATCAATATAATAGCACTTTAAATTAATTCTTCAACCACTTAAACATTAATTAGATATTTGCAGTAAAGTAAAGAACATAATAAAATTACATAATACTCATAACACCAATATTTGTTTATGAGGAAACCCTGGCCAAGGGAAAACCTCGGTGGGGATGATACCCACAAGCATGTACTAAAGTATAATGTCCCTATAAGGAGACCTAGCCCTATTAGGAGTTGAATATTACATAGTACATATCCTTTTTAGAGAAATAAAAACCCCGTTGAAGGTTCACAACACCGTGTTAGGGGCTTCTAAGCTTACAGCTCTTACAATGTAATTCTGTTACAAAAAGTTCTCAGTCATGAACAAAACAAGAATCACAAATGCTTTGATAGTTCCTTTATAGCTCTGCCATTCTCTTCTCTTCCATTCGCATGTCTGCCCTTCTAGATAACTATTACACACACATTCACATACATACATACTCTTTACCAAAAAGATCTTACATATATATCTCATAACTTTACAAAGTTATCTCTCTACATGAATATTACAAATATTACAAAGTTGGCCTTCAAAACTCAATACATTTAATATAGTAAATATCAAATGCATAGTTGGTTCTCTTGCATAGTTAATGTATATGCTATCAAAAACAAAAATACAACTTTGATTTCCTAGAGTCCAAGTCATACTCCCTCAATCTTCGCTGATGTCCAACTGCTCTGTATCGATGTTCTTCTGCAGTCTATCTGTCTTCAAATCCTTATAACTCATCGTAAACTTAACCAAATCCAAATAGATCTTAGGTGGAGGTCATACATACTCCATACTGTCTTCCTTTAAGGTCTCTTTCCCTAATTCATCGATCAATGTCTTCGACATCCAAAATACTTCTGTATCACTGCTACTATACTTAGTCGATTTATGAATCAGCAAAACTTAAATTCAAAGTAATCGATCTTAAACCCAGATGTGTTGCCATAAATGACAACCAAAAAGTGAATCACATTTACCCAAAATAGATCACTTTCCAACAGTATACAACTAAGATAGATAGGTGAAATGCGACTTTTATATATGTAATCATGTGTCTACTCCATTCAATGTAACACACTTTTTGCCTATTTTTATAAAGTGTATATTTGTTTACTACAAAGTTGATAATAAGCATGTATAAAAAAAATGTAGTTATTACAAATTTTGAGCACAAAACCAAAGCATAGTATAAATACATGAGGTAATATACAACTAAGATAGAAAAGGAAAATGTGAACATTTATATATGTGAAATTATATGTCTAAGCCATTCAATATAACACACCTTTCATCTAAAGTTGTGACATGTATTTTGAGGGGGTATGGAAGATATTAATATGTAAACAAGAGATATTCAAAAAGGGGGAGAGAGAGAGATGAGAATAAGTAGAAAAAGATATATACAATGAGATAGATTAATAGAGATAAAATAAGATATAGAGAGGATAAAAGGAGAAGGACAAAAGAAAAAATACTTAGTTGACAATTCATATCTATATGGCATACGCATTGCACACTAAAGTCCTAGATAACCTGGTGAGGGAGTTCCATCTCCGGTGACTTTCTATAAGTCCAACACACAATTTTAGGGAATTTTAGAAATGTGATTTCAAAATTATTTTTAATTATTCAATTGTGAGCCAAGTGTATTATAGAGGAAAGGACCTACAAGAGAATGGTTCAGTGGTAAGTAATTTTTAAACACAGCTAATGTAGTAAATGTTGGAGATTTGATTCTAAATAGTTGATTGATTGTATGTTTGTCATTGATGACAACATATAATACACAACAGCACTTCTGTATGTGATTATCCATATGATGACATGAATACTTGCGTGGATAGATACATGTTTTTGACATGTTTATCATGCTATGTTCATACATGCAGACCCAGATATGATGTTTCAGTAAAGATATATAATTCTATTATTGATGGTTACAGTTCTGGAGGAATAACAGTTTAAGGCCAACATATGTAACATGTTTATTGAGTTGCGCCTATCTTCAGGATATGCGTGTGTATATTCATGATTATTTATGAGTTGTTGATATAACTCTAAAGGCACCAAATGTATTTCAAGAAGATTGCAAAGTTATGATTAAATTGGTGAAGCCGACCTAGTGAAGCGACGCGTCTATTCAGTTTATACTTGCGTGGTTGTAATTATGCTTGCACATTTAGTAGAGCCAACAAGGATGTTATGAAGAGTTTTCTAACAGGTCCCATGATCTCATACTTGGATTATATACTTATAGAAGGTCATTTGTGATAAGAAGAGTCCCAAAAGCTAGAGATAAGAAAAGCATAGCAGAGTGTTTAAGTAGCAAAGCTATATTTATCATATGTTGATAATATAGATATTGAAGTTGAAGCTTTCATAATATAGATAAGATTGTTGTAGTGCTTTATAAGAGGTTAAATCATCAGCGCACAAAAGGAACTGATCAGACAAGCAGTATCACAAACAGCAGTTCACCTTGTTGATACAGTGTGTATCAAATAACCAGAAGGTTGTAGCCTTCACCACTTGGACAGTGAGTCCACCACCCCTAACAAGGTTATTGTAAAAGACTCCTAACAGGGTCTGACCCTTAACAAGGTCATTGTACTTCATTTATTGTAAAGACAACTCCTAACAGGGTTAAGGATCTTCTAACAAGGATCATAAGACACTAGTACAAAATATTTGTGGGTACTAATTCCCACCGGGGTTTTCACGTACATTGGGTTTCCCCATAATCATATATGGTGTTATGTGTTGTGTATATTTATCTTACTTGCATTGATATTCAAGTACATAAGCATTAAGTAAAGATTCAGATAATAAGAAAAAGTATTAATTGATAGATCATTGATTCACCCCCCCCTCTCAGCGATCCTAATCCTAACAATTGGTATCAGAGCCAAGTGCCTTGGAGAGAAAGCCTAACAGCTTAAGGTAGATCAGTTGGCATAATTCAGAAAAGAGAGTCCTAAGTTTGATGGAGAGAACTATCTAGATTGGAAAAACAAAATGATAACACATCTACAATGTGTTTGCTTTGAGATCTTTGAGATTGCTACACAAGAGGTTGTAACTCCATCTCTGAAAGACCTTGCAAAGGATGATGCTACTAATAGACAAAAGGAAACATTTACCAATAATGCAATTACCAAAGAAGCCCTAATCAGTGCCTTATCTGACAGTGAATTTTCTGAAATCAAGAAGATTGACAAAGCATATACCATATGGAAGTATTTAGAAGACATGTTTGAAGGAGATGTTCAAGCAAAGAATGC
>MU224432.1:3653013-3686215 GCA_018584345.1 Thuja plicata | reverse complement strand
GATTCACCCCCCCCCCCTCTCAGTGATCCTAATCCTAACAGTAAAATCCATTACCACATAGTGAGAAGTGGTGAAGAATCCCATGTTTTTGTATGGAAAGCATTCATAGATCTATGTACGCTAAATGTGGATGTCTTAAGGATGCACAAGAAGTGTTTGATGAAATGTCTAAAAAATACAGCGATGTCATTTCATGGACTGCAATGATTGTTGGTTATGCCTGGACTGAGCATGCTTAAGAGGCCCTCTCACACTACAAATTTCATTACAAGATATAATTCAACTTTGTTTTTGCATAGATGAATTTTTAAGAAATAAAAACTGTCATATCTACCTACCACATGTAGCCAAAATGTCAAAGCACAGACAAGACACGTGCAATGTTTTCAGAGTGCCACCTCCATGCATGTATGAAAAGTGTGGGAAGAAAGACAAGCATGTGGGATGATATTTTTATCTTGTTTTTCAAATTTAAATAAAAAATATCAAACCTCAAGTAAAAACGTTGAAGACTTATAAGAAAAAATCACAATTAAGAAAAATATTAGTTTAGTGAAATCGTTTCATTAGAGCATAGGATATAGTAGTTGGCATGATTTTCAAAATGACAATTAACTACTAATAACTAATTTGAAAACATTAGTCTCCTACATAAGGGAAGGATTAATAAAAGCTATTAAAAGTTCAAATTATAATATTTTTGCTTTACTAAAATATAAATTAGTGTAGTATAATTGTATTTTGAATACTTCAGATTCCTAATAAGTCACATCAGTAAATATTGTTTGCATTATTCATGGAGAGATGGATGGATAGAGATAGGGTGATGTGTCTAAATGGAGTGATAATGTGTGTGTGTTTGTGAGGGGGAGAAATAGGGGGGGTGTGTGAGAGAGAGGGGAGAGATAGGGATAGAATGAAAGATGTAAATAGGCAAAGAGAGTGATAGAGAGATGACAAGACAAAGATACATATAGAGGTAGAGATGGGAGAATAAATATAGAGATGTAGAGATTAAAAGATATAAGAAGGGGGTGATGGAGAGAGATGGTTGGATAGAGATATAAATGAATATAAAGTGGGAGGCTAGGGGAAAAATAGACGGAGAGATAGAGATAGATCAAGAGGCAAAGACAGAAAGAGATCTAGGGAGATACAGAGGGAGACATAGAGAGGGAAAGATAGAGAGTAAGAGTTATCAATTTATTATAAGGAGATCTAGAAATGATGAGAAAGAGTGACAAACAAAGGGAAAATTGCTTAAATGGCCTTTCCATGACTCTACGGCGTTCCCATTGCATACTAAGGTGCGATTTCTAGTATTAATATCTTTACATAATATTAATAATCATAATTGATGCGATATACATATCGTTAACATTAATGAACAAACCTTCTTAAATTCTCTCTCTGCAAGGGATTACCGTCGACCATGAAACAGTAACTATGGCCTATGACAGTGCATTTTTAACTAAGAGAATAAATAATAATGCTAAATCGACCTTAATCATACAGTCGAGTGAGGGGTCACAACTCGTGATCATTACTATATATATATATATATATATAGTTATCTTATATAAGAGTAAATATAAGATATCAGTATTATACATATACAAGTCATGTTATATTCTACTTCTGTATTATATATACATACAAATCATAAATAAAATATATTAATATTTATTTAGTTAATTTTTTAATCACTTGTTAATATAAGTAATGGAAAGAGAGTTTGTGAAGGGGAGAGTAATTCGGTCACAGTGAGGAGAAGATTCCCAAAATGGGCTTTGCTCATGAGGGAGCCTCTTGGAGACTATTTCTCAAATCAAATCTAAAAACTCTTAATAGTTATTATCATGGATTGTGGAAATCTCTTATCTTTGACTATTTCTACCCGAGCATAGTAATCCTACCCTCCATTATGAAAACTAGGAAGGGGCACATAAGACCACCTTATCAAGGACTAATCAATAGTATTGATTACATGATGATGGCTATAAAATGAATACTAGATTAATCTTGAATAAAATAATTATACATGCTTAATTGATTGTTAATTGTTCTTTTCATCTAAATTTAAATCTCAAATCCTTTCTCATTTCTTGTCTTAGGATCCCTTATTGAACAATTAGGAAAGGGAACATTACACAAACCATACTTTTATATTTCAAGATTGAACAACCATAGGAAATGTCTGCCTCTGATTGGGGAGGCGTCTATCGAGTCATCAAAAATCTAAATCTTACCAAGGAGGGACTTAGTTTTTTTTTTTTTTTGTTTTTTTTAACTCTCCTTGGTATGATTTAGATTTTTTATGGTTGGATAGACGTTGGATCCAATTGCTTTGTTCTATGAGAAGATGTGTGATATTTATATATTTTTTTATATTCTACCACTCTTTCATATCAAGTGGTTTTTTTAGTCAAAGGAATGAGGCCTCACATAGTCATTTGTTGACTGACTATAGATTAAAGGAATTTTAAAAAGAGTAGTATATGCTTTGTTCTTGTCCTTATCACATGTTTTGGATGTTTGTTGATGGTCAAAGGAAATCCATTTTCATTATTTATTTCTTTTCTTATCATTTTAAAAGCTTCCTAGACCCACCCTCATTAAAATTCATATTATAGCTTGAAGCAATAGCAACTTTAGGGAGATTGGTTTTTATTCATGTTACATTTTAACATTTCAAAGGGTTTCTTAATAATTTTCTTGCAAATTCTGTCTATTTTATAGCCTCACAAATAAATTGTGAATTTTCTTTCTTATGAAATTCTAAAACATTTAATATTTTCAATTATACATTTATGAATTTTGATTCTGCCAATCATGGTGGATATTGTTTGTTGTAGAATTTTTACAAAATTTTAATTCCCTTTCCCTCCAAAGATTATTTAATTGACAAATTTTTAAAGAGAAATGAACTTCAATTTAGGAAATGGAGAGAAAGTTTCATTTTTAATTGTTGATTTATGTATTTAATTTTACTTTGACAACTGGAAGGATATCCCATGCGATTTTAACTAACAAATATTTAAAGCGAATAATTGAGATGTGTATTTGTACAATAAGAAAAAGGAAGCACTGTAATGCAAGGGGAATTGTCCTCCTTTCCCTAATGCACAATCAGAAATAAAATGACATAAGAGAGAGTACAATGATTCTTCATGAAAATGAATTAGGTTAAGTTATATTTAAGGGGAAATGATAGGGTGATGCAATATAGAAAGAAAAAATAAGAAAATATGACAAGTTACAACAAATAGAGACTGACAAAAAATAGACAACAACCTGCACTGACTTAAAACATAAACCAAAAGACAGTACCAACTTCAAGTTTCAATCTGAAGCTGATTTGTGGGGTATAGATTGTTTGGGGCATTTTCCCCAGGTATAGATAGCCTGGGGCACTATATACCCTGTGATTTTGTCTATAACTTTCACGAACACTTCGCCAAATCCCACACTTTTCAGATTAAGTCCTAATAGATTCGTCACCTATTCTTGTACACAAAAAAATAGGGAAAATGTTGTGGAAAGGGGTTTGCCTTGGTCAAACCCCGATTAAGGAATCAACCTTGAAAATGAAATTAAATTGCATGAAAGGAAAGTAGGTAAATGTTAGATCTACTTTATAAATGAATATACCTTTATAGATGAATATTGGGATCGACAATATTTATGAAGATGCTTGTATGCTTCTTGAAATATATTTGTTGAACCTTAGAATGTAGAAAGGAATCAAGGATTCCTTCACAAATGCATAGATCTACAAATATACTTCCTAGATCTTCAATGTTTTTATGCTTGATGAACACTTGCTTTGAAGGAATAATGCATGTGGATGATCAAAATATCTTCTTATTTGATTGAGAACTTCTCTACTTGGTCATCATGGGAGAGAAGCTTGCTACAATGGAGAAGATTGCCATGAAAATTGCCTTGGATGCTTGAAGAATTCTAGATCTTAAATGATTGCCTTCTCATATTTTAGAATGCTTGATAATATTGATCATGGTTCTTACCAAAATGAGGAGAGATAAACCATGTATATACCTTTCACATCATTTAAGGATTCAAAAATTGGAGGAGGTTGACATGGGATCTAATTTCTTACTAAAACACTGTAATAGGCGGCCCATTTAAATTTGGGCTCAATCTCAAGGTATACAATGCCCAAAGTGTTGTATACCTTGGTACATAATGTGCAAAGTATTCTATACCAAGAAAAATGGGGAATCAAGGATGAAGGAAAGATGATAGAATAAGTATATACCTTTCACGTCATTTAAGGATTTAAAAATTGGAGGAGGCTGACACGAGATCTAATTTCTTACTAAAACACTTCAATAGGTGACTCATTTAGATTTGGGCTCAAATCTCAAGGTATACAATACCCAGAGTGTTGTATACCTTGGTGCATAATGCGCAAGGCATTCTATACCAAGAAAATGGGCCCAAACTGAAATAGGGAATCAAGGATGAAGGAAAGATGATAGAATAAGTAGAGACAGGTAGATGGATCAAGCATAATAACATAAAATCTCAAAATCACCTAAATGGGGACTAATTGAACATGTAATTATAGGTGCTAACTTTTAAGATGGTATATTTAGCCCCCACTTTAGTGGGAGCATGAGACAACCTCATGATCATAGTAAAGTAGATCAATGCATTGGAAAACAATTATCAAGGTCAAGGAGAGAAGGAAACAACAAGACCCTAAGTGTCTTAGGTCCTCATCAAATCCAAAACTAAGATAAAAGAGGCAGTCTATGTGTGTGTGTGTGTGTGTGTGTGTGTGTGTGTGTGTGTGTGTGTGTGTGTGAGAGAGAGAGAGAGAGAGAGAGAGAGAGAGAGAGAGATAACCAACTAGCCTAGTAAGGTTTTTCCTTACTATGGATCATGCAAAGAGAAGGTATTGAGCTGAAAAAGATGAAATTGATAGTTTAGCAAGCTATGAGATGCTATTCAACCTATCGATAAACGAATAATCAAGTAAAGTATATTCCACTGGGAAATCTACCAAAAGAGAGGATTAGTCATTAAGGAAATTTTGTCTCTATTAAGGGATCCAAAAAGAGACCAGTCCTAAGGAAAGCATAGTATCCAAAGGGATTTCAAAAAGGAGGATCAGTCTTAGGATCCATTAAATAATGCAAAGGGCATGATAATTTAATGAGAGGATAAGCCTAAGGAAAACATTATCTCCTTATCCATCTAGATAAGAGATCATAATGAATCATTGTGTGTGTGTGCAAAATGTGAAACAATGAGATGAGTATATGCCCCCACATTAAAGTGATTGTAAATGCCTTAATAGGAGCAATATATTTAACAGAGCATGAAAGCACCCACAAGAGATATTTCCACTATGAGATGCTCCCAAGAAAGGACAAACAAAGGGAAATGAAACACATGAGAAATAGAGCACAAAATGGATCTACTAACTCTGGGTCAGTATGATCCCCAAAGATAGCATACTAACTCATGTATATCAAGAATTATATCAAAATGAATTGATGTCATCCCCAAAGATAGCATAACTACAGGCACAATGTAAAATATCACATAAGAGACATAAATAATAGTCTTTTTGGGCCAAAATATCAGATACCAAAAATAATGGTAGCTACCACATTGTGTCATCCCAAATCAGACAACACAAAGGCACATTTATGAACAATAGCACATGTACAACATAACATGTATACGACATATAGAAGAAATGTCACAACATGTCAATTCCTTTATCACCTTATGCAAAAAGAGAAACAAGGGTCATCTAAAGAAATATAAAAAAACATACAACAAGCATCACATCATGAGGGAAGCACAACACAACAAGAAAACACACAAAAGAATCCACCATTAAATATGAGATAGTCAAGCATATTGTATGCCCCCCATCTCAGTCATACTATTTAGGGAATATGGTAAACCTACAAGAGACACAACATCGAGAGTGGTAGATGGAACTATCACAAGTTCCAAATAAGGACCTGTTGGAAAGATTGCTACAATGTAGACAATTGTTATTTTGTCATTGATGTCAAACCTTAACTGGTGAGACTATTGTTGTATGTTTGAGTACCATATCTATTTATTGATGAAGATTTGAAGAATAGGATAACAAGAAGACCGAGGAGATGGTTGAGTTATGAGTATACACCAGGGTACTTGATCATTTGGCACTTTGGAAAAGTGATATTTTTTTTATCTTTCAATGATAGTTCACTGGAAGGTCGATGCCGAGCAAAGAGAAAGGTGATGTCGAGCACCAGTGAAATGTTAAGGGAGACAAAGGAAGCCGAGTAGCAGTATTTTATTAATTGATGAGATTTGAGATTTATGGCTGACATAGTTGATTTTATTGGGATATGCATTGTTAATTAAGATTGGTCCACACTCATTTAATGCACAAGAAACTATTATTAGTGCATGGATTTAATGTTTAATTAATGACTGTATTGGAGAAGTAAATTAAATGTAATGATGGAAAGATCTGTTGGATTTGACCTAACCTAAGATCTATGATCTTGATTAAGCGGAAAAAGATCTATCTGACCTAGATGAATAGGTATAATATAACCTACTGTGGTTATTTTTATTTTATCCAAGTGTAAGGAGAATTTGAATGCAAGAGTATTGCATGGTTAATTGACTGATTAGAAAAACCTAGCAGAGAAGGCTAAGCAGAGAAGAAAAGAGATTGCTTGATGGATTTCCAAGCAGATCTGAAGTTTGAGATGAAAATGGAGGCCACTCAGTGAATTATCATTAGAGATGAAATTGGATCTGGATTTGCAAAGTAAGCTGTATGTATCATATCACACCTGCTGATTAATTTCTAACCATTGTATCAATTCAAATCCTTTAACCAGGTTGACCTAACAGCCATTGTATAAATCATTTGAACAAGGTGACATTCAGATTGGAATGTTTTAAGTCCTCTAACAAGGTCACTCCTAACAGGGTGATTAAATCCTTTAACCAGGTCACATTTGACAATGTGTTTTGTAACCTTTAACAGGGTTGGCTCCTAACAGGGCATCACTTCAGAAGAGTGAAATTTAGGTAGCATGTTACTGGTGGTTTTTCCGATATTGGGTTTCCACATTAAATCATGGTGTCAAAATGTGTGAATGTCTATGTTGTGTTTTACTATTAAGTTTCTGTTAGCTTATTTCATTAGTACAGTAAACTGCACACTTTTGTTGTTTATTGTTGCTGAGAAGATTTGAGTTGTTGAAGTAGTATAAAGTTTTATGGGAACATCTAGACCTAAGGATAACTGATTCACCCCCCCTCTCATTTATTCTAAATTCATTCTAACAGGACCATGCTCTAAGGATGAGTCACTTTGTTTGTCACTAGGAGAAAGAGATAATTATTTTGCAAATCTAGCGAGTAAATCATGATTAACATCAATAAGCTCATACATATCATCAGAATTGTTAGAAACAACATCATTTGCATTAGAAATATTAAAATTTCCATCATCAAGAGTAACCTCTTCATCCAAATTAATCATAATAGAATCCATAATACAAACAAAATCATCATATTTCTCAATTTCGTATTCTTTAGATTAACTTCCTCGCTTAGGCTATGCATAGGTTTGTCAAAAGAAATCAAAGCATGAGAATGTGTATTAGGGGAGGAAATGTTTTGGGAATCATGCTCATGGGCCCTAGCATGTCATTTACAGTGACAATCATGGGCACATCTATTACATTTGTTTTTTTTAAATTTGAGGTGGTTTAGGATGCATCAACATCAAGTCTTTTTCTTCTTTAGGAGGAATAAATGAAGGAGCCACACTAGGCTGAGAGATAGTAGTTGTAGGACATTCGCAAGATATAGGAGTTAGAACTGAAGCATAAATAGGACATATGGGAGGTGTAGGAATAAATCCATTTCTACTGAAAGGAGATGGAACTATAGAAGAATTGCTAAGTTCACAAATATTTTGGACTTTGAATTTTTGATAGGATAGGAAGAAATTGTCTTTGCGAGGTTGAATTGGTTGAAGCGTGCTAGGCTGAGACAAGTCAAGGTCAAAGTTTCCACAACTAGCTAAAGATTGATAGAGACTATGGTTAATCATAATGATTTCTCCATCGTGGGGAAATTTCAAGAACTTATGAATAGGAGAGACAATAGCTTTCATGGAAGTGAGCCAAGGAAGGCCAAGTATAACTTGAAACTGATAAAAAATTGGGATGACAAAAAATGTGAAATCTAAGGATTTATTACCAACTTAGATGAGAAAGGTAATGGAACCATAGGTGGGATAAGTTAATCCATTAAAAATTTTAATCATCACATCAAATTTGTCATAGGAATATCACTAGAGGTGTCTAGTGTAAAGATGTTCTCCAATTATAACATTCACAATGCCAATAGGATCTATAAGGAATCCACGAGAAGGAAGAACATTAATCTTCAACAATGTAAAGAGCACCATTATGTGTCGTAATAGTCTCTTTTATATTAAATGTAATGAAAATATCAGGTGTTAGTTCAGGTTTGGATTGATAAATAAGATTGAAAATATTGTTGGCCTTGGCACATTCATCATCATATTTCACAATAGTATGAGGATCAACAATAATTATGGAAGAAGGTAAAGAAGAGGTGGACTCAAATTTTAATGGTATTGGTAGAATGAGAAGGTAAAGGATCGGTATAAATTTTTAATTTTTGGTTGGGAGGAGGAACATATTTGTTTCCTTGGTCATTAAACCCTCGACAAATATTGCATTAGAATCAATAAGGTCTTGAATAATAGACTTCAAATGAAAATATTTTTTCAGTATCATGACTGGTTTGATGATGATATTGGTAAAATGATTTGGGATCAATTTTTTTTGGTTTTTTTTTGAAGGATCAATTGGTTTAATTGGAGGAATTTTTAAGACATTATCTTTAATCAACTTCAACATCATATTATGAAAAGATCCAGAAAGAGGTGTAAAATTACAAGGTGTAAAAATAGATGATAAAGGAGCCAACCCTTTGCATGCTAATTCCACGTGTGCATAAGTATTATTTTATATATTATTGATCTTAATGAAGCCCTTAATTTTATAAAACTTTTGAAAAAATTGGGATGTGACATCACTCTTATCAACCAGAGCCATTGGAGTGGCACTCTCAAATTGAATCACTTGAAGCTAATAATTATGAAGCACTACATACAATTGAGGAAAGGAAGAGAATTCAAAAATCAATATATTATCTCTAATGTATTTTTGTAAATTAGCAAATAAAATATGTTGCACATCAATATCAAGCACATGATAATAAATTTGAGCATGCAAATGTTTAAATCTACCAATGAAATCAATCACTTTTTCTTTAACACCATATTTATAATGCGTCAAATCACTAAAATAAATCTTAAGACCAATAGTGTTTTGAAATTGTTGAATGAAATCTTTAGCTATTTTTTGAAAATAATTAATGGAATAAGAAGGAAAATAACAATACCTTTGCAAGACTTTATCTCAAAATGTTCTAGTAAACTGTTTAGCCATTAATATATGATCATTATAAAAACCACTACACAATGTTTGAAATGTCTTCACATGAGTCGAGGGATCACCTTTACCATTTTAAGTCTCCAAGTGAGGTGTATTTTTGGATAAAAACATGAATGATGTCTAAGGACAAAGGGCTCGCAATTTCACAAGTGGGAATATTGAATTTGGATTTAGTCATGGAGGAAATTTGTTGTTGCAAGGATGAAATAGTTTGAGCAAGACTATTGATAGTGGATTCAGTAGAGAGGTGGGTATGATACATGTGTGAAAGGTTTGGAACATTATGAGAAATGAAAGGAACATTCGAATATGAAAATGGATCATATTTGTAGGTAGGTATAGATGAAGGTTGGAAAACACATGAAATACTTGAAGGAGGAGGAATATTAATAGAAATAATTCCAAGACTAACATGTGTAGGATTGATTTTTTTAATGGATGTAGTCACGATAGGTGAAGCATAATTATAAACACTAGGTAATGAAATGGGAATAGGAATATAAGTCTCAACACTATTGGGAGGTTTAGTTAAACCAAGGTATTGAGAACGTGCTCTTTAATAGCTTTAACATTGCTATCAATAATATGTAAAATAATGTGTAACAAATTATCACCATGTTCATCAGTGTGAATCAACTTCGTCAAACCTTCTACTAAAGAGATGAATTCCATATTAGAATGTTCTTATCCCAACCATTGCTCAAATTTTTCAAAATCATGGAAAAGGTTTTGAACTTGGATAAGAGGGACTCTTAAGGTCTCATATTCATCATGAGAAGAGTGGAAAGAAGGTTCTTTAAAATAATGGGAATTTCATTAGTAGGCATGTGTGTCTCATCAAGATTCATAGAAAAAAAAGGACTTGGATCAAAATAACCCATAAGTTTGTGGATTATCCTAACCAGAATGCCATAGGTAGAACTCAATGTTAGAACACTCATACACATGGAAAATAAAGAGATATATATCTAACAAATACAAGTAGAAAATTTGAAAGAAATATAAAAAACACTTATCAAGATTATACAACATAAATTAAATTAATCATAATTGCATATTAAACCTAATGAAGAGAAAATATAACCATCAAATCTAGGTTGCATACAAAATAAATATTACACCAAAATAATAATGGAAATGTTATGAGTTGGGTTCACCAAAATGTACAATAACATGAACCTAAAATAATACAAAGCAGATCTAACACCAAAATCAGAATGGAAATTTTATGAGTCAGGTTCACCAATATGTACAATAAGAAAAAGAAAGAAATTTAATGCAAGCGGAATTTTCCTCCTTTCCCTAATGTGCAATAAAAAGGGAAATTACCAATAGGCTCAAGTAAGACTTAAGCGCTAAGAGTGTACAATGATCCTTTGTGATAATAATTTGGGGTAAGTTGGATTTGAGGGGAAATGATAGGGTGATGCAAGATAGAAGGAAAAAAAGGAAAATATGACAAGTTATAGAAAATATAGACTAACAAAAAATGGAGAGAAACTTGTAGAGACTTAAAATAGAAACCAAAATATAGTATGAACCTATAGTTTCAATCTGAAGTTGATTTGTAGCCCGTATAGATTGCATGAGGCATTTTTTTCCCATAAATAGATAGCCTAGGGTACTATATACCTGACAGTGATCTTGTCTAAAACTTTCACGGACAGTTCATTAGATAATGCACTTTCTAGATTAAGTCCCAATATATTCCTCACCTATTCTTGCACATAGAAAAATAGGGAAGATATTGTGGAAAGGGGTTTGCCTTAGTCAAACCCCAGTTGAGGAATCAACCTTGAAGATTAAATGAAATTACATGAAAGGGAAGTATATAAATGTAAATTTAAATGTTATATCTTCCACATAAATGAATATACCTTCATAAACGAATATTGAGATCACACATATTTATGAAGATGCTTGTATGTTTCTTGAATTGCAGTTGTTGAACCTTGGAATGTAGAAATGACTGAAGGATGCCTTCACAAATGCATAGATCTACAAATACACTTCCTAGATCTTCAATTTTGTTATGCTTGATGGAAACTTTCTTTTAAGGAAGAATGCATGTAGATGGTCAAAGGATATTCTTTCTTTATTTATAAATCCTCTACTTGGCCATCATGGGAGAGAAGCTTGATACAATGGAGAAGGTTTCCCTCAAAAATTTCTTGGATGCTTGAATAATTTTAGATCTTGAATGCTTTCTTTCAAATCTTTGATAATGCTTGATAATATTGATCACAACTCTTACCAAAATTAGGAGAGATAGTGAACTTATATACCTCTCACACTATTTTGGGATTCAAAAATTATAGAAGGCTAAAATGAGATCTAATTTCCCACTAAAACAAAACAATGAGCCACCCATTTATATTTTGGCTCAAATGTCAGGATACACAATGCCTAAGGCATTATATACCTTGATACACAATTCCAAAGGCATTTTATACCAAAGAAAATGGGCTCAAACTAAAATTTAGAGCGGGGAATGAAGGGAAGACGCCATAATAAGTGGATATAAGTAGTTGGATCAAGCATAACCGATATGAAATATCAAAATTAAAAAAAATGTGGCTTAACTAAGCATATAATTATAGGTGCTAAATTTTTAGGATGGTACATTTATTTCCCACTTTAGTGGGAGTATGAGGTAGTCTCATGGTCATGTAAAAGTAGATCAATGCATTAGAAAAAATTTATCAAGGTTAAGGAGCCTAGAAAACACCGAGAGAGAGAGAGAGAGAGAGAGAGATGGTCAACTATCCTTATACAGGTTTTCCTCACTATGGATCATGCAAAGAGAAGGTAATACTACAAAATATTCAATTAAAATTCTAGAAAGCTATGAGATGCTAGTTAACCCATCGATGAAAAGATAACCAAGTGAAGAATTGTCTACTAGGAAATATTCTAAAAGAGAGGATTAGTACTTAGGGAAATCTTTGTCTCTATTAAGGGATCCAGAAAGAGATCAATCCTAAGAAAAGAATAGTCTCCAAAGAGATCTAGATAATGTGGATAAAAATTAGGATCCACTGAATAATGCATAGGGCATGATAATGCAATGAGAGGATAAGCCTAAATACAACATTGTCTCCTTAGCCATCCACATAAGAGATTAAATTGAATTGTTACATGTGTGTGTACAAAATGTGAAACAAGGAGAGGAGTGTATGCCCACACATTAAATAAATTGTAGATCCCTTAAAAACAACAATAGCTTTAACAAGGAATACATGTACCCTAAGAGATGTTTCCACTATGAGGTGCCCCAAGCAAGGACAAACTAGGGGAAATGAAACAAATGTAAAAGAGAGCACAAAACGGATCTACTAACTATGGGTTCAATATGATCATATGATTACTCATGTATATCAATAATTATATCAAAATGAATTAACATCATCCCCCAAAGATAGGAAAACTACAATAACAATGGAAAAAATCACATAAGAGATACAAACAAGAGTCTTTTTGGGATGGCATTGTAGAGACCAAAAAGAATATTAGCTACCACTTTGCATTTTACCTAATCAAACAACACCAAGGCACATTTACAAATAATAGCACATGTATGACATAACATGTATACATTATATATAAGAAATATCACAACATGTTGATTCCTTTATCACCTTGCTCCAATGGAGAAAGAAGGGTTGTCTTAATAAATCTAAACAAAACACATAACAAGTAGAACATCATGGGGGAAGTACAAAATAATAGGCAAACACACAAAAGAATCCATCGTACAAGAGGAGCTAGTCAAGCACATTTCCTACCCCCATCTCTGTCCATACTATTTAGGGAAGGTGAAATAGCTTTTATGGAAGTGAGCCAAGGAAGGCCAAGTCTAACTGAAAACTAATCGGAAGTTGGGATGACAACAAAGATGACATGTAAGGATTTCTTACCAACTTCGACGGGAAAGGAAATAGAACCATGGGTGGGACAAGTGAAACCATTTAAATTTTTTATCATCACATTATATTTTCATATGAATCTCAGTGGAGGTTTCTAGTGTAAACATGTTCTTCATTTATAACATTCACTATGCATGTAGGATCTATAAGGAATCCACGAGAAGGAAGACCATTAATCTTCAACAATGTAAAGAGGACCATCAGGTGCCTTAATAGCCTCTTTAGGATCAAATGTAATGAAAATTTCAAGTGTTAGTTAGGGTTTGGATTGAACAATAAGGTTGACAAGATTTTTGGCCTCGACATATTCATCATCATACTTTACAACTCTAGTAGCAACAATGGCGGAAGAAGAAGGTAAAGAACTGGTAGACTCAATGGTATCGATAGAATAAGAAGGTAAAGGATTGGTAAAAAATTTAAAGTTTGGGTTGCGAGGAGAAATAGATTTTTTTTCTTGATCATTAACACCCTCAACAAATAATGATTAGAATCAATAAGATCTTGAACAATAAAGTTGAAATAGAAACATTTTTCAATATCATGACTAGGTTAATGATAATATTGGAAAAATTCTTTGGGATCAGAGTTTTTGTTGGTTTATTTTGAAGGATCAATTTTTTTAATGGGAGGAAGTGTAAAGAGATTAGCATTAATAAACTTCAACATCACATTATGCGAAGACTTAGAAAGAATCCACAACTTTGAATGTTGTTTCCACTTGTGCATCAATTTTATTTCATGAATTGTTGATCTTAATTAATCCCTTAGGTTTTTGAAACTTTTAAAAAGAGTGGGATGCAATATCACTCTAACCAACCAGAGCTATTAATGTAGTGCTCTCAAATTGACTCACTTGAAGCTGATAATTATGAAGCACCACACACAATTTAGTAAAATAAGAGAATTCTAAAAGAAATATCTTATCTCTAATGTCATTTTATAAATTAGAAATTAAAATACATTGCACATCAATATCAGACATAGAATGTGTTAGAATAACTGAGAGGGGGGTTGAATCAGTTAGACTCAATTTCCTCACAAATTATCATATAGTCCCAAATTCCTCCAGATGTATATCAAAACAAATTCAAACAAAGAATTCAACTCGGTGAAAATGTATTCTGTAATCTCAAACTTTCATCAATAGTGTTTACCGAGCATCAGTAAATTAATACTGTGATTACCAATCTAGGTCAATAAAATAAAGTGTAAAGTAAAATAAAAATCCACAATATTCATGCACATTGACACAGATTTTTAACATGGAAACCCTACTAAGGTAAAAACCACCTGGGTCTGGTAACCCAAAGTATTTTCACTCTTCTAAAGTGAGCTTGGTGAAGAGCCAACCCTATTAAAGGTTACAATGCACACTATTAAATGTGACCTGGTTAGAGGATTTAAAAGTAACAGTTCTCTCTTAACCATGCATTCACTATGGTGTCAACAAGAAAAAACTCAACATTATCTGAATGTCATAATAAAGAATTTCACTATCCTAATCGGTTAAGAGATTTATCTCTAATGATCTGATTCAAATACAAATCTATTTTGCAGATATTCAGATCTATGCTAAGTACATATTCATCATCATACTTTACAACTTTACAACATATTCCTCTGATCTATGTCTGTAGAAATGCTCAGCTCTATCTTTAACTAGTTTGATTAGTCTTGCATAAAATTTGCATGTACACATCAGGTGCTAAGTGTATATCAAAATGAATCTCTTTTCTCTTATATAGACATCATGTCTCATTTAATTTTCATCCTTCATATTTTTCCGCTTAATCTCCATCATTGATTTTCCCACATGATCCATCCTCGACAATTATGTTAAAAACATGTTTCAATCTTTTTCATCTCATCTTCATTGAATTTTAATAATTGTTTGATCAAATAAAAAACTTTATCTTTTACCCCGAAATCATCAATTTCTAGCTCAACATTCTATTCGGTCTTAGTTTGATTAAATTTCTTGGTCAATACCTTGTTGTTCCATTGATCCCTTGCTCGGTTATCACTGTGCTCGGTATACACTGTGTTTTACTCAGTGTTCACTATCTCTCGGTGTATACAAAACTATTCATTTTCTGACCACATAAACATTGTTATTTCCAGATCTTCAATACAAACAATTTTTTTCCACCATATTAATAATAAAATAAGTTGACATCAATGGCAATACATTAATTGATAATGTTTATCATCACATCTTCAACTCGGTTGAATATCAACAAATAAATTCAAACATACATCATTTGTAGTTCATCAATCTCTCCCTTTGGCATTGATGGAAACACAATATGAAATATGAAATATACCATACAAAAAATACAAAAAAAAATTTCTATAACTGCAATAATTTTGTAGCTCTCCCTAGCTTGAATATAAACCGTGTCAGTATAAAACAAAAACTCACCATGCAGACTCTCCCTTCAGTTTTGACTTTTATTCTCTTGAATCTCTCTATAGATTAGATATGTCTCTCCCTTTCTCTTTTCTCCCTTTAGTGGATAGATATTTCATTTACCAACTTCTCCCTTTTGATATTTCATGAATCTCTCTCCCTTTGACAATAATGCCAAAAATAAATATGTAGCTCTTAGTAGCCAAATAAAATATCTCTGATGTTCAATGCAGTAGGTACCTTTCAGTGTACTGATATATCTGTGTCAGTCCAGTTCATCTTTTCATAAACATGTCTGATCTTCTGATTTCATGTATTGCAGAGACTCTATAGAATAAATAGGCACTAGAGTTCTAAGAATTTGACTCATAATAGTGTCTTCATCAATGGTTCCACTAGATCCTTCAATAGCATTCACAACTTCATTAAGTCAGGTATTGTACTATTTTATGTTCTCACCTTCCTTCATTCTCATATCATTAAATTTTCCTCAAAGACTTTCAGCCTTATCTCTCAGTACATTTTCATCTCCTCCATAAACTAGTGTAAGTTGATCCCACATCTGCTTGGCAATTGGACATGTCTTGATATCCTCAAATTTTGCATCAGTAAGTGAATAAGCAATCTCCACCATGATAAGGTTATGTTCATGTTTCTCTTTCATCTGGTTAATAGTCAAAGGTCCAAAAGGTAGAATGAATTCATTATCCAAATAATCTTTAATGTTTTCTCCAATCCCTTATTGGTATAATCTCATTCTGATTTTCCATGTCGAGAAGTTATCCTTGTTCAGCTTAGGTGCGTCTCTCTTATACATCTTGTGATCTTTAGCTTAAGTTCTTCAAAACTTTTCTTCTAAGAACTGCATGCTCTGATACCAATTGTTAGAATAACTGAGAGGAGGGGTGGATCATTTAGACTCAGTTTCCTCACAAATTATCCTAAATTCCCAAATTCCTCTAGATGTATATCAAAACATATTCAAACATATAATTCAACTCGGTGAAAATGTATTCTGTAATCTCAAACTTTCATCAATAGTGTTTACCGAGTATCAGTAAATTAATACTATGATTACCAATCTAGGTCAATAAAATAAAGTTTAAAGTAAAATAAAAATCCACAACATTCATTCATAATGACACATAAATTTTTAATGTGGAACACTTTATAAGTTAAAAACCACCTGGGACCAGTAACCCAAAATATTTTCACTCTTCTGAAGTGAGCTCGGTGAAGAGCCAACCCTGTTAAAGGTTACAATGCACACTGTTAAATGTGACCTGGTTAGAGGATTTAAAACTAATATTTCTCTCTTTACCATGCATTCACTATGGGTCAACAAGAAAAAAACTCAACATTCTTTGATTGTCATAATAAAGACTTTCATTGTCCTACTCAGTTAAGAGATTTATCTGCAACAATGGTTAAACTGATATAGTAATGATCTAATTCAAATACAACTTTGTTTTATAGATATTTAGATCTATGCTAAGTACATAATACCTCTGATAAATTTTTTCACTTTAGTTTATCTGATTCATCATACTATATTCTGCTTGATAATGCTCTTTCCTCTGTTTGCTCGGTGCTATCTATAGAAACGCTTGGTTCTATCTTTAACCAGTTTGATCACTCATGCATAAAATTTGCATGTATGCATTAGGTGCAAAGTGTATATCAAAATAAATCTCTTTTCTCTTATATAGACATCATGTCATTTAATTTTCATCCTTCATATTTTGTCGCTTAATCTCCATCGTTGATTTTCCCACTTTATCCATCCTCGACAATTTTGTTAAAACACGTTTCAATATTTTTCATCTTATTTTCATTGAGTTTTAATAACCATGTGATCAAATAAAAAACTTTATCTTTTACCTTGAAATCATCAATTTCCAGCTCAACATTCTAGTCGGCCTCAGTTTGATTAAATTTCTCAGTCAATACCTTGTTGTGTCAGCGATCCCTTGCTCAGTTATCATTGTGCTCGGTATACACTGTGTTTTACTTGGTGTTCACTGTCTCTCGGCGTATATAGAACTCTTCATTTTCTGACCACATAAATAGTGTTTGTTCCAGATCTTCAATACAAAAAATGTTTTCCACCATTATAATACTCAAATAAGTTGACATCAATGACAATACATTAACTGATAATGTTTATCATCACATCTGCAACTCGGCTGAATATCAACAAATGACTTCAAACATACAATCAGTTGTAGTTCATCTGGATGGTATAGTCTTTTTCTTTATGGAATTCTTAGAAACTTCCCATCCTTTCTCCCCCATGTCTTATTGTATATATACTATGTAAAATTATGATATCTTAACTTCTCTTTTTTTATATGGGATTAAGGACCTTTCACGGTGTAGCTTAATAGATATGTCATCTAACTCTATATTCTCTCACCCAAAAATGTGATGACTGAAATTAACAATTGATTCAGGTGTAATGATATTTTACACTTGATCTCATCTTATTTTATAAGGCACAACTACCTTCAAATAATATACAAAGAATAAAGTCCATGTACACTTTTAAAAAGAAATAAAGTAAGGCAAATATTTTAACTAGAAATCCTTAAAAGGTAAAAAAAACTCATAACAAAATTATCAATGAATGGAATAAAATTATTCTACCTCAAAATACTAAGATTTACACATCCACAACATCATTGTTCCATTTGTCCAAAGCTAAAACACTCACAACAATGTCCATATATAATTTTCATAAACCACCCAAGAAATATCAAGTAAAGATAATCCAAATAGAAGAGTATTCAACATAATAAGAAAGCTGACTACGATTATCAAAATGGGAATGCAAAATTTTGTGGATAATCTAAAAGCATTGCATACCTTGCTGGAATGGAACTATAATGAAAGAGTAAAGCATGAGGAAGATGGAAAACAAGAAGCTCAAACTTGAGGCTTGGGCTCAAACAAGAAGCTCAAACGGTAGAACCAGATCAAGCACCAGAAAGAGATCTAAGGTGAAAATTAAAGACATCACTAATTTGTGGGACTCAATTCAGAACATGGAATCTCAGATGGAAGAAATCTAGATCATGGAAGAACATATGGATGTTGTTGAGGAGTGATTTGTTTTGCTGGATTGTTTTGGCTATTGGGAGTTTTTGTCGGTGATGTTTGCTAGATGTTTATCATAGTCTGTCTTTTTGTCATGTTATGAAATTTGTAGTTTAATTTGGGGTTAAGCCCTTTTTGGTTTTATGTCTTCTCTGACCTAGAATGTTGTTGTTTTGGTATTTTATGCTTATCTTTTAGTTTTTGTTAAAGGGTTTTGGGGTCCTTTCAAAACCTGCTATTACCTTAATCAAAAACATAATAAGAATAAATAATTCATCAACCAAAAACTCAAATTTAACGATCCGTGAAATGATGTTCAAATTTATTTCATTAATATCTATAAAAAATAGTCAAGTATTTAGAAACTACCGAAAGATCTTATTCAATGTCATCAATGTAGCATATATAGTTAACATTTAGTAACTATTTTTTTTCTTTTAAGATAGTTTAGAAAAATAGAAACATATAGAATTTTTTCTAGATCTGAACTGAATCAAAAATCCCTATCAGAAGCTACCAGCCATCCCCATTGAAAAGTACACTTAAAAAATTGAGGGAGTGGTCCTGTGGTTTAATATTGTCTTATATCTTTTACATTATTTATACAAGTATAGATGCCTTTACATTGTTTAGAATGTTGTACATTATTAACTAGTCAAAAAGGAAGAAAATCAAACAAAAACTGGTCACATCCATCTCCCTGATCACGAGTGTATCCTTAATATCCAAGAAGATCAACTCTGTCAATCTCAGGTTCCTCATTAGAAACACCTTCTGAGCCTCTAGTATAATTTTCTACTTGATGTATAGTACCATCTACACCATGCCCTGTATCCATATGAAAACCATCAAGGAGCCTTCTTGTGCCAGTTTCATGAATTTACTTTTTGGGATATCCAGTAGCAAAGAGACATGTGACATGATAGAAAAGTGGATGAATTTAAGATTAAAATCAATACACCTTCTCCTTTCCTTTTGAAAAAAAATCTCTATTTCTATCCTTCCAAAGAAACTAAAGTACTTCACAAGTCAGGACATACCAAAATCTATTCAAAATAGAATAAAAAATTGCAACATATTCGGAGGGAATTTCACTCCCGAAAAGACCTGACTTACAATTCCACACAATAGGAGTACCAAGGAAAATAGAACAAACTTTGTGAGCATAGACACAATCAAAAAATAAGTGCTCAAAACTTTCTTCTTTATTAGAAAGGTCACAAATATGAGGTTCAACACCCACAAAGGACAAAGCAGAACCCACAACAAGATTTTTAATAAGAAACAACCAACGAAAACATACCTTTTTTGGCTCAAATTGGCCTTTCCAAAAATATTCAAAAAATAAATGCCAATCAGAGAAAGGATAGTCAAAACCCCAACACTGGGACACCCACATGAGAATAGAATAGTCATTTTAAAGAAATTTATATAACTGTTTAGTGGAGGCATCCAATAGAAAAGTGTCATCAATCCATTTTAACTGTCTGATATAAGTGTCACTATCCACAATCTTACCCATCGTAGCACCATTAAATACTTTGCACATAAGGGTAATTTTTCTTCTGAGAAGGGGCTATGTCATATTTACTGCTAATCTCATTCCATGACCCTAGTCGATTATCAACCAGTAGATCACTAATTCTAGAGATGCCTTTCTGATTCAATTTCTTAGTTTAAAAATGCTGAGTTAAAGAAAGAGGCTTGTCATTTAGGTATAGCCCCCACTACATAGACTGGTTGGCAACTATATATTGTGGAGGACCTCCAAAAACACCCCTAGAGGAAATAAATTCCCTTACCTGAGACCATGCTTTGCAAAAGGAATTGAAAACATATGTACTAAATAATTTCATTTTAAAATCCCCCATAATGATGTCACACAAAGGGATATCTTTCCAATTTTTTCCTTTTCTAATAAAAGATCTTTCAATGTTTTTTTTTATTATCACCTTCCAAGGTTCATTACCCCATAATGCCTTATATATCCACTCAGAGGCCGTAGAAACCCCATGAGCTTTAATATCCTTCAACCAAAAACCCCTAAGCTTCTTAGGCCAATAGCACCACTCTCAACTGACACAATGACTTCTCTTATTCCCAAGCCCGTCTGACCATAGGGAGTCCCTTAGAATTCTTTGTAGTATATTAACCTGATAATTAGAAAATAACCAAGTAGAAGCAAATTATATATGGTAAAAATATAACACCTTTTGGACCACTTGAATCCTTCTTTTCGAAGATAGTGAGTGAGTTTTCCATTTAATATGATTTTTTTCAAATTCTCATAAATCCACCCCACATATCATTGATACAAGGTTCAATAGAAAATGGGATACTTAGATATCTCACAATTATGTTGGGTCCAGTCCATTGACCTTTAGGACCCAACCATTCTAAAGGCACCTCAGACCACCCTAGAACAATGGACTTATGAGGAGCCACTTTAGCTCACGATTCCTTCTAGAAAAAATTAGTCTCTCCAAAGAATTATTGAAATTAGTCTCAGATAATTCAAGGAAAAGGGAAGCATCATCAATGAGCTGGGCATTAATCAACTCATCAGAGTTGGGAAGGGAGATACCTTTAACACGGGGGGCCAAGACTTCTAGCTCTAAGAATACAAAATGAGGCATCTGCAACAATGACAAAGAGAGGGGGAAATCTAGAAACCTTGTCTAATAGATCTCTAAAGGGATATGAATTTATAGAGATCACCACTCACATATATCAAAATGGATGAGTCTTTAAAGAGAATACTAATCCACTTGCAAAATTACCTGGGGAATCCAAAAGCCGTCAACATACCAATAATAAACTAACATTCCATCCTATCATATGCCTTCTCGAAGTCTAACAAAATTATAGAAACATTATGACCATCAGCTCTTGCCCAATGGATTGCCTCCCAACTATTAATAATATTTTCCAATATGTATCTTCCTTGGATAAATCTTGTTTGTGTAACTCAAACAAAGTTTTGGATCACATTTGAATCCTTCTGGAAAGAACCTTGGCAATAATCTGATAGGAAAATTTTAGTAATGTAATGGGCCTCCAATTCTTAACCAATGTCTTATCTCCAGCCTTAGGTAGTAGTTTGATGATTCCCTTATTACTATTTGTACCCAGGGAACCTCTCTCAAATGCATCTTCATAAAAATCCAAGAGTTCGGTACCAATCCAGTCAAGATTCCATTTCTAAAACTCTGCAGGTAGGCCATCTAGCCCAGGTGACTTCCCATTATCCATAGAGCCAATGGTTGTATTTATTTCATCAATACAAATTCTCTTTTCCAAGCTATCAGCCTCATAAGATGACAATTTCTTAGGTATAAGCTTAAGACACTCATTCATTTCCTCTTGGTTTTTCTCTCCATGTTCTGAGGAGAAGATTCCACAATAGAATTGGAAAAAGAATCTTTAGTTGTGGTAGGGTCATTGATACTCCCAGTTTCAATATGAATTTCCTCAATACACTCTCTCTTGTTTTTTTCCCTAATTATGTTAAAGAAATAATTAGACCCTTTATCTCCTTCCTGCAGCTAATTTAGTCTATCTCTAATTTTTTCCCCTTGTATTTTATATCTCTGAAACACCCTTAGTTGATGTTTAATTGAAGCAAGCTTCTTCTCTAAGTTAGGGTCCTCACCTTTCAGTTGTAGCTCTTTTTCAGTGAAGTTAAGCCTACTTTTCCAAAAGGATTCTTCTTTGTTCTTCTCCATGGATTGTTTCTTTCCAACAATTTGATATACTTTCCTCCAAGAATCTATAAGATAATCCCACTACTCATGAGGCTTGAGATGATGGTTAAAAAACTTGGAAAGGCAGGAAACCATCCTTATAGCATGTCATGTATCATAATCCCCAAGTAGGGAATAATTAAGTTTGATGACATTACATCTAGAGGGTTTGAGGGTAGAATAAGTATCAATATCAGAGCATATGTGGGATGAAATGGGAGAATGACCAGAGATAGAAGAAGGGCACATAGTCACAGGATATCGACCACCTTGGGATGCAAATTTTTAAAAAAAAAGGAAAAATCACCATAGAATCTATCAAGTCTACAGTAAACTCTCTATTGTCCAGTTTGATTGTTTCACCAAGTATACCAAATGTCAGAATAAACATTCTTCTTCTTCTCAAGGGGATCCACTAAGTTAAATTTACTTTTGAATTTTTTCCAAAAAAACTAACCTATTCCCCTTCCAAGCATGTCGCAGCCCTCCTTTCTTATCCATACCATGTTCCACCATGTTAAAGTCTCCAAAAAACAACCAATGTTCTTTAGGTATCCCATAAAAGAGCCACTCTAATAAACCAACCCAATCTCTATAGTCCTTAGGGGCATGCACATTACAATTTCTAGTTATGTTTTCATTTACCTTAATCAATAACCAAAGAGCTATCTGACAAGGGGACCTACCATGATCCATACTTTGGTTTGCTCAGTTTAGGCCAATGAGGATAGAAGTACCTCCCTTCCCTTTTTCATGATTAGAGTGAAACCTGATAGACTGTTCCCATAGTAATTTGAGCATGGTATATGCTTGAAACCCCACCACTTTGATCTCCTGCAGGCAAATGATGTCTTTTTCCTTCAATTTTTTACACCATCTCCTCACTGTATATTTACTATCAGGCATTTCTAGCCCCCTCACATTGCAACTATGCACACTCATCATTATAAATTATTTGGAGAGTGGCTTGTGGCTCCTATATAGTCTGTTAAAGCAATCTGAAATATCATTTCTGGGTTTACTCTTATTAGATAGGGAATTCATGTCCATTGCTTTCCTCTTTTCCTGGACAACTTTAGTAAACTGATCTTCATTATCAATAGTCACATTTTGCATGATCTCAGGTGAGGGGATTTTTATCTCTCCTCAAGGCCTAATTATTATTCTTAATTTTAGCAGGTTTTTTATTAATAGTAACAATGGCAAGTTGCTATGAATTCAATCTGGTGGGGGTTGTACTATTATTACAATCAGGTTGGTCTATTGGTTTATCCCTAACTAGGGAGGATGGAATGTCTACATCTTTATAAGGATTGATGGAGCTAGTAGGATGGACTTCAAATTCCTCTTCAAACAAAGGATTAGCAAGTTTGACAAAAGTATTTCCCTCATCTGGATCCTCTAGAGGGGATTGACATGGTGGATTTGACTATTTAGACCCCGAGTTACCACTATAATTGGTCAGAGATTTGGGGATTTTATCCTATTTATATGTGTTATCATTTGATTTCTCAACATTTGGATTATTCCCCCAGTCCTGTTAGAAGCAACCTTAAAATTTGCAGACTGTGAATTTTTAAGAGATGGGCACTCTCTTCTCATGTGTTCATTGAGTTTATAGTGAAAACACGCACCAAGGTTCCCTAATAAGGATAACTCCTAAGAAAAAATTTCCTCCTCAATGTTAACAGAAATAATCTCAGGAAAGTCTACTTCAAGGGTAAGTGCTATGAGAACCCTCGCATTCATATGCGGCAGGGTTACCCTAGACTCTTCAATTTGTAACACAAACCCAAGTGGCTTAAAGATTTGAGAGATAAAAGGCCAGAATTCCACTTGAAGATTTTTAATTTCTACCCAATATGGGGTAGACCTAGAAATAACTTGTTCAAAATTTCCCTTAGGAGACCATGGAAAGGCACATAATAGTGAGTGCCCAAATTTCCAAAACCCTTTCTTTAACACCCTTTCCTGCATATTATGAGTTTTCAAAAATACAACAAACAACCATTATTGAATTAATCACCAAAATTTAACATGGATTGCTAACTTTTTATCCCTAACGGTGGCAAACCATTCATCAAAAAACTTTTGAGAAGGAAAAGAGTCACGATTCATGCAAACAAAAAATATAGCAATGTTCTTTAAACAATTTTGTTCTGCCCGAATTTGCTTAACCATATCTTTGTTCAGTGAAAGAGAGAATTTTCAAGCCCAAGGAAGAAGACCTACCATTGTTCCTCCTCCTGGGTCTCTAGACTCAGCAGTGTTTCCATCTCCTTATCTAATTCCATTGGTTGCGGCCCTTCCCAAATGTCTAGAGACTCCTACATTATTTAGTCTATATAATACTCCATTAAAGAATGTTGACAGAGGACACAATGGAGCGGAAGCCTCTGCCACCACCAGCTTATACTGTTGGTTTCTCATAAATTTTCTCTGCTTTCAAAGGGCATGAAGAATTATCATTCCCCCCACTGTTATCATAATCTTCCATAATAACCTCACAATCTTTTTGAGAATTGATTCTGCATCATTGTTTTCACCCATTAACACCAAATCACATGCGTGAGCTAGAATGGGGTATGACTGCCCTTCAAAAATTAGCATGGGATTCCCACAAGAGAGACGAAACCATATGAGAACAAGCAATCCAAAACAACATAAAACACAAAACATAAAACAAAAACAAGACAAGACCACACAACACCAATCACACCAACATGTGACAAGTAACCATGCACGCACTCCAAGGAAGGTGATATGTCATCCTTCACCAGAGTCGTACTAGGTTGCTGATTTTTCCAATTTCAAATTAAGTATTACAAAATATATTTAGGAGCTATTTTTAAAATGATAGTATTTTTAAAATGACCATTTCGAAAGAAAAAATGAAAAGTTAGTTAAAAAAAGTGGCCCACTAAAGTTTGATTCTACATTACTTGTATTGGCCATATGTCTATGAAACAAAGAAACATTAATTAGTTTGAGGAACAAGGTTTCTCACTGCTATGATCATCATATGAAGCTAGGCATCCTACATTTCTACATTCTCTTCTTCTTTGGCCAACACTAAAATAACTCACATATTGTATGCAAAGCTTCCTTTACATTTCTAATCTAAAGTCATCAGTCCAGAAAGGATATCTTCTTGTGGGTCTTCAATTAGTTCCATAATAGGCTAAACTACAAGAGCAACACCTTCTCCTATGAGAACCATCTTACCTCACACTGATTATTATCAAATAGTTATTCATACACTTACCTGGCCACATACTTTTTCTATATACTAAATCAATTCACCCTATATGGAGGGTTTAATGTTGCAACAATTTCCCTCTATATGAGAATATTGTGAACTTATTCTCATCTTTCCTCTTACTCCAAAAAAAAATTTACCCTCCTATACCTAGCATCACTATTCTTTTCTCTCCATACAATTGTACTCAAGTAGGAAACAATGCTTTCTTGCTCTCTATTGAACTCAATTCAAATCATGTTGAGTAAGAGGAAACTAATTACAGATTATGAAAATGTTAGTATCACATATATGACAAATCTTAACCAAAAAATCCATATCATATATAACTATCCTAATCAGTAAATGAAGCTTTTAAAAAAATTGCATAATATAACGTAAAACATAAATAACATCATGCAAACTTCCCTTTACGCTCCCTTGTAATTCTTTCTACTCCAATTTAATATCACTCTTGATATGAAAAGTGCACTAATATGATAAAAAAAAGGTATGAAAAAACATAATAGCAGTGAGGATACTCAAATCATGGTTAGAAGTAGAAGAAAACCCAATAAATAGAAATATAATTCAAAAACTGAACAGGTGCAATAAAGAAATGAAAAGACAAGAGGGAAAAGAAGAGACAATAGTCAATAATAAAATCAAGATAATAAAATCAATATGCTAATTCCCTCCAAAAAACCAAGACATTTAAATATAATCATATTTAAATGTGAAATAAAAAGACAAGGAGCACAAATAAATGAGATTTATTTATGCCCAAAGGGGACATTAGGACATAGGAAATTAATTAAATTATTAATCTCCTAGGAAAAAACAATAGGGCATTAATTAAATAATTACTCAAATTATTTAATTAAACATGTCCCAAAATGACAAAATGCGACAAGATTCCATTTGATTCATAGAGCATGATTTCAGGACTATGATCACGAAAATGAGAATCTTTTTTGTTACTATAGAAACCACAATCTAAAGTGTTAGAACAATGATCAAGAGTGAATTTTCATAAAAATAAACATTCTTTAACCCCTTTAGATTTATCAACTCTCACACTTTTCTAGTCCAACTCCTCACGATGGTATTTGATAGTCTCACCCATGCATAAAATTTATATGTCTCTGTTATGCCCTGCATCCCCGTCCCTACATTTTGTGTGCAAACTGTTGGGTCCCCCTTTTTTTTTTTTTTTTTGCTTTTGTTTGCTTTTGCTTGCGGTTTTGCCTTTGTCTTTCTTTCCCTTCTTGTTTTCTTTCTCCGGGGTTTTCTTCCCCGACGTTGTCTTGTTTGTTTTCTTTCTCCGGGGTTTTCTTCCCCAACGTTGTCTTGTTTGTTTTCTTTTTGTCTCCGGGACTCCGGTCCCGGAGGTTTCCTTTTGTTGGGAACCAGATTCCGGACTCCGGGATTATTCGTTGTGATGTTCTTAGGGATATCATCGTGAGGAATCCTCAGGCCCGGGGTCCGGAGGTTTTGCCTGTCCGGAGATCGCCGGAAGGAGGACGATTGCCTTTTACCGCGGGTATAAATAAATGTCATCTGTCATTTTCACGTTTACCGCGATTAAAACCTTCGAGCACTTAGAGTGAATTAGAGAGCGATTCCAAAGCTATTAACAGAGCATTTGCAGGAAGTTTATGGTAATCAGCGCTTAACAATTTTCAGTCATTCTCAGGCAAGTGCAAATGCTCCGTGGTGGTGATTCTGACCGATTGACAACTCGAGCTATTGCAGAACTCGCACGGTAAATCCTTCCTTTCCTCCTCCTTCTACGTTCTTAGGTTGGTGTTTCCGCTTTTCCGCCTCTGTCTTTCTTCCGCTCTCTGGTTTCCTTCCATTTTTCTTTGTTTCTGTTTGTTTTGTTTCCTAGTTTCGGCTGGTCCGTTGTCTTTTGGTTTCGCCTCCCGTTGGTGGGTCGGCTCTGCCAGAGGGTTGTCCACCCTCTGTGCAGGAGTTTTTTCTGTAAAATGGTGTATATAGTGTAGATAGTTGTATATATCTATTTCTGTCTCATCTGGTTTTCCTGCGGGCGTTGTCCCACGATGTATATTCATGTATATATGTATGTAGTTGTAATATAGTTTATGTATATCTCCCCATTTCTGTGTGTATATCCCTCAGCTATATGTATATCCTTTCAGGTGGCTTAGCTAGCTGGTCGAGTCACCCCCGTTTTTGGTTTTTCCTCCCTCGAACTCGCTTCAAGGCAGAAAACCACCTGTTTGAAACTCGGCTCCCCGTCGGTTTCAAGCAGGTAGTTTTCTCTCTCCTCCATAAAGTCTGTCAGAACCTCATTTACGTCCCATGCGCGTAATCAAGTCTAGCCAAGTGGCTTTCCCTTTTCGTGCATTCGAACAGTTGGCTCCGCCGTCATCGCCATCGCATCCATTTAATGCCAACGCACGTGGCGTCCACGTGGGTTTGACAACTTGCCTTTTTTTACATCTTTGCTAACGGTCATTTCTCCGGGCCTTGGGCCTCTTACCTCCATCCATCCTGTGTCTTTGCCAAGCGTGATAAAATTTCCTAGACCCAGATGTATGATGAAGACCCTAAGTTTACGATGTGTTTTGCTTTTCGAGCATCTTTGCATAATACTAACTTTTCAGGAAAGCAAACGTCATGGTGGTAAGATCTCTGGACCTCGGAGTAACTATTTTACTTTGATAAACATGTTCTGACAGTCGCTTTGCCTTGCAGATTCCTGGATTTCATCTTCCAAACATGTCTGAAGCGTCCGCATCATCTCCTCCCGGAAGTCAGGAATTACCAACCACAACAGAAACCAGGGCATCAGCAAAGTCAAAAATGGAGAAAGCCCTGGAAAAAATTTCCCTCACCCTGAAGTATGTATAGGATAATGGCATCATGGGCTCAAAGATTGAGTCTAAGGTAAAACTGATGACCGACGCCAATGTCGGAACCTGGACAGAAATGCAGGCCCTGGTAAAGGTAATGCACATCCAGCGATAGGCTAGAGATCAACTCGCAATTAACGTCGGAGGTTCCAGAATCCTCCAGGCAGCTTGCTTCCCATGCTTCATGCAATCTCCGGAGCTTATCTTAACACTGGCTGCCAACTTCAACCCTTTTTTCTGGTTTTTTATGCTCGCAGCTGCAGAACCCACGGGGTACCCCACTCCACTGGTGTCCCTCGACCCAGTCACATTCCAGGCAGGCCTAGGTATCCCGCAATTTGATAGAGCCACGGTGGTCACAAGGACTGACACCTTGAAGCAGTTTACACAATTGGAAGATGTCACCCGGGTATACATGAATACCCATTGGCTCAAGGCCCCGAAGAGGGACCCAAAGAGAATGAAAATAGAAATCCCCCGCTCTGAATTCAAGGAGAGCATCCAGATGGGGATAATAGCATTATTCTGGGTATTTGGGAAACCCTACGCCCAAGAGTTTTCCAAATGGATGTACTATTTCCTCCTCGGCATCTCAACCAAGGGAGAATTCTTTGACTGGGCGACAATAATCTCCAATCACATCGACTCCCAGTTCCTCCAGCGAACAGGAAGAAGAAGTTCTATATGTCTTCTTATGTTTTCTGGGCCCTGGCCCAGCAGAGGCCCCACTCCAATGGCCTACTTACAGATGGAATTCTCAGGATTGGCCCAGGACAAAAAGCACCATGGGACCATTTCCCACAGATTCAATGGGAGGCCAGCTTCCCCAGTTTCTGCCGAGTAAACGATTTGTTCGTTTACTACCACCTGCTCACACCCACCCGGGACGCTGGATACCGCCTATCCACTGAGGCGATGAAGTTAGTCAGTAGTTATGGACACTACTATATCCAGTTCCAGTAGCATACATACGTTAGGGTCACCGGCTTCTCCGCGAAACCCTACTTGTTGCCCAAGCATTGTGGGGACAAGATCGTGCTGCTAGAATATTGCCCGCAAATGATGGAGTTCCATGCCTTCTTTGCACTCAAGAAGGTCCCCAACGTCCCATTCCCAGTTACCTGTGGGAACTACACATGCAGTCTAGCCGCCGCGAAGGAGGCAGACAATGAGCTGAAGAGTTACAACTTATAAGAATTTTATCTGGCGCGGAGAAATTTTGATCCGCATGGCAGAATTGCAACAGCAATGCCCCGGGCTTCAGAGCCCCATTATATACACATGGAAGACTTTTGGGTTGATTGCCAGGATGATGTGGAGGTGCGGAGCAGGTACTATATCATAATGACAGCCGAAATGATGCAAGAAATGAAGCTCCAGAGATTCCCTTCGGGCTTCTCTGACGCTGCCCCCACCATAGATCCCCAGTACAAAGAAAAGGGGATTGATAAAATGGCACTGCCGACAATGGATTGGGCCACCCAGGAGGGGCCCACAATTAAGGACTTCACTCGGGAGGTGGTCGAGCGAAGCCATGCCTATTTAAAAAGGGTGTGCCCTGGGATTATGCGTCAAGCTCCCCGATCGGCGCCATAATTAGCACCACAGCCGGTACCAAGATTGACCCCGGGGGCTGGGACTTCTTCGCAGGGCGCAAACAAAGGAAAGAGAATAGCTACAACCCCCTCCATGCAAGAAGTCCCGATACAAGAATAGATTAAGAAATCTTTGGTGGCCTCCCAGTAGATGAGGGAACAGTTAATAACAAGGCTAGCCACTCCCCTGGTCATGGCCGGACCAATTCGTCCTCCATCATCCCCGTCATTGGTATCCCTAATGGTGAATGCAACGGGGGTGGATCCCATGGAAGCGGCAGCAATATCCAATGCGGGGACACCTTTGGTCACCTGGAGGAAGAGGAAGCACATCAAACAGGCCAAGGTAGAACCGGTACCAGCGCCAAGGGCATCCCTCCCCCGAGAAGTAGAGATCCTTTCTTCCAGTTCCCCGGAACTAGAGAAAGAAGCAGAGCTTGCAGAGATCCCAGCCAGTCCCCCTCCGGAAGAGGAGTTTGATGTATTTGCAATCGATGAGTTTGGGAATTTGCAGGGGGATGATACACAAGTAGGGACAGAAGTCCCAGAGAAAGAACAAGAGGCTGCAGACCCAGAAGACTTGGAACAGGAACCTGCACAAGAACAAGAGCAGGAAGCAGAAGAAAAAGAGCCAAAATTGGAACTTATCTTCGGGGCTCAAGAAATACAAGGTCCGAGAGTGGACCAACTAAATCCAAGCAAACAAACCGCATCCGCTGGGGGAACCAGACCTTTGGGAATAACCATAACCCCAACCGCCACGTTCCAGGGGCCCCTCCCGGGAGCAACCTTCAGGCAGGTTATCACAGCGGCCCAAACTCTGAATCTTGGCTTGATACCTCCCCTACTGCCAACAGAAGGAAAAGTTATCCATCAAGCGGAAGCGCTTATTAACCAGTGGGAGAGTGACGCTAAAAATTACCAAGCGTGGAAGGTAGAGCTCGAAGAGCTCCTCACCTTGGGAGAAGATATAATTTTTGAATCCAGAATTCTAGGTGAGGAATCATTTGATTTTGTAAGAACTCAACACTCCAGACTTGACCTCACATTGAAGGTAACCAAGAAACTGGTAGAGTCCTTGCAAGAAAAGGTAAATACTATGAAATATTCTTCTAATTTATACAAGTCTTTTGTCATAAAGGCATCTGGGGCTGATCCCTTTAGCCCAGATACATATACCCCCGAAGATTCAGTTTTGGGGAGTTTTGATGAAATAAAAAAATCCTGGTATCAATCCCCGGAGGGGATAGATGGGGCCTAGATGGAGAAACTAACCAATATGATATTTAAGGGCCATGACGCTGCAAGAATGACAGATGAATTTAAAGGAAATGTTCCAGACCTGGGGGAACAAGTTGAAGTAGACAGGCACAGAAGGGCCAGCCTAAAAGAGATAGATGAGGATGGCATTTCTCGCCTCCTCCAGGCCTTCAGTGATAATAAGCAACCTTGAGCTTTCTCCGGGGGCCGGGGAGAACTCAAGCATTGAGAATTATTTATTTTGAGTATTCTTTGTTCTTTTAGGGTGCAAGTTCCCGAATCCCGGAGTCCCGGATCCAAAATTTTGTATTCTTCAAAGTGATTCGTGTCCCATTCCCCGAGGCTGACCAGTCACTTTCAGAAGCGGTTAATAAAGGCTGTCAAAAGGTAGTTGGCCACATCAAAGGGCATCAGCTTGGTCGTTGGTTTTCTGACAGGGTGGTCTTCTCGAGGTGCCGCTCAGAGGTACATCTGGCACATTGGAGATAGGGCACCGCATTTCCCATTTATGAGGCATGTAGCCTCGGTCCTCAAGGAACCTACTTCCTCCCTTTCTCCTCTCTGGCTCTCTTCTCGAGACCAATTCTTCCAATGTATATTCTTGTCTTATTCTTTCGACATGACAGACCTATTCCGTCTCCAGGTCTTTTGTAGGGTGGCGCAAATAGTACCGGCCCCCAGATATTGTATTTTATTGGTGATATTGTATTTTATTGAAACATAAGGTAAATAGGGTTAGGGTTAGAAGAGAGTTGTATAAATAAGCAAATCGGCCCATTTCCAAGGGTCGACAAAATTGATGATTTTGTTGTCCATAGCAATAGTAAAGTGATTTCTCTTTTTAAGTTGCAGAGCTCAATGCTCCATTTTTTCTATTCTTGATAGTTAGATGCTCCCCTGGAGCCGCCATTATATCACGCACCAGTGCTTGCTTGACTGAATATTAATGAAGAAGGAAGAATTCTTGGCAATGATGTTGTTGGCATTCCTGCTTCTGAGTTAATGGTATTTCATAATTTGATGTTCTTTATGTCTTTTACTCTGGTATCTTAAAGTATATTAACGACCTCTTTATTCCCGCTACTGATAAAATGCTAGCTGATGGTTATGTGTTTCTTCGGTATTTAGTGTAGTTTACCAGAGTATTATTGATGTTCTGGATATTTCAACATGACTGTAGCTAGATGAAACATTTCTAACCCTGCAGAATCTTTTTTGCTTTATTTTCTAAGTATAAGACGCTTGGGAAAACCTTATCTTGATTGAATCTTCTGAGAAGATGAGTTGAAGAAACCAGCTATCCCTCTTGAAAACAGTCACCGCTCCCGACCGAGCCCCGCACCATCGTGACCTGACACCTAGGTGCTTGGAGGCCCGAAGGATTTATTTCCCTCGGACAACCTTTGCAGGCGGAGTTGGCCGATTTCCCCAGAACCTGGTGACAACTTATGAATGTTGGCGGACTCGGTCAGCAAAACCCCATCAACAAAAACTGGTGCTA
>MU224432.1:3612592-3652125 GCA_018584345.1 Thuja plicata | reverse complement strand
ATGGAGGATTCCTTCCTGGCCGCCTTCCGCGTGCACGTGGACCCGGCCTGGTCCCATAGCTAGTTCATCTCCATTAGGAAGGAACCCAATGAACCTCTTGCAGCATTCAACCATAGGTTCCAGTGCGCCCTGAAGCGGTGCACAGGCCCTTTTATCCCATCTCCAGACGTAACCATACAGACCTATCTTAATGCGATGGACCCTTTTGTTGCCACTCTCCTTTGGAGAACAACTGCCCCTGGCGACCAAGACGCCTTGGAAAAATTCTACAACCTGGCCCTAGAGCTGTCGCGCGGTCTCAACAAATCCCCGGGCAGGATTGGGCAGAGCACACCTTTCAACATGATCCCTGGCAGAACTGCATATGCCGGGGGATACAACCCCAATCTAGCAATAGGTGCCCCCTCAATGACAATAAATCCTCCACCACCTTTGATAGACCAACAGGCACGGTATTTTTATCCAGCCCAGACCCAGATGACACCGGGTCTGGAAGTCTTCCCTTGGAATCAGCCGCAGCAGACACAACAGACTCAGACACAACCATCCGGAGTGCCATTCTTCCAGTCATCCATGACTGGAGGATTTCCGCCCTCGACTCTAGCTAATACTGCTTCCTTCCTAGGAAGCCAACAATAGCAACAACCATTGCATTATGACGCTAACACTCAGTTGACCGCCGAGGTTGAATCCCTCCGGTGAATGTTGTCCACCTTGACTATGGACATGGGCCAACTGAAGGCGGGGTCCTATGCACCCCAGAACTCAAATTCCCAGAGGGGAAACATTTTTTCCGGCCAACGAAACAACAATGCTGGAGGAAGGAACTTCAACAATGGGTCCAGGCTCAATCAACAACAGTGGAACAATAACGCAAATACCGGAGACCCGCCTTTGAAGAAAAACACCAACCAAAATGGTGCTGGACCATCACATTTTACACCTGTCACAGACTTCTAGCCCATGACTAATTGGTGTAGACTACATAATACTGGTTCGCATAACGAGGTAACTTACGCCACTCTAGAGAAGGTCATCATGATCTCCCAGCTGGAAAGGTAGCAGTCGCATGACGCTCCCCCCAGAGCCTCCTGTCCAAGAAACAACCCATAGTTCCTTCACCTGTGATACCATATTATTCAGAACTTCCAGGGAGGATGAATAAGAATCTGAACTACAGGGATTCTTTGATGAATCTATCCTGCCCTTTGAGGCTAATGTCTTTACTAACCCATGGACTCCATACAACACTCGGAGTCAGGCTGGTAAAGGACCAACTTACATGCCCACACCTCCTATCAAAGATAATCCTCCCCAGAATAACACGATTGATCAACCTGTGCCTCCAAAAGGTCTTAGCCCTAACCAAGCAAAAGATCTCACGGAGGAAAATTGCCAGTTCCCGGGAGGAAGATTTGACATTACGAAGGCGTTAGAACAGACCACTACCTCCATGACCTTGATGGAAGTTTTGTTGAACTATCCTGAGCAGAAGAAGTCTCTTCTAAAACTCTTGGGAAACCCGGAAGCCATCAGTCGCCCACCCAAGACTGTCTCATTCGAAGACGCTAATGCGGTTGTCTTCCGTGGAAACAATGAGGATCCTCCCTTCTTACTAGGCCTAAATATACACGGTAAGAACATACACAATTGCCTAGTAGATTCTGGAGCTTCAGGTAATATCATGCCTTTGTCTATTTGTCAGAAGCTTGGATTCCACCCCACCCCATCTAATGGTGCAGTAATCCAGCTAGATAAGACAGCTGTAAAAATGGTGGGGGAATTGAAGAATGTCCAGATACATCTTATCTAGGACCCCAGGATAGCCAGCATCATTGACATCCAAGTGGTGGACATCCCAGAGACTTACGGGATGTTACTAAGTTAGAATTGGTCTAAGTCCTTGAATGGATACTTTTTGACTGATTTCACCCACCTATGGCTTCCATGGGAAGGAGATTCAAATAAGATCCAGGTCGAAAGTGAACCTCGGATGAAACAGGCCCTTACCAAGGTTGGAAGGGTAAATGAGGTCTTTTTCTTTGAGACTTCCCTGGGGGTGTACAAACCTTTTAAAATTTTAACATTTGATTTCATCCCCGGAGAGGATCCTGCCATACTGCAGAGAGCCCAAGACCTCGAAGAAAAGATGAGAGTTGAAGTCTACTCTCAAGGTCCCACAGTAACCCTTTCCACACTCTTGTCCAACACTTGGTGCCGAGTGCACTACCAAAAACATTCAGAGCTCGAGTGTGGACCATGTCTTTTGATTGCTAACCGGCACTTTGATACCCTCTGAAACGAGCAGCATGTAATGGAATCCCCGGGACCCAGCGCCCCTATAGGAGACGCTCCTTTGGTGCCATCTCCCCAGGAATCCCAAATTCAAAAAACTCTGGAGGAAAATTCTACTTTCACGTCGGTAGTTCAGGAAGGGACCCCAAGTCCCCCAGTAATAATCCAAAGAAAACTCCCCCTCCCCAGCCCCAGATTACAAACAATGACTTATGGACCCTTAAGTTCGATGGATCCCGATCCAAACAAGGCTGTGGGGCTAGAGTAGAGTTAATCAACCCGCGAGGGAAGTCCTTCCTCGCATCCTACAGGCTGCAGTTTAACTGTACAAACAATGTCACAGAGTACGAGGCTTTGGTCCTTGGACTCTTATTCACACTAAGGAAAGGTATCACCCGCCTCCGGGCTCTGGGTGATTCAGAGTTGATTGTTAGACAAGTCCAGAGTCAATACACATGTCATGACAAAAGGTTGGCCGCATACCGCAACCGGGCTTGGAGCCTTATTGAAGATTTTGATGCCTTTGGCATTGACCTCATTCCCCGGTGACAGAACTATGTCCCGGACGCCCTTGCCGTTTCTGCCAGCACACTGGAGCCAATGGCCGGCTCGCAACTCTGGAGGTTTTTAGTTGAGATGGTCCCCACCCCCTCCATCCCAGATAATGTAACCCACTTTTAGGTTTTTGAAGATGATCAACACATCCTGGCCTTCATGGCCAATGTCGGTGTCTTTGAGGATCAAATAGTGGAGGAACGAGACCATGACAATACCGGGCAGGGTGATGAAGACGATGGGATCATGGGCCTGCCCACTAACACCATCCCAAAGGGGATGGTTGCATTGGAATGAATCTTCGACTCGGACCCTCAAGCCCGTGAGAAGGTCTCATCCTCCTCTGAGGGAGGAAAGTTTGAAAAGGTTAACATCGGCCAGCCCGGTGAAGAAAAGATCATCCACATCAGTACCTCCTGTTCCCCTGAGGAAAAGGAGAAGATTCTTGCGGTCCTCCGGGAATACATTGACGCGATCACTTGGGGTTATGAAGACTTGAAAACATATGATACATCCATCATGACCAATACTATTCCCCTGAAACCTGATGCTAAGCCCTTCTGGAAAAAGCAAAGGCCAGTCAACCCCCTAATAGAGCCTCTGATCCGTCAAGAGGTAGAAAAATTGCTGTCAGCCCGGATAATCTTCCCAATCCAGCACACTACATGGGTTGCCAACTTGGTTCCTGTCAGAAAGAAAAATGGTGAGATCCGCCTTTGCGTGGATTTCCAAAATTTGAATTAGGCATCTAAAAAAGATAATCACCCTCTCCCCTCATTGGATGAGGTGTTGCAAATAGTAAATGGATCCCAGATGATGTCCTTCTTGGATGGATATTCAGGGTACAACCAGGTCATGGTCAAGTATGAAGACAAAGAGAAAATAGCGTTTACCACCAAGTGGGGAACGTTTGCGTATAGAAGAATGCCCTTCGGTCTGATCAATGTGGGGGCTACATTTCAAAAGGCCATGGACATTGCATTTGAGGGCCTCATAAATCAGTGCATAATCATCTACATGGATGATTTGACCATCTTTTCTCGAGACAGGCGTGACCATGCCACCCACCTCGCTCAGATTTGCGAGAGATTTCGCCAGTATGGAATATCCCTCAACCCCAAGAAGTGCATATTTGGGGTCACTGAGGGGAAGTTGCTTGGGCATATTGTCTCTGAGAAGGGTATATCCATAGACCCTGATAGAGTCAAAGCATTGCTGAATTTATAGATGCCAGGCAGCAAGAAAGAGATGCGATCCTTTTTCGGCAAAATCAACTTCGTGCGACGGTTCATCACGGGATTCGCAGAAATAGGTAAACCACTCAATGAGATGATGAAGAAAGATACCAAGATTGAGTGGAGTCCTGAAGAAAAATGGGCATTCGCCCAGATCAAACAGACCATAATAGAAGCACCGATCCTGGCTAGTCCAGACTATTCCCTCCCATTTTACATTTACTCATTTGCTTCACCGCATTCCACTGCGGCAGTCTTGACCCAAAAGGTTGAAGGGGAGGAACAATCGATAGCTTTCATGAGTTCCCTCATCAAGAATGCTGAAGTCTAGTATTCGCCACTAGAAAAATAGGCCTTTGCTCTAGTTCAGGCCGTGAAGAAATTTTGGCATTATATTCTCTGGAGCAAAGTTCACGCTATCATTTTGAACCAAGCCATCAAATCTCTGCTGATGCAGAGTGAATTGGGCGAGAGACGGGGGAAATGGATGGCCATCCTCCAGGAATATGACTTAGAAATTCAGCCCATGAAAATAGTCTGGGGCCAAGGACTAAGTCGGGCGATGGCAGAAGAGACTCCCCGCATAGAATGCCAAACTTACACAGTGGGGTCCATCACCCAAGACCCGTGGTATACCAATTTGGTATACTTGTTGGTAAACAACAAATGCCCAGAGGGGCTACCTCCCCACAAACGCCGCGCTCTGCAGATGAAAAGCGCCCACTTCATGATCAAAAACTCTATGTTTTACCGCTGAAACTACGAGGGAGTGTACCTCCGGTGCATCGATAGAGACTAAGCTGTAAGAATAATCGATGAATTCCATGGATAGTTTGGAATCGGGCATGGTTCAGCTGATGCCACTGCCCACCAGATCCTTCAGGCTGGATATTATTGGCCCTGTATATTCAAGGACATTTACGCTCATGTGAGAAAATGCCATACTTGCCAAACCGCAGCACATCGTGAGCGTAACCCAGCGATGCCTCTGCAACCAGTCTACGAGGCCAGGCCCTTCGCCCAGTGGGCATTTGACTTCATCAGAGAGATCAACCCCAACTTGTCTACCAACCACCGATACATCCTTACTGCTACTGATTATTACACTCGGTGGTCTGAAGCCATACCTTGCAAAAATAATATGGCAGATGTAGTTATCAAATTCTTGGAGGAAAACATCATCACAAGGTTCAGAATGCCCTTTTCTTTAGTGTGTGACAATGGTCTGGCGTTTTCTTCAGCACAGCTACTTGAATGGACCTACAATTGGAAGATCACACTGAAGTTCTCCAGCAACTATTATCCCCAGGGAAATGGCGTTGCTGAATCAAAAAACAAAAATCTACTTGAAGTGATCAAACACCTGTTAGAACAGAATCCCCGGGATTGGCACCAAAAATTAAAATTCGCCCTCTGGGCAGATCGCATTCGTATTAAGGCTGCCCTAGAAACATCACCATTCCACCTGGTTTATGGCCAGAACCCTGTATTCCCAGTCAATTTACAGATCCCAGTATTATAGTTTATGCAAGAATTTTGCAACCGGGACAACATCGTGGAGGTTCAGCTCTTAAACCTAGTACGGATGGAAGAACAACAAGACGCAGCCCTTGAACATTTCGTGCGTCATCAAGCGATGGTAAAATGATGGTTTGATAAAAGAGCCCAATACAAAGCTTTTCAGATCTCGGATCTGGTCCTGTTCTGAGAAAGGGCCCGGGAGAAGAAAGGAAAGCATACCAAGTTTCAATGGCTCTGGCTCAGACCATACTTGATCTCAGAAGTCTACGGGGCAAACACTTACCGCCTTAACACCTTGACTGGAGAACCTGTCGCATTTCCCATTAATGGACAGTTTCTCAAACACTATTTCGAGTAGGGTGAGTTTGTCCAAATTTGTATTATATGTAAAGTCCCCCGATTGTAAATATTTCCTCTGGTTGCCTCATGCGATGTACCCTGCCTTGTAAATAGCCTTGTCGGCTGTCCTCCAGGATGGTCCCCTTTTGTCATTTTTGTTTTCATTTTCGGTTTTCTTTCGGTCCCGGTGTTTTGTTCCGTCTTGCAGGAATTGGAATGCTTCGCATAACGTTGGCCTCCGGTACAATGTCTACGGCATGGCAAACTTTAGAATCTATCTTTAGCACGGTGGAATCGACCTAGTCTCCGGGGTTATTTCACGAGTTATGGCACATTTTGAGCAATCTCCATTGGGTGTTGTCTCCGGGAGCCTGGAAATCAGTGAACACGAATAATACAAGGAACAAGTAATCAAACATATTGAGGATAGATCGGCTGTACTCTTTGATTGACCCAGGTCTAAAACTTTAAAGAATTCTTCCCGAGTCTGGAGCTTTATCCCCTCTTCAAATATCTAAATGCAGGTGGATAGGTGAAAGAAGTACCGCCATTAGAATTAGCTAAGCTTAAGCTTAATGGTGAAAGAAGTACCGCCTTCCCCACCCAAAAACAAATAAAATAACAAGAGAAAAAGCCAGATAAAATTTTGGTCTCTGGGGGAAACCAGCAAATTGATGACTGGTTCGATGTGATTAGTACCCCTTCTCTATTCCTCCCAAAGGTCATCGGCTTGATTTCCTTCCCAAGAACACATGACACCACTGATGAAAGACTACAGACTGACTCCTATGTGGTTGGGTTCTCTCGGATATGTTGCTCTTTGCCTGTCAGACGCTTTGGGAAGCTGCTTGTTCCAGTTTTGCTAACCAGAGATTCTTTAGTTCTCAAATGCGCTAAGGCATTTGTCCCAGATAGTCACCATTTGTTATGCCCTGCATCCCCATCCCTACATTTTGTGTGCAAAATGTTGGGTCCCCCTTTTTTTTTTTTTCTTTTGTTTGCTTTTGCTTGCGGTTTTGCCTTTGTCTTTCTTTCCCTTCTTATTTTCTTTCTCTGGGGTTTTCTTCCCCGACGTTGTCTTGTTTGTTTGCTTTTTGTCTCTGGGACTCCGGTGTTGGAGGTTGCCTTTTGTTGGGAACCGGATTCCAGACTCTAGGATTCTTTGTTGTGATGTTCTTAGGGATATCATCATGAGGAATACTCGGGCCCGGGGTCCAGAGGTTTTTCCTGTCTGGAGATCGCCAGAAGGAGGAGGATTGGCTTTTACCGCAGGTGTAAATAAATGTCATCTGTCATTTTCATGTTTAACACGATTAAAACCTTTGAGCACTTAGAGAGAATTAGAGAGCGATTCTAAAGCTATTAACAGAGCATTTGCAGGAAGTTTATGGTAATCAGCGCTTAACGATTTTCAGTCATTCTCAGGCAAGTGCAAGTGCTCTGTGGTGGTGATTCTGACCAATTAACAACTCAAGCTATTTCAGAACTCGCACGGTAAATCCTTCCTTTCCTCCGCCTTCTACGTTCTCAGGTTGGTGTTTCTTATTTTCTACCTCTGTCTTTCTTCCGCTCTCTAGTTTCCTTCCGTTTTGCTTTATTTCATTTTGTTTCTGTTTGTTTTGTTTCCTGGTTTCGGCTGGTCCGTTGTCTTCTCGTTTTTCCGCCCATTGGTGGGTCAGCTCTGCCAAAGGGTTGTCCACCCTCTGTGTAGGATTTTTTTCTATAAAATGGTGTATATAGTGTAGATAGTTATATATATCTATTTCTGTCTCGTCTAGTTTTTCCGCGGGCGTCATCCCACGATGTATATTCATGTATATATGTATGTAGTTGTAATATAGTTTTTGTATATCTCCCCATTTTTGTGTGTATATCCCTTGGCTCTATGTATATCCTTCCAGGTGGCTTGGCTAGCTGGTTGAGTCACCCCCATTTCTAGTTTTTCCGCCCTCGAACTCACTTCGAGGCAGAAAACCACCTGTTTGAAACTCGGCTCCCCGCCGGTTTCAAGCAGGTGGTTTTCTCTCTCCTCCATAAAGTCTGTCAGAATATCATTTACGTCCCATGCGTACAATCAATTCCAGCCAAATGGCTTTCCCTTTTTGCGTGTTCAAACAGTTGGCTCCGCCGTCATCGCCATCGCATCCATTTAATGCCAACGCATGTGGCGTCCACGTAGGTTCGACAACTTGCCTTTTTATACATCTTTGCTAACGGTCATTTCTCTGGGCCTCGGGCCTCTTACCTCCATCCAGCCTGTGTCTTTTCCAAGCATGATAAAATTTCCCAGACCTAGATGTATGATGAAGACCCTAAGTTTACGATGTGTTTTTCTTTTCGGGCATCTTTGCATAATACTAACTTTTCAGGAAAGCAAACGTCATGGTGGTAAGCTCTCCAGACCCCGGAGTAACTATTTTACTTTGATAAACATGTTCTGATAGTCGCTTTTCCTTGAAGGTTCCCAGACTTCATCTTCCAAACATGTCTGAAGCGTCTGCATCATCTCCTCCTGGAAGTCTAGAATTACCAACCACAACAGAAATCAGGGCATCAACAAAGTCAAAAATGGAGAAAGCCCTGGAAAAACTTCCCCTCACCATGAAGTATGTATAGGATAATGGCATCATGGGATCAAAGATTGAGTCCAAGGTAAAACTGATGACCGACGCCAATGTCAGAACCTGGGCAGAAATGCAGGCCCTGGTAAAGGTAATGCACATCTAGCGACAGGCTAGAGATCAACTCACAATTAACGTTGGAGGTTCCAGAATCCTCCGGGCAGCTTGCTTCCCGTGCTCCATGCAATCTTTGGAGCTTATCTTAACACTGGCTGCCAACTACAACCCTTCTATCAGGGCCATTATGCTCGCAGCTGCAGAACCCACGGGGTACCCCACTCCACTGGTGTCCCTCGACCCAGTCAAATTCCATGCAAGCCTAGGTATCCCGCAATTTGATAGAGCCACAGTGGTCACAAGGACTGACGCCTTGAAGCAATTTACACAACTGGAAGATTTCACCCAGGTATACATAAATACCCATTGGCTTAAGGCCCCGAAGAGGGACCCAAAGAGAATGAAAATAGAAATCCCCCGCTCTAAATTCAAGGAGAGAATCCAGATGGGGATAATAGCATTAGCCCAGGTATTTGGGCAACCCTCCACCCAGGAGTTTTCCAAATGGATGTACTATTTCCTCCTTGGCATCTCCACCAAGGGAGAATTCTTCAACTGGGTGACAATAATCTCCAATCACGTCGACTCCCAGTTCCTCCAAGTGAACAGGAAGAAGAAGTTATATATGTCTTCTTATGTTTTTTGGGCCCTGGCCCAGTAGAGGCCCCACTCCAATGGCCTACTTACAGATGGCATTCTCAGGATTGGCCTGGGACAAAAATCACCATGGGACCATTTCCCACAGATTCAATAGGAGGCCAGCTTCCCCAGTTTCTGTCGAGTAAATGATTCATTCGTTTACTATCACCTGCTCACACCCACCCGGGATGCTGGATACCGCCTATCCACTAAGGTGATGAAGTTAGTCAGTAGTTATGGACACTACTATATCCAATTCTAGCAGCATACATATATTAGGGTCACCGGCTTCTCCAGGAAACCCTACTTATTTCCAAAGCATTGTGGGGACAAGATCGTGCTGCTGGAATATTACCGGAAAATGATGGAGTTGCATGCCTTCTTTGCACTCAAGAAGGTCCCCAACGTCCCGTTCCTAGTTACCTGTGGGAACTACACATGCAGTCTGGCCGTCGTGAATGAGGCAGACAATGAGCTGAAGAGTTACAACTGACAAGAATTTTGTCTAGCGCGGAGAAATTTTGTCTAGCGCGGAGAAATTTTGATCCGCATAACAGAATTGCAACAGCAATGCCCCGGGCTTCAGAGCCCCATTATATACACATGGAAGACTTTTGGGCTTATTGTTAGGATGATGTGGAGGTGCGGAGCAGGCACTATATTAGAATGACAGCCAGAATGATGCAGGAACTGAAGCTCCAGAGATTCCCTTCAGGCTTCTCTGACGCCGCCCCCACCATAGATCCCCAGTACAAAGAAAAGGGGATCGATAAAATGGCACTGCCGTCAATGGATTGGGCCACCCAAGAGGGGCCCACGATTGAGGACTTCACTCAGGAGGTGGTCAAGTGAAGCCACGCCTATTTCAAAAGGGTGTGCCACAAGAGTATGCATCAAGCTCCCCGATTGGTGCCACAATTAGCACCACAGCCGGTACCAAGATTGACCCCGTGGGTCGGGACTTCTTCGCAAGGTGCAGACAAAGGAAAGAGAATAGCTGCAACCCCCTCCACACAAGATGTCCCGATACAAGAATAGATTAAGAAATTTGTGGTGGCCTCCCAGTAGATGAGGGAATAGTTAATAACAAGGCTAGCCACTCCCCCGCTCATGGCCAGACCAATTCGTCCTCCATCCTCCCCGTCGCTGGCAGTGCTAATGGTGAAGGCAACGGGGGTGGATCCCATGGAAGTGGCAGCAATAGCCAATGCGGGGCCACCTTTGGTCACCCGAAGGAAGAGGAAGCACATCAAACAGGCCAAGGCAGAATCGGTACCAGCGCCAAGGGCATCCCTCCCCCGAGAAGTAGAGATCCTTTCTTCTAGTTCCCTAGAACCGGAGAAAGAAGCAGAGCCTGCAGAGATCCCAGCCAATCCCCCTCCAGAAGAGGAGTTTGATGTATTTGCAACCGATGATTTTGGGAATTTGTAGGGGGATGATACACAAGCAGGGACAGAAGTCCTGGAGAAAGAACAAGAGGCTGCGGACCTAGAAGACTTGGAATAGGAACCTGCACAAGAACAAGAGCAGGAAGCAGAAGAAAAAGAGCCAGAACCAAAAATTATCTTCGGGGCTCAAGAAATACAAGGTCCGGGAGTGGACCAACTAAAGCCAAGTGAACAAACCGCATCCACTGAGGGAACCAGACCTTCGGGAATAACCGTAACCCCAGCCGCCACGTTCCAGGGGCCACTCCCGAGAGCAACCTTTGGGCAGGTTATCACAGCGGCCCAAACTCTAAATCTTGGCCCGATACCTCCCCTACTTCCAACAGAAGGACAAGAAGAAGCAAAACCAGAAGAAGAAGAGAAGCTTGAAGAAGAAATCCCTGAGGAAACCTACCAAGGTCCAGACCCAGCGATAGACATACAGGACCAGGATGAGGGGATGGAGGTTGAAAAGAATGTTGCTGCAGAAGAAGTTGAGGCCGGGGGAGGAATGGATGAGATTCACGTTGAAAAGGAGCAACAGCCACCGGAGACTGGGAAAGAATCAGGAGAACAAATTCTGGCAGGAAGGCCACCTCTCCCACCTCAGTGGCTGGTAGAGAGCAAGAAAAGAAAATCTCAGTCCGCTCTGGTGATTCCTCTCTCCCTGGCCAAAATGATGGCCCAAGTTCAGGCCCCGCTGAAGGCGAAGAAAGCCCAGACAGTTCATACTCTGCAAACTGGGCCGGGCAGAGAAACTGTTGCCATTGTGGTAACACCTCCCCCAGACACCGATGAAACAACTGCAGATCCTACGGATTACAGTGTTGCAGAGGTGTCCCTAGGCAAAAGAGGAAAGCAAGGCAAGGTAGACTTGCTTAAGGAGGCAGCAAGGGTAGTTGAAGCCCGATACAAAAAAGAGGCCCAGAGGCTCAAGGCTGAGAAAGAAAAGAATGAAAATCTTATGGAATTTCTTACTGAGCTAGCCAGACCCATCAATGCCGCCCCTCCAGAGACCTCCACATCAGAGGAATTACAGCAGAGTGACATAGACTCCCTGCGAGTAATGAAAAAGAAGGCCCAGGCAGTGGACGAATGGATCACCCTGTAGATAGGAAACACCTGGCATTTCCTGGTGTCCACTCTCCCAGATTTATACACAGCCCGGCAAGTTATCCATCAAGCGGAAGTGCTTATTAACCAGTGGGAGAGTGACGCCGAAAATTACCAAACATGGAAGGTAGAGCTCGAAGAGCTCCTCACCTTGGGAGAAGATATAATTTCTAAATCCAGAATTCTGGGTGAGGAATCATTTGATTTTGTAAGGACTCAGCACTCCAGACTTGACCTCACATTGGAGGTAACCAAGCAACTGGTAGAGTCCTTGCAAGAAAAGGTAAATACTGTGAAATATTCTTCTAATTTATACAAGTCTTTTGTGATAAAGGCTTCCGGGGCTGATCCCTTTAGCCCAGATACATATACCCTCGAAGATTCAGTTTTGGGGAATTTTGATGAAATAATGAAATCCCGGTATCAATCCTCGGAGGGGATAGATGGGGCCCAGATGGCGAAACTAACCAAGATGATATTTAAGGGCCATGACGCTGCAAGAATGGCAGATGAATTTAAAGGAAATGTTCCAGACCTGGGGGAACAAGTTGAAGTGGCCAGGCACAGAAGGGCCAGCCTAAAAGAGATAGATGAGGATGGCATTTCTCGCCTCCTCCAGACCTTCAGCGATAATAAGCAACCTTGAGCTTTCTCCGAGGGCTGGGGAGAACTCAAGCATTGAGCATTCTTTATTTTGAGTATTCTTTGTTCTTTTGGGGCGCAAGTTCCCGGATCCCAGAGTCCCGGATCCAAAATTTTGTATTCTTCAAAGTGATTCGTGTCCCGGTCCCCAAGGTCGACCGGTCACTTTCAGAAGCGGTTAATAAAGGCTGTCAGAAGGTAGTTGGCCACATCAAAGGGCGTCAGCTTGGCGGTTGGTTTTTTGACAGGGTGGTCTTCTCGAGGTGCCGCTCAGAGGTACATCTGGCACATTGGAGATAGGGCACCACATTTCCCATTTATGAGGCATGTAGCCTCGGTCCTTGAGGAACCTACTTCCTCCCTTTCTCCTCTCTGGCTCTCTTCTTGAGATCGATTCTTCCAATGTATATTCTTGTCTTATTCTTCTAACATGACAGACCTATTCCGTCTCCAGGTCTTTTGGAGGGTGGCGCAGGTAGTACCGGCCCCCGGATATTGTATTTTATTGGTGATATTGTATTTTATTGAAACGTAAGGTAAATAGGGTTAGGGTTAGAAGAGAGTTGTATAAATAAGCAAATCGGCCCATTTCCAAGGGTCGGAAAAATTGATGATTTTGTTGTCCATAGCAATAGTAAAGTGATTTCTCTTTTTAAGTTGCAGAGATCAATGCTCCATTTGTTCTATTCTTGATAGTTAGATGCTCCCCTGGAGCCACCATTGTATCACGCACCAGTGCTTGCTGGACTGAATATTAATGAAGAAGGAAGAATTCTTGTCAATGATTTTGTTGGCATTCCTGCTTCTGAGTTAATGGTATTTCATGTTTTGATGTTCTTTATGTCTTTTACTCTGGTATCTTAAAGTAGATTAACGACCTCTTTATTCCCGCTACTGATAAAATGCTAGCTGATGGTTATGTGTTTCTTCGGTATTTAGTGTAGTTTACCAGAGTATTATTGATGTTCTGGATATTTCAACATGACTGTAGCTAGATGAAACGTTTCTAACCCTGCAGGATCTTTTTTTCTTTATTTGCTAAGTATAAGATGCTTGGGAAAACCTTATCTTGATCGAATCTCCGGAGAAGATGAGTTGAAGAAACCAGCTATCCCCCTTGAAAATAGTCACCCCTCCCGACCGAGCCCCGCACCATCGTGACCCGACACCTAGGTGCTTGGAGGCCCAGAGGATTTATTTCCCCCGGACAACCTTTGAAAGCGGAGTTGGCCAATTTCCCCGGAACCCGGTGACAACTTATGACTGTTGGCAGACCCGGTCAGCAAAACCCCGTCAACAATCTCCTATTGTATCACCTAGATTAATAGTTTTATTTCATCTATATTACTATCATCTTTATGCATAATTTCACTCTCAATTACATGATTTATAATTTGTACCCATTTTTATGGAAAACTTTCTACTAACACAGAATGCAAGACTACCTCACAAGTATTTTCCTCGGTACTCACAAGGCCATTTTTTTGAGACAATACATTTTTTCTATTAACATAACTGACTCAAGTATATTGTTACTTAGAGAGTACATGGAAGAAGAAATGTATGGATTCATATCTTGAATTTAACCAATAGTTATTTCTTCTTCAAAGATTAATGATGAATGGATACAGACATCTTCTCCACAAAGAAGGTTAGCTTCTTAAGTCTCAAGATACCAAGTGGGATTCAAACCTTTGTTCAGATTTTCTTGAAGCGTTCTTTCCAAAAATTTCCTTCTCTACTCAAATCATATACCAATTTTATTTTTATGGGTAGACACATACCCTTCCAAGGCCTTTCCAATACTTTGATTCCATCACTTGATCAAGTACATATCCATTTTTAGAAGAAAGATTCTTTCCAACACCATTTTTTCTTGGTTCAATCTTTTTCAATGTTTGAAACAGAAAAGTATATACTTTATCATAAATAAGCTTCAATCCACCAAAAAATATTTTCAAGAAGTCATTTTGCACAAGTTTTGCATTAATCATATTTTTTCCTAATTCTATTTGTACATGTAAAGAAAGTATAAAAATTAGACATTCTTTCTATAGAGTGTAGTTTGAAGTAAACTCTAGAGATGTGACTATTGGTTTGCATTTATGAATATCACATTCTACAGGATTGGGTTCAATTTTTATGGAAAATTATCTTTCCTTTACACAAATAAAATCATCTCTTAAAACAAAATTAGAATGAGAATATGATTTATTTGTCATATTATTGAATTCTTTAAGTTTGCCTCTGCTTGAATATAGTTATTTTATGGGGCCAACATTGACAGTGATGGGAAATCAAAATGATACCATTAGGATTGACATAATACCTCCTTGGGAAGAAGAATTACCAAAAATAGAAGGATATTATACTTCTTCTTGTGACCCTCTTTCTCTATCCTCTTTGTTAAGAAACTTAAATGAAAAATACTCTGATGAAGTGAAAACATTAGATTGTTTTGTCTTCTTTACATCTACTTTATTAGGTATTATATCAATATCATTAAAGAAAAAAGATTCAACATCTGAGCTATGATTCAAAACCCCTTTTTCAACCTTGTAAGAAATATTTTATACTTTATCAATATCAAAAGAAAATATTTATGATTGAGGAGGAAATAGAGGTATAGATGTAGTACTACTCATACCTTCTTTCTTATCATTGAAGTCACAAAAGACTAAATTTATTTCAACTTTAAAATGTGACCATTTTCATCCACAACTCAACACAATAAGTCATCATATTAACCCTTTAGGTACCAATTTGGAACAAATACAACATTATGTTCCTCTAGGGGTACCTCTTTCTTAGGAGAGATGATTGACTGCTCGAGTTTCTTTGTCTAGAAACATGCCATGAAAGTTTTTGATTCTTTACTTTCAACTTGGTTCAAAATTCTTTTTTATGGCTAATTTATATTCCATGGTATTGAAAAACCATTAGGTTCAATCAGTGTTAGCACAAAATATTTCTCACCAAGAATAGAGTAGTTATAAGAGACTTAATCTTTTCTTTCTAGTTCTTCTTTGAGAAATCTTTATTTTCAATCAATATTTCCTTAATTGTTGGCACGGGTCACCTTTTGGACTGACTATTTTTATTTTCCTGCAACTAAACCATTTTCTAAAATCTTCAATCAAACATATTTTCTAGCCTCCATTCTTTGGAAAGCATCATTCAACATCTCAAATGAGAAAAAACCAGTCACTTCGATCCCCTACCAGATTCACCAAAAATTTATTGGTTTCTAGATTTGTTACCCAACTCTATATTCTCTCACGCAAAAAGGTGACACTTAAAACTAATATTTGAGCCATGTATAATTACATTTTAAACCTCTTTTTTAATTTTACAAGGCTCAAATACCTTCCAATAATATAAAAATAATAAACTCCATGTATACTTTTGAACAAAAAGAAAATAAGGTAGAGATTTTATCCAGAAAGCTTTAAAAGGTGTACAAGAAGATAATATGGTTAGGAGAATAATAATTGGTTCTAAAGTGGTTCCCTAATGCAACACCTAACTAATCCTTTAGGTACATTTGAAGGAAGATGACACACTTATTGGTATGTGGTGACAAATCAGGCAAGTAATGTAGACTCATCATGTATCCTCGTCAGGGTCCGAGGCTAGGTTGGGTTGGGAATTAGGTATGGGCTTGGGGGTGGAAGCCCTTGATAGTGGGTATTCTAGGGCATAGCCCCTGATGAATTTTTTTTGGTTAACTCATCAAGTGTTTTTAGGTTAATTTGTTAACCGAACTTTGTAAACCGACATTGGTAATCTTCATAAAATTCCTATAAATAAGAGGTGGTGTAATGTAAAGATTAGACTGTAATTTTCTCTTCAATGGATAAAAAAAATAAGTGAATGATTGTTTCTCATGTGAATGTATCCCATATTCGGTGAACTACGTTAATATTTGTGTTATTGCATTTTGTTCTCTTATTTTTTGCATTATCTCAATATTGTTTATTTCTCATATCTACCTAAACCCTAACAATTGGTATCAGAACGGTGTATACTTCAGCAATTTGGTACAAAATCTCAGATTTGAGTGGGAGAAATGGGAGAGGAAGTCAAGTTTAAGGTTGATAAGTTCAACGACCAAAACTATCAACTATGGAAGACGTAAATGTAAGATTATCTATATCAGAAGGATCTTTATTTACCGTTGGGTGGAAAATAAAAGAAGGCGAGGACTATGTTAGATGAAAAATGGGAAGTTCTTAATAGGAAGGCACTAGGAGTAATATGGTTGTGCCTAGCATTGTCGATGATTTTTAATATAGAAAAAGAAGCAATAATGGAGGGTCTAATGAAGACATTTGATAAACTATATGAGAAACCACCAGCCTCAAATATGATATTTATTAGGAAACCTTTATTTAATATGAATATTCCAGAAGGTGGGTCTATCAATAATCATTTAAATCAGTTTAACATGGTTACTAGCCAAATAAGTTCCATAAAAGTGAATTTTGATGATGAAGTTAGGATTTTTTTTATTTTATGCTCATTGCCTAAAAGTTGGAATGGCTTGGTCATGGATGTAGAAACTCTATCTTTGGTTCAAACAATTTAAAGTTGTAGATAATATGGCAGTAAAAAACTAAGAGAAGGGGTGAATTAGTTGTTCCTAAATCTTCAAACTACAAACCCCTAGTTCTTAAATCCCTTTAACTCAAGAACTCTTAATTCTAATTAGATTGAATGAAATGTGAAACATGCATGCATACACAAATCAGAATATGATCCACACAATTAGACACAAGATTTTTATCATGGAAACTCTGTTAGGGGAAAAATCATGGTGGGGTTGATTACCCACAATAATAAAATACCTTGTTAGAAGTATAACCTTATTACATTGTGTGGGGAATTCACATGCATTCAGGATCACTTCCTAGAGCTCACTTCTCAAATGAAAATTCTTGGGCTATAAACCCAAGTAAGGCTCATAGCCTTACAATCTGATCATTACAATTATCTATAAACTTTTTGTGAATTATGTAAGTGAAATCTACCTTATGTCTGATACAAATCTAATATAGCACAATGCATATTTTTGTTCAACCCCTTGTTGAAACACTTATGATTCCTTCTGAATTGGGATCTTTCTCTAGTATCCCCCTCTGACTTCCGCATCCATAATTCACACCTTGAATTTCCCTAATTCATCATCTTATATCAAGAACTAAGTCGGAAAAACCAAATTCACCATATCTTCAAATCAATGCACCAAATATCTTGATTCAAATCTATCTCTGGATGCCAAATCATATACATGGCCTAAAACCATTACCTCAAGATCATAAATCTCCCAAATTTCATGATTTACCACTTGCGCAACATGATCTACCAACTAATTTGGCCAAGAACAAAAATAAGAATAAGAATATTACTATTGACTAAAAATCCCACCAATTTGATCCTTTTGATTCATGTGTATCACCAACTCATCAAGATTATACTTTAGGAACATCCTATAGCATCATGATAAACACTCAAACACTCAAATCCACCACAACCATTGGATTTTCCATCTCTTTTCAATTAAACTTGAAGAACACTATCAACAAGTCTCTAAGACAATAAGATTATGCCTTGCTGACTTTTTAAGTACAAACCCTCTAAATTGAAGACACTTGATAATATACCAAATACACTCCTAGGTTCGCTCCAATAAATTTCAATTTGATTGTACACACTGGACCTTTTTTTGTCTTCGTGTTAACACGGTTTGTCACCTTCTCTGTCAGTCACCTTCTGCAACCTGGTTACCTATTCAAATCATCATGAAACCTTATATAACTTTGTGTGAATGTAGTAAACACCTTCATCATGCTTCCTCTTCATGCGCGACTTTGTCTCTATAATATTTTCTTCTCACCATACCTTTTAACATTCTACTCCATTGGCTAACCTACAATAGTTAACTTAGCAACAAGCAAATAACTCTTTTGACCACATCCTTTGATCAATGATTCTTCTACGTTGACATAAATTCCAATACAATCATCTTAAAAAATTTCCAATATTCTGACAAAAGTTTGATGTTGTTTTTGGTGTTATCCTTAGTGAGGAAATGTGACGAAAAAGCATAGGTGAGACATCAAGTAATTCTTTTAATATTGAGAACATGGAATGAAAGAGGGAAAGAGGAAAGATCCCAAGTAATCATTCGAAATAGAGGAAGAGAAGATCCAAATCTAGGGTAAATGTGGAGTGTTGGAATTGTGAAAATAAAGGATATCTGAAGAAATATTATTGGTCTCGAAAGGGAAAATAAAGAGACAAAAAATAAGAAAATAACATTGAAGAAAATGTAGCAAGTGATGTGTTACAAGATGCTATGATTTGTTATTTGGATAATATTATTTGTTCTTGGGTGTTAGCTTTAGGGGCTTCTTTTCATGCCACACCCCATAGAAAATAGTTTCTAGATTTTGTTCAAGGTGATTTTGTACAAATTTATTTAGGTGATGATGCACCATGAAAAATTGCTAGAAAGGGAAACATACATATTAAATTACCAAATGGAAATTAATGTATGTTGATAGAGGTAAGACATGTTCTGATTTGAGAAGAAATTTAATACTAGCAAGACAAATGGGAAGTGGTGGTTGCATAGTCATATTCACACACAATTCATGGAAGGTTACTAAAGTTTCATTGATAATAGAAAAAGGGAAAAAAGTAGGTACATTGTATTTATGTACTGGTAATACTAGTTATTCTAATTCCCTGGCTTTTACGGGAAAAAATAGAACTCTATGGAACAATCAACTTGGGCACATGAGTGAGAAGGGGATGAAGCTTCTCCATTCTTATAATTTATTGCCAAGTTTGAAACAAGTTGATTTATGTTTTTGTGAAAAATGTGTTTATGAAAATAAAAGAGAGTCAAATTCCTCAAAGTTGGGAAAGAAAGGAAGAATGAAAAGTTAGAGTGTGTACACTCAAATGTATGAGGACCAACATAGGTATCATCTCTTGATGGTTCTTATTAATATGTTACTTTTATTAATGATGCAACTAAGAAAACTTGGGTTTATTTCATTCCCAAAAAATATGATTTATTTGAAGTCTTTAAGAAATAGAAATATTTTGTTGAGAGTGAAATAGGAAGAAAGGTGAAGTGTCTCAGATCATATAATAGAGGTGAGTACTGAAGTAAAGAGTTTGATATTTACTTTTCATACCATGGAATTCATAGAAAAAAGACAGTTCCTACAACCCCACATGAAAAATGGTGTCTAAAAGGATGAACCAAACTATCATGGAGCATGTGAGGAGCATGAGATTGCATGCAGGATTGCCCTTACAATTTTGGGAAAATGATGTATATATTTTTATTTACTTAATAAATAGAGGGCCTTCAAGTTCCTTAAATGGTGGTATTTTAGAGGAGGCATGGACAGGCAAAAAGGTAAACTAATTTTTTTCTAAAAAAATTTTGGTTGTGAATCATTTGTCCATATTGATATAGAAAATTGATCAAAGCTTGAGGCAAAACCTAAGAAAATAACTTTCATTAGATATGGATTTAACAATTTTTGTTATTATTTATGGGATTTTGAGAATCAAAAAATTATTAGGAGTAGATATGTCATATTCAATGAAAAGGTCATGTATAAGGATTAGATACATCAAAAAGAAGAAAGAAGAGGAACACATTGAACGCATGGTGCTTGATCAAATCCCAGTAAATTTAGCACTAGCAATGCTAGAAAATATTAAACAACCAGATCCATAAAAGGTTCCTTAAACTCTCATACAAAGATCTTACTAAACCTCCTAAACGATATTCTCCTTCATTATATTGTATTTTATTAATTGATTCAAGTGAACCAAAAAGTTATGCAGAAGTAATGCAGGTTGAAACTACAAAGAAGTGCTAGCAAGGAATGAAAGAGGAGATGAATTCCTTGATATATAATCAAACTTGGGAATTAGTTGAATTTCTTTAAGGAAAAGGAGCATTTCCTAACAAATGGATTTACAGGTTAAAGGAGGAACATGGAGGCAAGAAAAGATACAAGGCTAGACTTGTGGTGAAAGGTTTTGCAGAGAAAAAAGATATTTATTTTGATGAAATATTGTCTCTCGTTGTTAAGATGACTTCAATTCAAACTATTATCATTCTTGTAGATACAAAACATTTGCATCTATTATAATTAGATGTAAAGATAGATTTTCTCCATAGACATTTGGAGGAAGAGATATATATGAAAAAACCACAAGGATATGAGGTCAAAGGTAAGGAGGACTTACTGTGTAGGTTGAAGGAGAGCTTGTATGCAATGAAACAAGCACCCGACAATGGTATTTGAAATTTGATAAGTTTATGGATGACCATGGTTACAAAAGATGTCATTATGATCATTATGTTTATTTTAAGCAATTAGATAATGATAGATATATTATCTTGTTATTATATGTTAATTATATGCTTGTTGTCGGGTCTAATATGCAACATATAAATGACCTTAAATATAAATTAGCACAACCATTTTCTATAAAGGGTTTGGGTGAAGAAAAAAAAATCCTTGGTATTAGAATAGCCAAGGATAGGAAATATCACACATTTACATTTTCTGAAAGTGATTACATAGAGAAGGTATTGAATAGATTTTAGATGCAAGATGAAAAACCAATATGTACTCCTTTACCTAGTCATTTTAAATTGTCCAAAGAAATGAGCCCCAAGAAACAAGAGGAGATGGAATATATTTCTCAGGTTCCATACTCTTGAGTAGTTGGAAGTTTGATGTATGGCATGGTGTGTACAAGGCCAAATATTGCACATACACTAGGATTTGTGAGCAAGTATATGAATCATCTTGTAAAAGATAATTGGAATGTTGTAAAGTGGATTCTTAGGTATTTGAGATGTAAAAAATTGGTCTTTATGTTTTGGAGGCTCTCATTCCACTTTACAAGGCTATGTTGATTCAGATTTAGCAGGAGATATTGATAGCAAGAGGAACACTACAAGGTACATTATTGTTGTAGATGGCACATTGGCCAGTTGATTTTATTGATTGCAAAAGGTTGTAGCACTCTCAAAAATAGAATGAGAACATATTTCTGCTACAAAGTCCAGTAAGGAGATTATTTGATTTCAAATATTTATGGAGGAATTGGGAAAGACACAAAAGAATATAAGGTTGTATAGTGATAGTTAGAGTGGGATTCATCTTGAAAATAATTCAACCCTTCACTCTAAGACCAAACACAAACAACTTAAGTACCATTTCATATGCTCAATTTAGAGGATGGGCAGTTGAAGCTAGAGAAGATACACACTAGCAAGAATGTTGTAGATATGTTCATTAAGGTAGTAGCTTGAGATAAATTGACTTCATGCTTAGTTTTTTTTGTCTTTGAGCATGATACTCATTGAAATGAGAAACATTCAAGTCTAGGTACTTGATATTTGCTTCAGTCATGTTCACGCTCGGTTCACTAGTGGAAGAGGTGATTGGCTCAACAATGTTAAGATAGCAGACTAATTCATACTCATTAGGGAATGTAGGCATGTTCATGGGTTGTTCCTGTGAATCCCAATCAATGAGTTCAGGATGCATGATTGGAAAGGATTCAACAAGTTCTAGGGTATGCACGGTATATTAATCACAGACTTGGATCATTAAGTAGAATCCTAAATTAGTACACTGTATAGACATGTTCAAATTTTTTAGAGCCGTGATGGCATCATCAAAGCCCATGTCATGGATTTGATGATATAAATTTTCAGACCTAATCCTTGAGCCTTCACCTACCTTGAGTTTGGTCACGTATTTTTGCATTGTGTCGACATCTTTATCTAGAGTTTATTTGGATAGACTGTCAAATTCATACTCATGAGAGTCTATTTCATCTTGGGACACCATATCTACAACATGAGTGAAGTCTACCCTTTGAACCCAATTAGGATGAGTCCTCCCCATAAATAATTCTGTGGTTATGTTCTCTTCCTTTGTATCATGATTTTGATGAGAGGTTGAATCCTATGTTTGATAGGGAACCATTTACTGTTCCTCTAAGATTTGTTGTTTAGTAGAATTGATATGGGGAATTTTGTCTTCACTCCTATAAAGAAGAGATGGGACACAAGGAGGAACAAGATAAGGATATTCATCTTCCTCATAAAATTCCTCTCATTTATAGGGGGTGTGTTTCTCTTTCTCCTTTCTTCAGCTGATAAGAAGCCTAAGCCAGTTGTATCTTTAGAAATTTGTTATTGAGTTCTATGGGTTCTATGAGACCATTTTAATTACACCCTGTAGGGCCTTTTCCTAAATATAACCCATATGTCAAATCAACTCATATCCCTTGACATATTTCTTAGGAAATATCTCACATTGTTTAACATCATTATCTTCAAGTTCTTTGTACAACCATTCCAAGAAAGCTTTCTCTTCATTTTCATCTTCAAGTGGTACAGTTGCTTAAACAAAGATACCATCATAGATTACCTTGGCTAGTGTAGTTGATGGTTTCATCTCTTCTGAAGGTCCCCAATAAGATTTGGGTGATGTGGAAAGAGATGTCATTGAAAAAACAAGTTCTATTGTGTATCCGCCCATCCTAGTGTCTTTGATGTTGAGCTTCTTTTCTATTTATTTTATCATATCCCTAGTTGACTCAGAAGTAGAAGCTTCTCTATTATGTGGGATGAGAATATCATCTGACTGTCTTAGCGCATTGCAAGTGTAACTAGTGTCTGCAATAATGATGACTTCAACCTCATTGGAAGGTAATTTTATGCACTGGTGATAAGTAAATGGGATAGCTTGCATCTCGTGGATCCATGGTCTTCCCAAAAAAATATCATATGTCAGTGGAAGATCCAACACCTGAAATATGACCTCTCTTTCCATGGGACCCACTCTGATGGATATACTTACAATACATTTGGAAGTTCTCCCATTTTCATCATATGCCTTTATTATTATCTTCTTCTTAGGATCAATGACATGCTCTTAAAAACACAATTGTTCTATCAACTTATAAGTACATATATTCAACCCTATGCCTCCATCTATCAAGACTTGTTTGACATGACGCTTGTGGATAATGACTTCAATGTGTAGGGTTAGATTGTGAGGGTGACTCAAATAATATCTTCTTCCAATAATTATAGGTAGTGGGGTGAGGTCAAGTGACCCACCATGGATTGAAACCGATCTAAGTCCAAGTCCTTAGGGACATTGGCAGTTGACAAGGCTTTATCTTGAATCTCTCTATGAGCTAGAGAGATTTTGAGAAATTCAAAATTTGAGATTTTAGCATTTTTTCTTTGTAATTGCTCAATAATGATGTAGTCAGTAGCATGAGACAAAACCAGTTGTTTGGAATTTGAAACCTTGGATTTAGTTACAGCTAGTTGTTTGTTGGTTGATGTAGAAGGTTTGGATGTCGTTGGTTGGTTACTAGGCACAGAGGGGTTGGAAGGTCCATCTCCTCTTAGGGTGACCTTTTCTTGTGGGCGGGTCACAATGTTAGCCTCTATAGACTTTTTTTCATCTTTCTTGATGATAATTACATTGTGATACTCAAAAGGTATTGGCTCAATCATGTGTATGACATTACCATCGTTGGCACCATATGTGTATTTGATTCTGGCACCTTTTTTGGAGATTTCCCCTTTCTCATTCTCAGGTAATGGATTTTAAATGCCTTATGGTAAGCATTCATGGCATGCTTGTCAACCAATATTATTTCATTGTCAATGAGATCTTGGATCTCAATATTTAGTCTCATGCAATTCTCAGTCTTGTGTCCCTTGATCCTATGGAATTCACAGTATTCATTATCTCTCAACCATTTTGGTTTCACCTCAGGTTTGCATGATCTAGAGTAGTCTGGAAATGTGATCATTTTATTTTCCAGAAGAGTCTTGAGTGTTGATTCATATGATTCACCTAAGGGAGAAAATGTGCGCTTGTATTTGACCCAAGGTTTCTCTTTCATAAGATTATTGGTTCCTTTTGAAGGAGCTTTTGTGGTGTTCTCAATAGCTTTTAGGGCCTTTGTGCCACTTGTCAGATTAAAAATTGTTGGCTTGTATTGAGGAGCAATGTGGTCAACGACTCCATCTTTTACCACATGTTTATTTTTGTTCCAGTACTTGTTCTTGTCCTTATAATTTGAACCATACTTTCTTTCTTTGTAAAGCATGACTTCTCCCTTTCTAACGAGAACATCTTCTTTTTTCAATGCACTCTTCACTATTTTGTCAAAGGTAGGTAGATCTTGCATCTGAATGGGGAAGTTGTACTTGGGTATCAACGCATTGGTGAATATATCCATCTTCTTAGATTCAGGTATGAGATGTGGATATCAAGAAAATAATGTCCACTATCGCTGAAGAAAAGTCAGAAAAGGATCTCCTATTTTTTGTTTGGTATTTCACAAATTGGTCATTATCATAGGCTACAATATGTCGTATGAATGCTGTTGTAGAAAAAAAATTGTTAGTTCGTCAAAAAAAATTATTTCAGTGAGTAACTTTGAAAACCACTCCATGGCCTAGCCACCTAGACTTCAAGGAAAGAGACGCATCAGGTATGTTTATTCATGCAAAACTTTAGTGCATAGAGCATAGAATTCCTGGACATGATCTTTTCGATCAAATTACATAGAATATTTGTCAAATTTTGGAATTTCCACTCCACGTGGGAACAAAGGTAAGTACAAGTCTTTGTCAAAAGGGAATAGACAAACTATGTCCATAGAATACTTTGTGTTTTTTTTCTCTTTCTCCTTATTCATCTCTTGCATCTCCATTTTCAAGGACTGTAGTTGTTTTGTTACCAGTGTTAAAGGAGTTTCTTCCTCTTTTGCAATGACATCTTCAACTTTGCACCAAGGAGGAAGTTGTGCTCCTTGTTGTGCTAGTTCAAGAAAGTATTATTCTTTATCTCGATCCATGATGGTTTTAATCATCTTGAGAAAGTATCTATCATTTTGAGACCTAATAATACTAGCTTCATCAGGCTCTGAGTCACTCAAGTAGTGTTGACTGTTAGTAACCCGGATACTAGAACTGTGATTTCTATGTCTAGAACACTCTTTCCCTTGTCTTTCTCCCAACATTCTCAAATCAGGTGACCTATTTTGAGGGGAGATTGTCCTTTTTGCAGTTTCTGGTTGTTCTATGAAAAGAGGGTTTTCTTCAAATGCAAAATGTTGTCTCTCTTCCTCTTGAAATTTTCTGAGAGAACCTCTAGTTTCTATAGACATGAATCAACTAATTTTCCTAATAGGTGTTGAAGTAACACTAACGTGCTGACTAAGTCCAAGGCCAATGATGGTGATGATGACAAATGGTAATGTCCAACTGAGAAGGAGATGCAAAAGACTCTAATTCTGAGTCAAAGTTAACAAACCCGCACTCACTTCTTAGAATAAGGACAACACAGACAAATAAAATTAAACTGATGGTGATGAACTAATCAATGCACTAGACCAACAACCATGGTTCACAACAATAGAATCTAACTACCAATGGATTATGATTGAAACCAATAACTAGGACTAGGGCACTGTTCTGAATCGGAATTTATAGAAGATAATACATAGCATAACCAATGGGCTAAGCTTTGTAAAAATAGGTCAAAATGGGATTTGGGTAGATATTTTCAAAATGAAGTATAAGTGAGTGCAGATTTGTATGAGTGTTTTCTATGGCTAATCCAAGATACTAGCATTCTGGTAGTAGAGTGCATACAATAGGTCAAAACGGGAAGGAAATACAAATTCTCGTATGAGTATTCTCATAAGGTCATACAAGTACTTCCAGTGGGTGATATGAGTAAATAGGTACAGGATCCTGACTTGTAGAATTCATAATACAAGTTCGTACAAAAAGAATATGTTTCACTCTCTATTTGTAGTTTTCAGTTTTTTATTTCAATGTTTCAGGTTTTCAAGCGCATTTAACATATTGTGGAACAAAGTAACCAAACCACAACAAGAAAACTCTAGATCTAAGGAGATTGGATTAGTGGAAAAAATAATCTCTCACAAACTTAGGTACACACCCAAGAGAAAATCAAAATATTGTCAAACCCAGCCACGCAATGGATCTAGTGATGTCATATTATCTGACTCCAAATGCTAATGGGGGAACGATATGGTGAGTGTCTTGAGGGATTTTTTATCTCCCATGCACTTGGATTATCCCACTTTAGGGAGTGAACTAGGTAGGTTTCTATTCTAGGGTTCTTAGTCACGGTCTTCATTCAAATACATCATTTGTGTCTGTGCAAGCGCGATTGAGGCATATAGCCTTAGAAAGAACCTTATCACAAGTAGTCATGTAAACATGATTGAGACCCTAGGGCCCTATTATGTGTTAGGCGAGAGAATATTATAAGCTCAGAAGTCTTCATCTTCTGAGACTTTAATCTCAAGGAAGTGATTTATTTATAGTGAGTTGGAGTGGCTTGGCTTTAGCCTGTACTCACTTGGGTCGTCCTCACAGGGTGATTACTTTTTCCCATTGTGACAAGACCTCTACAAGGTAATCATACCACAAAAAAATGACAACCATGTCTCTGGATTTTTGATCATCCATGAAAGAGTGAGAGAATAATCTCCTAACATAATTTCCATTTTCAACACGCCAAAAATATTGATCTTTAATTAATATCTTGCATGCGAGGTTCCTATCTTAATAAAAATAAACAAAAAGTTAATTTGATTCCTAATGAGGCAAAATGCAAGACATTTTCAATAGTTTTATGTTTAATTATTTGTCAATCGTCCTGCAAAAGTGTACCAAAAGAAAATTCTTCGTCAATCAACCTGCAGAAAAGATATCAGGTTGTGGAGGTTAGAAAAATAGAAAACTGCAAGTGATTATATGTCATAAAATCTTAAATAAAAAGTTTTTTGCTAAAAACTAGAACAAAAAATACTCGTATGAGTATCTCTATATCCTAATACAAGAATATACCTCCAAACAATATGAGTTTTAGTTCCTACTTTTATCACACTGTGAGAAATCTTGTACGTGCCTGGAAAGTGGAATGTATGGAACATAAAACCGTGACTTGCAAATTTCTCAAAATGTGAGGTCAGAAATGAGATTTTTTGCCCCACGGTGGGCACCAAAAATGTGTGTGAAATAAGGACCTATAAGCTATCAACACACACTTCAATAGATCATTGCATATTTAATCTAAGAAATAATTGAACTACGAAAACAAGAGATTAATCTAAAGAAACCTATTGCCTCTAGTGAGAAGGAGTATGAGTTTTCTCTCAGCTCATTGCAAACCCAGTGACTTGACATTGTCTAAATGAAGGATTTTCAAATGACTATTAATCTATGATGCAAGTACAAGAAGATTCATCCAATGATTACCTTAGTTCATTTAAAAAACCCAAATGAGATGTTCCTATGTTATTAATTGAAATACTTGAAACATGTAAATAAGCAAAATACTAAATGTTTAATAAACATCTGAGATCAAAACAGCATAATAACTCTACTTACAATTATCATGATCCTTTTGTGTTGAAAATGAAGCTTTAATTTATAGGAAATCTCTCTCAAACTGAAGATCGAGATTGAATGTCGAGGAACAGAAAAGATTGATTCAAAGAAGCACAATCCATGTGCAAGGAAGACCATTGGTTGAGAGACTCAATTAATTGAACTAATTGATCAGTCATTTGGGAAACTTCTAAAGTTGAAAAAGGAGTTAACGGATTCAATTCTTAGTTAACTAAATTGTTTCCAAAATGATGAGAAGAAGAGACTCAGTTAACTGAAAACCAAAGATTTGTTTATAATTTGATGTCCAGTCAACTGAAATGATGACACAGAAATGCATTTTCAAATATTTAAATGATTTTAATGCATTTTTACGCAATTTATTAATTTTAACTCCCTTTTATATTTAATTGAAAATTATCTATTTATTTAATAGGAATAATAGGATATTAATTAAATAAATGACATAAGATTTAATCATCGATATTTTGGGATTAAATAATTAAATCAAGTGTGATGATGGAATGGGACCTAGGGTTTATGTCAGATCAGACTGAAGATGTTGAATTGCCTTTAGGTTAGGACTTAAGGTGATCAAGATTAGGGTTTTCTTGATGAGATATCAATATTAGGGGCCTATGCTTTTGTTGACCATTTTTGGGTGATTATATTTTCCCCTCTTTGAATAAATGTGCGATCAGTTCCTTGATTCAAAGAACGGTCAATGTTGATACCCAAAATAGTTTGATGTGAAGTGATCAAACTACTCTTTCAAATAAAAATGACTCCAAGCTTGATTGGAAGAAGATTGATCAAAAGATATAGAAAAAAATTCTCAATTTGATTTGAAGCGATGAAACTAAACATCTTTCAAAAACTCTTAAACCTTTGGATTGGTTTGAACAAATGACTAGTTTAATTTGAAGCATTAAAACTGATTATTGTTAAGAGATTGGTTAGAGAAATTGACTTAATTTGAAGAGATGAAGTCAATTTGATCAATGTGTCTAGTTTTAGGAATGAATGACTCGTATAAGACTGATCTATCTGATATCAAGTCTGACCATCACTATATAAGACAATTGATTGAGTTTCCCTTGATTAAAGATAATCTCAACTTGATATGATGCGATGAAGCTGAGATGCCCCTAGTGATGGGGTCTTGTTTGATGATCGGTGATCACTAAATTATTTATGTCATGATCATGCCCCCTTAGAAACAAAATTGAAATATGGCTAGCTTTCCTAGTGATGAGAAGCAATTCGACTGATTAAACTAATACAGGAAGAAATTGATCTAATTTGAAGGTGACTAGGAGCATTTAGGACACAATCTGCACTTTTTTTAGGTTCTATAAACCAAGTTTGACCAAAATTTTGGTAGGGTTGACAAATTTTGACCAAAATTCCTATACATGGATTTTTTCAAAGAAAAGAATGAGAAATTTCCATTGGTTCGGAGTTCACAAGACTAGTTCTGCAAGCGGTCAACTAAAAAATTCAACTATCAAATTTGACAAATAAAATGATCTCAGATTTTGATTTCGATCCTGACAATGGAATCTGGACAGTCAAATTAGCAGGGGTGTCATTTTTATGTCAATTAAAGCAAGTTGAAAATTAGGTCAAAAACCTATATAAGGGCCAAAATGGTCATTCATTTCATCTTATTTGAGTTTCGAAACCTCCTCTGACCAAAAATGGTGGACCCATCCAAGATCATTGATTTGAGCACTAGAGAGTCTAAAATTGGCTGAGAAACTACTGAGCAATGATAAGTTCCCAAAAACCCACCTTTTTGAGTTAATTTTTGTGCGTTTTAGTTGAATTTTTCATAGTTTTTCCATGTTTTTAATAGTTTTTTGACAGATTTTAATACAAGTCATAGTTAGGGCTCGTATGAGAAACTGCTTTCAAATATTCACTCATATAATGCCTTTATAATTATCATATTAGGTCTACCCATCAGTCATACAAGCACCTTCTTGTAAGCCCATTCCCTCATATCATTTCCCTTAGATTCTTGTATCAGAGTATTTACACGTAATATCCTATAGGAATGCTCATATGAGACTATGCACTAGTGCAATACTTGTATTGAAAACAAAGGTCAATTTTAGAGGCTAAAAAGTCCAAATTTGATTATTTTCATCATTGATTATGCATTATTAACATGTTTTATAGCATCTATATGTCATATTTAGTCATCTTGATCAATATTCTAATATTCTTTTGTTCATTTTTCACATTAGAGATTGTCAGATATACAGTTTTGGAACACATATCCACCTGCCATGAGATTAGTATAGAGATTGACTGATGATGAGAGAACCCTCATTGCAGATTGTAGGTTTGGTTGGCTCCTATCTATCCTAGAGATTTGTGCGAATAATGGGTTACTCACAAAAATGGTTGAGCAATTTTATAGTGATCATAGTACATTCCATTTTTCCACTAGTGAGATGATAGTGACTCCTAAGGATGTGTACCGCATCCTTTGCATTCCCTTTGGTGGTCCTCTAGTGCAGTATGAAACCTCAGAGCATTCTGACATGATAGTTGTTCATCGGATCTTTCGAGATGAGGACATTCTGGAGCAATGGGTGTCATGGGATACTATGATGAGATAATATGTTGTTCATTTCCCTCTTTCTTATGTCATGGATGGTTTCATAGAGAGATTCATCATGCCAGATAGGGGACAATAGGGTTTTTAGTGTGGGTGGGGTCTGATTCTGGAGGAGTTGTTGGATAGGATAGAAAAGCTAGGCTAGGGATCGTGTTTGTTAGCTCATTTGTACCATGAGATACATGAGATCATTTATTGTGATGCCAAGATCCTTGTTGCAAGAGTATTGGTACTTTAGATTTGGGAATGGGAGCATCTTCCTATCTGCAGGCCCATGGTTGATGATGCTCGATAGGATGTGCATCCATATATTTATAGATATGTAGGATACCTCACACACCCCCACTTGGGGAAGAAAGGGTACTAGAGAAGACATCTAGATGACCTTATAGTTGTCACCTGGAAACCTTTTAGGGGTACATAGGAATGGGGTGATTGGCGATCATGGAGCTGAGACATGTTTAACACCCACCCCTTGATTAGTCACAGCTTGGCCATTGTAGAGAGATTTTTAGTATTGCGCATACACAAGTAGTATGGGAGGCCACAAGAAGTATCATCTGATTTTACTACATATGCTTGATTCACCGATGAGGTTTGTTCATGGTGGGGCCCCTGAATGGTATATGCGATAGTTGTGCAAGATTTGAATGGTTTATGTCAGGCCACATAGGATTACTTGGAGGATGTAGGAGATGTTGGGGTGACACTCAAGAATAGAGATTACATTTCTCATCACCCTTTTCGTTAGTTTACAGATCCAAATACCCCTGCCCCTAGGATTGATGAGGTGGAGCTTATTTGAGCCAAGATTCTGGTGGCAATATCTATTTGACCAGGAAGAGACCCTAGCGCGAGTTTGAGCCGAGAAGCACTAGCTACTAGATAGAGGTGGAGGGGTGAGGGAGGGACCCTAGAGTCTATGGGGGTTGATACATATGTTGGCTAATAGGATGCCCCTAATTTTGATGTGAGGTCGCATGAAATGTGTGATAGTGGCAGGATGAGCAGGGAGAGTGGGAAACAAGGGGAGAGGGTCAAGGAGAGGCCCAGAGATAGAGGAAATCTCAGGATGTTATTCAAACATTGAGGGATATATTCTAGGGCTTAAAGATAAAGGTACTCATGGCTCAGGATAGGATATCAGAGCAAGATTAGTGTATAGCTTATCTTATTGTCAAGCATGAGAAATGGGTCATCAACTTGACTGTTGAGAGAGACCAAAGGATCGGGTTCTTGATCTTTGAGCATGACCAGATTCAATGTGTGGCCATACACTAGACAATCAAGGAATCTTATTATGTTGTGGCCTACAATTTTTTGTTTCATTAGATAGGAAGTTTCTCCCTTTTTCACAGTATATAGACAGGTTATTTCTTTTTCCTAGATTCAGCGTGCAACTTGAACACTTGACAAAAGGAAGATTGATTGATTTGAGCTTTAGATCCTATATCAGAGAGAGAGAGAGAGAGAGAGAGAGATTATGATGTTCTCACACCATGCAACTATAATGAAAAAACAAATATGAATGCAACCTAGGACTTAGTCACTAGATTTTGATTTGAAAATTTTCATCATTGAGCATTTGGGACATCGGAGTTGATACAAACCTTACTGGTGCCACTACGACCTTAAGGATATGAATATGATGCATATCAGATAAAATATGGAAAATCAATGTAAGCATTTGGGTATTAATCCAAGATGACATGAACATTGTTTCCCCTTAATGTTGCAATATTTTACCAGCATCAAGGCATACAGAGCCAAGATAACCATGAGTGTGGTCTTGCATAAACAAACAGATTAATAACAGTCAAGGATATAGCTCTAGCCTCACCTCTGGCATGAAAGTAAATGGATTCAAGGTATGTGAGGATTTTCCTTCTTGATGTGGAAGCTCTTATCATAGACACCCAATTTATTTGATGTTGTAGGCTCATCGGGACCACACCAACAAGCAGAAATCAAAGAAAACATTAGCGAAAAGCATTGATAACAGACAGTGTCTAAGAGAAGTTCAACATATCTTCAGCAATTTTTGTGAGAATTTTACATTTGTCTATGTAGGGTGGTGAGAAACACCATCATGCTTGTAAGTGCATAGTGCTTGATTGTTATTAATCCATTGTTAAGGTTTATGTCATGTTATCCAATGTGTGTTGAGAAACATAGATGTGTCCAAATAAGTAGTGTTTAGAAACATTGTTGATTAGGGTGTTGAGAAACATCGTTGTGCCAGTGGAAAATTGTCTGTTAGGAAGGACTAAGATACTGACTATGGTTTGGTTCATCAGATTAATCAAATTGGGGCACTTTCCCCCTAGTAACAAATTTCAATTCAAGATGACTAAATTGACTTAGACTGTTTGGACAAAGTCGATTCAATTATCCCTAGACTATGACTCTGATCAATTTCAAGCCATGAGGGTTCTCAGAAGAAGCAATATGTCTGAAAGTGACTGAAAGCTATGTACAAATTGAAGCAAAGGGATGACAATACTAGCATTAATAGATGGAGTACTTGAGTATAAGAAGCACATGTTTACTAGGTTTTTACCGAGGCAATTTTTTCTTCTTTTTCAATTTTTTTTGTATTTTTCTCTCTTTTTTAATTTTTTTGTTGATTCATCAAGGTGCCTATTGCTAGGTTTTCACCAGGACAATCATTTTTTCAGTACTTTTTTCACTTTTTCCAGCCTTTTTTAGTAGGACAATATAGGTATGCATATGTTTCTAGACATTGAGAATGCTTCAGGTGTAGAACTTCTTCAGGTGGAGAGTGTTGATGGGCTCCCAGAGTTGTTCTCCTTCTAGTGTACAGATTTGATAAGCTCCAGAGCCAAATTTTGGGGTAATAATATAGGGACCCAACCATTTTGGCTTGAACTTCCCCTTTTGTTCTCAATGTGATTGATTACAAGGATTTTATCTCAATACCATATCACCAACCTGAATCTCTCTAGGTTTGACCTTTTTATTGTATCGTCTTCACATTCTCTTATAATATGCTTGGATATTATCAAATGCCACTTGTCAAAAATTTTCCATCTCTTGCAGTCCTTAGAACCTACGGTCTTCATCTATGATCATTCTATGTAGATAAACCCTCAAAGATAGGATCTCTACTTCTATGGACAGGCCTGCTTCTATTCCATATACTAGAGCGAAAGGTGTTGCTCCAATAGGTGTTCTATACTTGTTTTGTAGGCCTATAATCCATGATTTATCTATAGATGTCAATCCTTAACTGACTTATTCATAGTGCGATCCAAGATTTTCAACAGATTCTTATTTGAGGCCCCATCTTGCCCATTTCCTTGTGGGTAGTAGATAGAAGAACAATGTTTCTTGATTTTGAACTTATCACAGAGTTCATCTATATTACTCATCTAAAATTTCTCTCCATTGTCAGTTATAATGGATGAAAGGATACTATATCGGCAGATTATGTGATTCAAAATAAATAGGGCCACTTGTTGTCTTTTTTCTTTTGTGAGTGGAACTGCTTCAACCCACTTAGTGAAATATTTTATGGCCGTTATTATGAACTTGTTTCTGTTTAAAGATGACGGATATATCTACCCGATGAGGTCAAATTCCCATTGCTGAAAGGGCCAATGTGTGATAAAAGAAATAATCTCCCTAGATGGAGCATGTATAATATTTCCATTCAGTTGGCAGTTCTTACAAGTCTTGGAGTATCTGATTGCTTCTTTCTCCATGTTTGGCCAATAGTAACCAGCTCTCATAAGTTTTTAAGCTATAGTCAGACCATTAGAATGAGAACCACAAATATCATTATGCACCTTAGCTAATGCACATTTGGACTCTTCATTTTAACTAGTACATTTGAGGCCTAATTTTGACAGTTATCTATCAAATTTTCAACACCTATTTGTCAGCAATTCGACAGATGTAGCCATTGGGGTTATTTCATTGGAAATTGCTATGAAAGTGGTAACTGTCGGTATTCTAACATTATTATCCGCCAGAACTTACCACACTAATAGAAACTTATTATAGCATTTCATACATTACATCTATCAAAATGCTGACAGAAAACCCGTCGGACATATAGCAGTCCTGTCGAAACTATTTGTCAAAAACAAAGTCTCTCCAACATTATACCTGTTAGGATGTGGATGGATATGTAGTGACTATCTGACAAGAAAACCCGTTGGACATACAATAGTCCCGTCAAACTTATCTATAAAAAATGGAGTCTCTCTGATGTTATACCTATCAGGATGTCGACAGATATGCAGTGACTATTCGACAGGATAACCTGTCAGACGTATAGCACTCCCGTCAAACCTAGCTGTCAAAAATGTAGTCTATCTGACATTATACCTGTTAGGATGCTAATGGACATGCAGTGACCTTCTGATAGGGAAACCCGTCAGACATATAGCACTATCTTTGATCCTAGCTATCGCAAATTTAGTCTATCTGACGTTAAACCTGTCGAGGTGCCGACGGACATGCAGTGACTTTTCAACAGGAATACCCATCGTACGTATAGCACTATTGTAAAAACATTTTTCATAAGCGTTGAAAAAGTGACGGACAGGCACACTAAAGATAACAAAGCTCAAGAGACCATCATAGAGGGTCTCCGTCTTTGGTCCATATTACTGACAAAATGGTTTACCTTTCATTATCTCATCAAATACGGGGATTTGAAACAAATTAATAGAATATTTTCATGATAACGTATATTATTTAAGTTGATGTTACACAAATTTATCTAGTTTGTGCACTTGTTGACTACGAGGATAGTGATAATGAAGCATCTCTCATGGCCTACATTACTCAGGACACGGGTGGGATTCTTATTTATCACTATCTCCGCATTCAACAAGTGTGGGAAATAGATTAATTTGTGTACCGTCAAACTAAAATAATGTACGTTATACATTTAAATATTATCTATTAAATTCTTTCAGATCACCGCATTTGATGAGCTAACAAAAGGTAAAACATTTCCTCAATCGTATGGACCAAAGATGGAGACCAACTATTATGGTCTCTTGAGCTCTGCTATCTTTAGTCCTAGCTATTGGGTAAGGCCTGGAAGACTTATACCTGCCAATCATCGAGAATAATCACCGCCTTGCCTTTATGTACACTGCACAGTATCTAATGTGTTACCAAAGATGAAGAGAAGGCAAAAAATATGAATGAATAAAAGAAATGAAAGATACATTAATATTATCTTGTTGTTTACCTTCTCATAATTGATCCCAGTCTTGCAAAAACCTTTTACACTTGTGCAGCTCATCAATACTGGAGGCCTGAAGGAATTTTATACGATCACTAGCACATTTTGTGCATGGATGAGAAATAGTATCCAAAGTTTCCAAATTCTAAGAAGAGGTATGAGTGGAGGCCAAAGAAGGGATATTTGTGAAGGTTTTATAGACATAGGTTACTGAATCATCATCTCTACAGTGGTACTCAATTTGGAAACCCTCGGCCTCACTTTTGTCCCAACTCAGCTAAGTAAAGAAGATATTCTCTATAATTTTAGACATCTAGAAAATCTCCACAAATATCCCTTCTATCCTCCACTGAATATACGTCTTCTCAGAATCTAAAAACTCTTGATCATTGATTCTCATCAATATACGAATAAAATTGTGACAAAACTCTTAATCCCTAATTCAATCTTTGACAAATAAAATTGTGACAAAACACTTAAAGAATATGGAAAGCTCACAATATTTGTTTACTCCACTCAATAAAGGATTTATCTATAATAAAGGATTTATCTATAATAAAGGATCTATCTATAATAGTTAGTTGTATACCTCATCTAACACGCTCCTCTCACTTCCACTTATAACAACAATTGTTGTTTTGGGGTCCTTGCACAAAAGCGAAAGAGTTACACCCAGATCAGGATGCAAGCGAAGCTTCATTTCTTTTATTTGGATGTGACCTCTTCTATCATCTATATCCACTTGTATAGTCAAAGTTACATTAAGACCCTAAGAAAAAAAACAATCAAAATTTAAAAACAAGGAAAGGTATTTTAGCAACTATACACCTACAAAGCCAGCAATTAACTATGCCTTTAATATGTTTATTCAAATAATTTATTATCATTCATAGAGCTGAAAAGACACCAATTAAGGTGAAGGAGTTCAGAGAGCTAGCTATATATGTGCATAAAATTTGATTTTGCACCTAAAGTAGTCCAAAATTTCAGTAGTTCTATTCTTTTTACAGAACTTGAGATTCTCAATAGTAACTTTGTTCATAGAAGGAAAGGATCCAATGCTTGCATAAATCATGTTTAACACTCAAAAAATTACTTCAAGCTGTAGTATTTACCAGGAAGAAAAGTAACGATACTATATGAATAAATGTCCATGTCCATTTTCTTGACAATATTTACAAGGATCTCATCAAAATTTTCTTTCTTATGTTAACATCCAAAGAATCGTGAGTACTTCAAGTGGTGGATTGGCAAGATTTGGATTTCTCCAAGGCTTGGTCATGAGCTCCAAACTTAGGATTATAAATTATGAGTAATATTTTATGGATTGAAGAAAAATACCCTTATCAGCATCCACCATGGAGGTTTCATACCAATTAGCATTTTGCTTGGTTGTGACCTAAAAAATACTCTTTTATCCTTTTTATCTTCCTTAAAATGTGAACCTAAGGAATGTAGTACTTTCAAGGAAGATATAATGCCTAACCCAAGCTTCTTCAGGTATGAATAAAGAATGCATATTACAATCTGATAACTCATGAAATTTGTCTAGTGAAAAAAATTATTTAGGGGAAGCATGCAGGACATGTAGTACCTCCTATACTCAAAGGAAAAGTTTTCCACCTATCTACCTGCCTGTGGAAAAAATATAAGATCAAGGTATTTGTTCATCTACATATTTACAATGAAACCAATTCAGTTTATGTGAACGGATTTTATCATGAATATTACAAAAACAAAACTAAATCTATGCAAAAAGAAGATGACACCCAAGGAACTAATGGTAGAGTTCCTTTTCCAACATCAGATTGAAGTAATTAACAGTAAGATTCACCAAGGATGAGACAGTGAACTAGAGTGAACCAAAACTTTCAAAGCCACCATTACAGCATAAATGTAAAAATCATCTATAGAAATAAGACATAATCGGAATGATAAAAATCAAGGAGTATCCATGCCATATATAAACTACATCAAGCATTCATATTATTTCTCGAGCAATAGATCAATAAAATTAGAAGTAAAAGAACAATCATAAACCTATTTTCAACAATGTATACATTTCTTGTAACCTTAGTTACCGATTCGTTGGCATTAGGGTTGGATGCGCAGACGGATGCATTCGAATCTGGATGCGGACTCTGATGCCCTGTGGATGCTCACAGGAAGCGCATCCAAGGCACTCGGATGCTCTCTAGATGGGTTGTGTAATGCATCCAGAGAGCATTCGGGTTCCCTGGATGCACTTCCTATGAGCATCCACAAGGCATCCAGGTCCGCATCTGAATCTGAACACATCTGGCCGCCCAGACTCATATTTTGACATTTTATTTTTAAAAACAACTTAAAAGCACTTTATAACCTGTGCTTTATATTAGTTTTTAACATTTTTTTGTGAATCCTTATGATTTTGATTAGTGAACATTGAATCATGAACTAAATTTTGATTTTGTAATTGTAATGATTTTCTGATTTGCATTGGAATCGTGAACATAGACGTATAACAATATATGATATGACATTTAAAATTTTTTATCAGATATCTTGATCAATGGTGAAGTATCATACTATCAAATAATTTAAATTTGTATATTTCTTGCATTCCTTTGCGCGCGCGCGCGCACATACACACACACACATAAACACATCCAAAACCCCCAAAAAAAAATTCACGCACCCACACCAAATCAGTAACTTAGCTTTTAACTTTAAATTTGTTAGTGTTAAGATCGTACATACATACCTTACATTTATCATCATATGTCGATATGCTTGTGTGATTCCGAATTGCTTCTATGTCTGATATAATTGATTTATTCTTGAACCAAGGTGTTGCCTCTGATCTTGCTTTATAATTATGCAACAAATAATGCCAAATAGGCAATCGCTCAATTGAGCAAATCCAAGAATGGATAAAAGAAGAGAAAATTTTCCAAATTGATGATCCTGACTGAATGATAGAAATGCCTTTTATATATTGTGTTAGGAATGATAATACATGTCTCATGCCTCTTCATACTCATCATTCTTCATAGCAATTACTAATCGCACCATTTCAATATTAACCGTTGCCTTCTTGTCCATCGATTAGTCTCCTTACCAATTACTACCTCCATGCCTTTTAACACTTGGTGTAGTCATCATACCTCTTCATTAAGATACATTTAATCACTTATTACTATCGTGTCTCTTCATTATTATATTAGTTTATGTTAGCTGATCATTAAAAACTTAACATCGATTAGACTTGCTTCCTTTCATTATGTAATCAATTAGCCTCCTTACCAATCATTAACTTCTTAAACAGGTCACTTAGTATTCATTGTAACACCCCAAAATTGGCACCTAACAACTTAATCAATTTTGGTGCATTTTCTTATCTTCGAAGTCCTATTGTATTAGGCAAATTCTCCTCCTAATTGACTTTAATTGACTGAGTTTCAAATGCAGAAAACCCAAATTTGCATAAACCTAACAATTAGATTTAATTCCTAAATCTTAAATGATTACTAGCTAAAATCCCTATGATTAATTTATTTAATCCTAAAGTCCTAAGTGCTTTTAATTAAATCAAATCCACCCTATTTGGCTAATATACATAAAAGGAATTGAAGAGTTATTTAATTAATTGAATGAATTATCCTCAAAAGAGATTCCATAATTCCATATGAAAAGACACTTATGTGTCAATAATTCATTCTTTTATTTTAATAAACCTT